>BLBF01000018.1:43660994-43770952 GCA_015471245.1 Laticauda colubrina | reverse complement strand
ACTTGAATATATATATATATATATATATATATATATATATATATATATATATTCAAAATTGCAATAAATTGTCAGCATGGAGGAATAATAAATGGAGGGCTTAAGGGAGCTCATTATATGTAATCTTTAATTAAAACCTGACTGCTCTCTTCTACAGCCTGTAATTTATACTTATTATTCAAACTATTTATTATTTTAATTCCACTTGAACTCCACCTGAGTCCAATTCTCAGTAGCTCACAATAAAATGACATAAAAGATACAGAAAATTAACCAAAAAAGGTACAAAAATAATTAGAAAATTATCATTAAAAAAAATCCTAGATGACACTGTGCCTGTTGCAATTTTCATAATCTCTAACTTAGTTCCCCTTGCTTACATAACCCTTGTTTATTTTATTTAAGGTATATAGATTATCTGTAGCAGTATTTTATTTGTAGAACAGTCCACAACCCATTCTTCAGAACTTGACCCTTCCCTTTCCTTCCCTTCCCTAGCCAAATCCTGTAATGCAGGTTGTCCAATCTGTGCCCCATGGGCCACATGTGGCTCTAGACAGCTAGTAATATGGTTCCTCTTTTGTTTTAATGTTAGAATAAAAATACTTTTAAAATGAAGGAAGTTTCTTTATATACATTAACTTTATTATATATTTTATATCTACAGTAGCCTAAGACAATTCCTCTTCACTCATAAGGCCCAGGCAAATCAAAAGATTTGACACCCCTGCTCTAATGCATTAGCTGCTTACTTATTGAAGAATTATGGAAAGTGAAGTCTACATATCTGAAAGTTGCCAAAGTTTCACTTTTTGAGGGAACTGAATGTAAGTTCATATGAAGCATTTTATGAATAATATAGTCACTTCATTTTATGTAGCCCACAGCAGAGAGGCCTGTATTGACATATGCACATATACCATGTTAAGAGCTACAGAAAAAAGCATGGATACTTCTTCTATTATAGAATTTGTTATTTCCAGTTGGCCACTTTCTGAACCTTACTTTCAACTCTTTGAAAATGCTTATGCTTGCAACTTACATGCTAGAGATACTGTTCTTTGACAAGCAGCTTCCAGACTCTGGGATTCTCCCTTCTTAGAGTTCCTTCTCTTTGAAGGAGTGCAGCTGGACTGGACAGCACTTCAAAGAGAGAACATCTTTAAGCACAAGGTTGACTCTCTTAAATTATGACACAAAGCAAATTCTGTAAGTCAGCACACAAATAACAACTGTCAGTGCAAAACCAAATTCTAACAACATTACAACAAGCCGTGTCCTCTCTTGTCTTCCCTCAATCGAATGCATTTTATTCTACTTTTTACAATCCTCGAGATGGGACTGCTGGGATGAACTCTATTAGCAATCTGAAACTGACATCATTTCTTTGTACAAACCCATAAAGTGCTCTGGAGTTCCAGCTTGAATCAAACAGCAATTTTTGTTATTGTCTGAAATGATGGCAATATTCATTTCCTCATTGTAAATCAATTAACTTACAGATAACAATCAGGACATATTAGAAGAGTTTGTATGTATATGTTTTTAATTTACAAGTAATATAAACCATTAGATTATGAGCCAGCAGTTTTCCATTTTATTTTTCTACAACTCCTAATAATTTAAATTCTATGTTCTGATTACTCATATTCAGTATAGAATTTGTTTTAAAAGAAATTTACCAGTGAGAGTGCCAGAGCATTTTGAGCAAGCAGAAGCTTAGAACATGGAATAAATGGAGAATGAGTGAGGCTACATTATGTATGGAGAGGAAGTTAAACATGTCTACATGATAGCCATAACTACATGATCAAAATCCTTCTTCTTACATGCAGTGTTTGCAATGCATGCTAAAAAGGGTCTGCAAATGATCATCCAGTCACATCTGCTATTTTGATATTGTGGACCACTCTTCAGATGCCCATGAACAAAGATAATATGTTTAAAATTACTTAAACAGGTGCACTAAGATGATATGGGCAGCAAACAAACATAAAGACTAATAAATAACTGCATTTCTGTTACAAGCTGACCATGTTTGGCATCTCGAAGATATGTGTTTAAACTGAATTGGGCTAATTTATTAGCTAGAATCATTATTTTAATAGATCACATCTGGTTTAAAATTAAAATTCCCAACTATTGTGGCTGATTGGCATTGCTTTTCTAATAAATAACATGATTATTTATTTACATATTTAATGTCATATGTAAATAAATACACTTTTTAAAATATATTTACAATGCTCTTTAAAGAAATACAGATAATGAACCTGAGCTGTTTTTATCCTGCTTGTCAATGATATGTATCCTAGACCAACTTTACTGCAGGGGAGTGGGCAGATTTCAAGTAAGCAAGTCTTTTTTTCAGTATAACCAAATTAATTTTAATTGGAAGAATATAAATAGTTTGCCTCCCTGTAAAAACCTTGTAGGAATGGTTTTGCATTGAATATCTTGGACTCAGGCCCTGGCTTGAATTTAAATTGTTGGGCAAGTTACCCAGGGGAATAATTGAATATTTTCTTAAGGTTAATCCAAATGTTCTTCTACAGAATGTTCGATATGGCAATTTGGACTCTAAAGCAAATTGCCAGGCAATTAAAAATCATGCTTAAACATCGTACTTAAAACATAAGTACACAAGGTTTTATTTTGTTTTTTTCCTTTCTGATATTTTTTTTAACTAGCCTTGTTGGAAGCAGAAGCAAAAGAGGCTATTTCATTAATTATTGTATATTTCCACCCTGGAAACTTTGTGGTTTTCAAGAAATTCTATGTCTACTTTCAGTGGAGAAATAAAGAGCTAGTACAAGTGAAATGAAGAACTCTAGATTTTCTAAGTTATGGGAGGAAAATGAATCATTTGACATATCATTAGACATATCATTTTCTCTTCTTTCTTCAATGATTGATTCTCACAGTGCAACTCCAGTTGCCATAGATTGTGGTTATTCAGAAGTTTACTTGTCCATTCCTTCTACCCTTCCTCCCAGTACACACATACACAGATATACACATCAGATCCCAGTCACATTTTATGATGTCATGAAGACTGCAGGCCTCACTCTATATAACCAGCTCCACACAGCACACCAGGATGCTTCCTGTTTCAGCCATTTGAGAAGCCCAGAGAGTTTGTCTACACCACAGAAAAGAACATGAATTACCTTACCTCTGTGTATCCTAACAACCCTTACTATATATTTTACCACATGCTCAATTTATATTCAGAAATGAGGGAAAGAAAAATCTCAAGATCTTGAAATCATACCTAAAACAGAGTTCTTATGGACCCAAGTTAAACCAGACTGTGAACACAAGTCCTCATGTGAGATCTTGATATGATTTTTGATTATTTAAACCAGGGCTGTCAAACTCCTGGCCGGTGGGCTGGATGTGTCATGTACTGGCCATTCCCTTGTCCATGCCAATGCCTGGTTTAGCAAAGGGGAGAGTTCCAACACATCATGTGATGCTGCTGTGACGATGTGAGTTTGACACCCCCTATTTAAACTATCCAAAGATAATGGAATATGTTCCACTCAGAAATAAGTTGCGCGAGACTGGGTTCCAAAAACAACTCTTTTATTTTAATAAGTAAGGCAATGGTTATGGAACAACAGCCCAAGCCGCGGCAGCCCTTCTTATAGCGGCTTGCTTGTGGTTTATGGCAAATGACAGTACTTTGAGTGTTCCCGCAGTCAAGTGGGCCAATCGGATTGGTTCCCTAATAGCCAATCCGAGAACAGCCTTCTCAGCCAATCAGATTAAGGCACTTGGAGCTTACCAAGTTCCATACACAACACCCCTCCCCTCTTGGTTTCATCCAACATGCGTCACGTGGTCACGCAGGTAGATGGGGCTTTTTTGAGTCCTGGTTGACCTGCGCAGCTCAGTCTCGGCGTGGTCTTCAAGCGGTTCGGACGGGATCGCTTTCTCTCTGCTTTCTCCATGGAACCTCCTGGAAGGGTGAGTCAGCCTTGCTGCTCCCGCCTGAGTTTCTCGGGCCGGTTGAGATGGCTCCGCCACTCCCTCCTGGTACATCCGGGTTGGTCAAGCTGGCCTGGCTGTCTCCTTCCAGGAAGGCCTCACTTTGTTCTCCTGTTCCTGGACTTCTCTTTTGGGGTTCATCTAATAATGAGTGCTCTTTTTGATTTATTTGGGAGTCTTTGTGTAGTGTTTGTTGTCGTGTTATGGGAGGTTCGCCTCTCCCTTTTTTATTATTTTGCATTCCCCCCCCCCTCCTCGGCTGTTTTTGGTTCATTTATTATTTTTGGTGCTGGTGTGGTGTTGCATTCTAGGGTGCAAGAAAGAAGCTGGTTGATGTGCCACTTCCATTCTCTTCCATCATCTAATACCAGTTGGTAAGACCGTGATTTGGGTGATTGTGGCTGGGAGCCATAACGGGTTCCCAGTAAGGTTTTTTGCCTATCTCGAATGTGCGGTATTTGCTGGAGGAGTCAGGGGGTTTATCCCAGGTATAAGTGGGGTGCAGTCTGTTGAGGTAGGAACGCAATTTCCTACCCATTAAGAGTTCTGCTGGGCTCTTGTTGGTTGTGCTGCTAGGGGTAATATGTTGCATGGTTAATAATTGGTTTAGCTTTTCTTGCACGTCCCCCTTGTCTTTCTTTCTAGGCCCTCCTTAGTGTATTGAACCATGCGTTCAGCCCTGCCATTTGCAGCTGGATGGGCCGGTGCTGTCAAGGTGTGTTGGATGCCCTGTGTAGCTAAATACTGCTCAAATGCCAATGCGGTAAACTGGGGCCTATTGTCCAACACCAATACATCAGGCAGTCCATGCATGGCGAAAAGTTTGTCTAACTGCTTTATCACTGCCTCGGTGGTCATGGAAGCCATAAGTATGACTTCTAACCAGTTCGAGGAGGCATCCACGACTATCAAAAAGGTGTTGCTTTTGTTGACCCAACAAAGTCAATATGCAGTCTCAACCATGAGCCCCAGGGAGTCTCCCATTCCCTGACTGGTGCCTGTGGGGGGGTAGGCCTCGATTTTTGGCAGTCATGGCATGTAGCCACCCAACATTCAATGTCCTTGTCCAGCCCTAGCCACCAGACATAACTCCTGGCCAGGGCTTTCATCTTAACTATGCCCGGGTGCCCCTCGTACAACATGCACAAAACATTTTCCTGTAGTTTTTTAGGGATTACCACCTGTCACCCTACAAAATACAGCCTTTCTCAAGAGACAGTTCAGTCTGTTGGGTGAGAAATGGCTTAAAAGTCTCAGTTTTGTTTTTGTCCAGTCAGCCCTTACCTACCCAATGCAGAATACGAGCTGTCAGTGGGTCTTTCGCAGTGGCTTTAGCAACGTCCGCTGCAGTTAGTGGCAGATTCGGCCAGGTCTCGAGTTGGAGAGTGGAGACGATGGGAGATGGGTCGTCTTCCATGATGGGCAGCAGGGAATAGCTCAAAGCGTCTGCATGGGTGATGGTCCTCCCTGGGTGGTGGATCAGTGTGTAGGTGTAGGCATCGAGGAATTCTGACCACCTCGTCATTCTAGGCAACAGAATGTTTGGGGTCGGTTTCTTTCCTGCTAGAATCCCTAACAGGGTTTTGTGATCAGTGATGATCGAAAAAGTTCTGCCATAAAGGTACTCATGGAATCTTTTGACTCCAGCTATGATTGTGAGGGCTTCTCGGTTGAGTTGGCTGTAATTTCTCTCCAATTTTGAAAGCGTTTTTGAATAGAAGGTGACCGGTGCCTCTCTGCACTTGTGGCTCAGGATGGCACCAACTCCAAAAGGCGATGCATCACAGGTGACCGTCAAAGGCAGGGTATTGCTATACAGGATCAAAACGGTGCTAGATGTTAATAGATATTTGATACTTTGAAATGGCCCCATTTCCAGATAGTTTTTTTTGTCTAACAACCGATGTAAGGGTTCTGCAACGGTTGCCTTATGGGGCAGGAACACATTGTAGAAATTTATGAGACCTAGGAATGCTTGAAGGTCAGTTTTGTTCCTAGGTCTAAGTGCGTCTTTGATTGCCTTTATCTTTTTTCAGTGGGGTGTATCCCTTGTTCATCTATTAGATAGCCCAGAAACTCAACCTGGTTGGTGGCTAAGTTACATTTCTCTTGCTTTACTTTAAGGCCTGTGTCTCTGAATCTTCTTAAGACTTCTTTTAATCTACTCTCTAGTTGGTTAGCATTTTTTGCTGACAATAGAACGTCATCAAAATAAGGGATGACTCCTTTGATTCCATTTAAAAGGCGCTCCATGAGGCTTTGGAAAATGCCTGGGGCCATGCTAATGCTGAACTGGAGTCAGTTGCACTTGAACGCCCCTCTATGTGTCACTATAGTCTGTGCCTCTGCGGTAGTGGGGTCAACGGGTAGCTGTTGGTATGCTTTTGCGAGATCAAGCTTCGCAAAAAATTTTCCTCTCCCTTGGGAGTGCAATAAGTGTTGCACTACCGGCACTCTCTTTGTTGGAGCACATGATTTTGGGTTGCCTTATAGTCTCCACAGATGCGCACTGACCCATCTGGTTTGACAGGGGTCATGATGGGTGTTTCCCACCTGGCATGGTCGATTGGCTCTAACACCCCTTGTGCTATTAGTTTGTTTAGTTGTTCATCAATTTTTGATTTTAATGCAAAAGGGACGCATCTGGCTTTGAGCCGGATGGGGGCTATTTTCAGGTCTAGGCTAAATGAAATTGGGGTCCCCTTGTACTTGCCTAGGGTCCCATCAAATACATCCCGGAACTCTTGTAACAGGCTCTCTTCCCAGTTGGCCACAACGATGCTATTGATCCCGGTCATCCTGATTCCCAGGGGCACGAACCATTCGATTCCTAGCAGGCTAGGGCGATCACGGTCGACAATGGTCAGAGGCAAAATTTTGGCATGATTTTTAAATTCGATGAGGAAATGTCCAAGGCCCACTACCAGGATTCGATTTCCCTAGTAGTCCTTTAAGATCAGTTTTTGTTTTTCTAGTTTTTTGTTTGAAGTTCGATATCAGGCGCTGGATGTTGTTTCAAGATACCATGGATAAAAAGGATCCGGAGTCGACTTCCATCTCACAGGGCTTCCCTTTGATGTTCACCTCTATCCAGACCTTTTTCACGTTTGCTGTCCTGGCATTTCCGATTGTTACTGTCTGGTGCGTTTCCTCTCTGTCACTCATTCTTTTACTTCTACTATCTCAGTTCCATCTGCTTCTGGCTTGTCTCTCTTCATGTCTGGGGGGGGGGGGTGCTGCCGCATCTTTTAGGACGATGGCTCTTTTTGTTTCGGCAGACCCTTTCGATGTGCCCCCGTTATTACAAGCTCTGCAGATTGTGTCTAGGAACCTGCATTCAGATCACGGGTGGTTGCCTCCGCATGCAGCACATTGGAATTCCCACCTGCTTCTTCTTTTTTCCCGCCATTTCTTGTCTGATTGAAGTCTATGGACATCTTCATTGTCATCATCAGTGTCACTTGGGGAGTCGAGATCTTTATAGTGGGCGGTCGCTGTGGGCTGTTTCTTGCTTCCCTCTGTCTTCTTCTCTCTGGTTTGATTTGGCGGATCTGGAATTGAATTGATTTGGCGCATAGTAGCTGTGGATTTCTTTGCTGCTTCGGCAGCGGTGGTTTCTGTGATGGCCTCAGCCACAGTGATGTTCAGTCTCTTTAGCAGCTTCCTCTGAAGTATAGCGTCCTTCAACCCGAGGACCATGCGGTCCCTCATGGCCTTGTCCATGTTCTGGAACTCGCAGGCTCTTCCGATGTTTCTCAGGGCTGCTACAAAATCTCCGATGGTTTCATCTTCTTTTTGGTCTCTTTTGTAGAACTCGTGCCTTTTTATCAAGTTGGAGACCACAAGTGTGTAATGTGCTTGGAGCATTCTGTTCAGCTCGGGCCAAGTCATCTGTTTAACGTTTCTTGGTTTGGCTCGCACCTTTGCCATTTAAAAACGGCTGTTCCTTTGGTCAGATATCTCCTGCAGTTCATTGTTTTCAAAAAACATTAGAAAGCGATCGATATATGACTCCCAATCCTCTCATCAGCATTGAATGGTGTGGGTGGCGCATTGTTACTGGCCATCTCTTTTGCTCGGTTCTGTTTGCCGTGTGCTTCGGTCTCGCTCTTCTACCATGATCCCACCTTCGTCGCCAGTGTTCTGCTTGGAAATAAGTTGCACAAGACTGGGTTCCAAAAACAACTCTTTTATTTTAACAAGTAAGGCAATGGTAACGGAACAACAGCCCAAGCTGCGGCAGCCCTTCTTATAGCGGCTTGCTCGCAGCTTGTGGCCAATGACAGTACTTTGGGTGTTCCCGCCATTAGGTGGGCCAATAGGATTGGTTCCCTAATAGCCAATCCAAGAATGGCCTTCTCAGCCAATCAGATTAAGGCACTTGGAGCCTACCAAGTTCCATACACAACAGAATAAAATAAGATTTAAAATACATTCTCCTGACAGATAACAACATTCTTACCTCCTTTCAGGTTCAGGCTATTATCAATCTCTCTGTGGAAAGATCCCAAAGATGCTATAAAACTCATGAGTAGAACTTTCTTTAATCCCTTCAGTGAGCCTGTGAACAAAACCTGTGAACAAAGGAACTTGTCTTAAAAACTTTTTGCTTCTTCCAGAAGCAGCTGGTAAAGAATCTCTGCTTTGAGTTTTGTTTTGTTTTTCTTCACCAGTGCAGACATAGGCAATGCAAACAAATACATCATGATATTTGGAATTGGCTTCATCCTGAAATATCCTCTGATATCTCTTTTGTTTTAAAATGTCTGTGTTGCTGATGTGTTTTATTAGCTTAATTGGAAAAATATGTTTTGGATATCAAGTGTGCCTTTAGGAATTGGCAGTAGGGGTGGTGTCAGCAGCTGCTATCTTCAGGCAGCTGTTGGGCTCTAATGCCCCACTATGGGCCACTGTTCTAAGTCCCACTATAAAATAATTCCCCACTTGCAAGATTATCAGGCAACAGCTATAGTTGATGGTCAAGAAAGCCCCCAAAGTTAATGTCATGCAACTTTTTAATAAAGTGTTGTCCTTCTCTCCTCCCATAGTGTAATTTGCGTTGTTTCTTTCCTTTCCACCCCTGTCCCCCACAATGTCTGGCAGCTTCTAGCAAACACATCCAAGGGCTTTCATTCAAACCAGATAGTATACCAACTATGCCTTGTAAATATGTTCTGACCAGGATTTTAAAGTCATCATGTAGAAACAATGAATGCCAATCAATTCCACTCAGGGAATGGCTCTTTTTTTAATTATGGTAAGGAAAATGGTTTGACCTGGGAATTTTTACAACTTGTGGCTGTTGGCCTTGTTGCGTATTTATACTTGCAAATAGTTTGGTGTTTTGTTTTGTTTTATTTTTTGGTCTTTTTAAAATCTTCTTCCTAATATACTACAAGAGGACAACTTGATTCTAAGAATTTGGGTTTTGAGTACTTTTGTCTGATCTCAGAAATGGATGTTCTCAATAGTTTTTTTCCAACATTTGTCACATCAGTGAAGTCCCTTCATTTTAGGCACATAGTAAGAAGATATACCACAGAGAGAAGAATAAGATGGTCTAACTAGCAGTATGGTTCTTTTGTTGTAATGAAGAACTCCAGTATTTTGGAATTTAGTTGTTCATTGCTGCAATTTCCTATCATGTATTTTATCATCCCCTGTTGTTCAGTGTCCTGAAGCTGTGCATTAATTTAAAGTTAATTATTTTATGCTTATTAACTGAAAAGTAACTTTTTTATTAGAATTAAATTGTAATTATTACCTTTTTAATATCAGGTGCAATTTTTCATATTGTTTGCATTTCTTATTATAGCATGTGCTTTCTATGTCCTTTCTGCTAGACTGCACTTCTGTTTCAAAGAAATCTTATCAATCAAACATTTATTGTCAATGCACAACATGTGTACAATGAAAATGAAAGTGAAAATAATGAAAATAAGACAAAAAAAAATAATATGATAATCTAAAGCACCCAACTTCACTGTTAAACTTTCCATTAGCTTTAGATTAGTCCATTATCTATCATTTCCAATTTATTTTTGACAATTTAATGCAAAGCTAAGTTTAAAATATAATTAATACACTATTTAAAGCCTATCATTATACATAAGCAAACTGGGCAATTAAAAATTGTAAGTCAAAACACTTCATACGGATGTGCAGTACAAATAATATCAGATCAGCATAATTTAGAAAACTATTTTTGTACCATTCTATAATTAGTAATCTACAGAACAAATCTCTCAGGAACTGTTTCTCTATATTCGTAATAAGCATAAACAAAGATAGCAATGGCACTTAGAAGTATATACAACTTCACAATACTTTACAACCCTCTCTAAGCCATTTACAGAGTCACTGCCCCCAACAAGATGGAAGCTTCAGAATCTTCCACCCACCAAAAAAAATCCTCCCTATATCCTTGCCAGAATAAACAGAAACTATTTCCTTCTTAAGTCCTCTAATTCTCCTTTGCCTCACTTCCTGCTTATAAAACATTGTCACAGAGTCACCTCTGGCCTCTTGCACTTTAGCACATCACATTTTTCTTGCATGCACACAACATTCTGCTTCAGTGGCCAGAAAACCATTTTAATTATTAATGTTATTCCATTCTCCCATTCCCTCCCTCTGCTCTCACACAAAGGCATTCCTCCTCTATCTGTCTTAATGTCCATATTGGCTCCTAACTCAACTGTACAATACAGTTTCGTAAATTTACTGTTCACTTCCTCACTGTAATGCCCTCTTGGGACTACTTAGCAATCTCTTATTTTCTTTTAATTGTGCAGAAATCTGTGGGAGATACTCTTGCATTTGTGCAGATTTTTGTAGATTACAAAAAGCTCAGAGAAACATTTGAGCAAGCATTGAAGTTTCTTCATAAGTAAGACAAATAAGTAACAACCAGTAGTCGGTGGTATAGCCTCCCTACAGTTGGAAATATCTATTTTAGGAAGCTGCAAAAGTCATTTGAGATTGTACCAATGTTGGCATTGATTGGTTTAGGACTTTACGATACAGATTTGTAATTCTCTAGCTGGACAGATATTTATTTTAGAAAAATTCTCAATTTTCCATGTTTCAGCACATCATTTCAGATCAAACTCAGTCCCCCCCATAAAACAATCACATTAGTTTTGACAGCTCTACAGACCCATGTATGCGCATGAGTGTGCAAAAGAAGGAAAGAGTACAAGGATGCCTTTTGTTTATACATCCCTAGTGCCATCTAGGTGTTTACTGTTCAGTGGAACATGTTTGATTTTAACAGCCAGCAGTAAAATTGTCTAATAAAGTTGAATTTAATTGGCAAAGGAAAATGCCTTCTTACAGCAAATATTTGGATGGAGCTAGAGATGGCTGTTTTTGGAGCTCAAGGCTCCCATGGCAAAAGCAGCCCTGCTCTACTTTATGAAGGAGCTTCATCTGTTAAGGATGTCCTCTGTTTCAAAATGCACCAGAGGGGCCTCACTTTTATTATATTTGGGGCAAGGAAGCGAGGCCCCATGTAGAGAGACAACTGACACCGTTGCTTGTTTTCTGCAGACTTTTGACTAAATCTGTTTTACAGTTCATTGATATGGAAACCTGAGTCTCTTTCCCCTACATAGCACCCAAGAATGCCAAAACAGTATCATTCTTATGTGATTCGCAGTTAGCAGAGAACTCCAAAGGAGAAGAAGTTCAGATTTTAGAGAAATTATTCGAGTAGTTTTTCCTGTCTGGAGAAGATGAACAGCTCTGAGTTTTTGCTTTGTTTTTGCAAGGGGAAAAGGTGAAAGCTTCCTTCACTGATAAATGGCTATAGTGCAGGAACATTTTTCCAAAGCAGCTCCATCTGATATAGCCATTTAATAGCCATTTACCGAGAAAAACAGGCAATCAGGAATTACTACAGTACTATTGCATGATGCCAGTAGGGATAGAGGTTGTAAAGGGCCAACATTTTCCATTGAAATAAAGGTATTATTCTTCCATTGCAATTAATTGAGACTCATTTTTTACAAAAGAAATTTATCAGTACTGAAGATCAGAAACATACAAGTATTCCACTACTGCTCAGCAGTTTAAATACAGAGGTCCGTTACATTGGAAATGAGTCAAGGTGGCAAAGTGGTTAGAATACAATATTGCAGGCTAATTCTGCCGATTGCTAGCAGTTCATTTCTCACCAGCTCAAAGTTGACTCAGCCCTCCATCTTTCCAAGGTTGGTAAAATGAGGACTCAGATTTGCTGACTCTGTAAATTACTTCAAGAGGGCTGTAAAGCACTTTGAAGCAGTATACAAATCTAAATGCTATTGCTATGGCTATTGCTATTGGAATTGGCTGAAAGGATAGAAAAGGTTCTCACTCCCAGACTACCCTTGGGTTTATCTCAGTTTTTCATTTTAACTTTTAATTTCTTATTCTCTTTTGGTTTTTGCACTGCTCAATTTTTATTATATTGTATGCTGCCCACAATCATTGTATAAGTGAGATGGGTAGCATAGAAATCTAATTAATAAAGAAAGATTTTAAAAATATCACCAGCAATGTCACCAGCAATCACCATTAAAAGGATTTTAATATGCAGTTTGTGGGAGCACCTATGTCTTTTTGTAATTATTTAAATCGTATCTAAATAGTCTTCCCATAGCAGAAGGAAAGTAATATATCCTATTTTCCAAGAAACTGACATTTGTGACCAACAAAATGTAAAAGGAACACGTTTTTCCCATGTTTTAAGTTAGTTGACCTGCTGGTTAATCCATTATATCTTCTCATTAAATGATAGGCAACTTGAGCTTGAATAGATTCTCAAAAATAATTCAGTGCATTCACATTCTTTAGCATTGTCTTCCAATTGATTTATAAATAAGTTAGTGAAAAATTACAAGCTGAATTAACCTGAGTGAAACAGCCCTAGTATAAGAGAAACACAATATTGGTCTCAATAACTTTTCAAAGCCCATTTCCTAAAACAGAAGTTTCACACATACCCTTGCTAATCATTAAAAATATACTGCTTGTGTCTTCAGTGACCTAGTGATAATATGTTATCTCTTTAAACAAACCTTAATTCCTTGGGAGGTTCTTCTCCCCAGATCATGCCCCCAAAGTATGAAGATGCCAAAAACAATGGAAGCTTTTAAGGGTTATCAAAGGGTTATGCTAGGCTCTTGATAATTGAATTTATCTAAGGAATCCCTCCCAAACACCAAAAATGTGGAGTGTAAATTTCATCTAAAGGATAGGTCACACTGGCCGACGGATGCAAAACATATGCAAAAAGGACATAGCGGATGAGCAAAATTTCGGGGGTGGCTCCATCCGTTGTTATCCACTCTCAAAAGTGGCAAAAATTTGCATAAACAGAATGGAAAAAAACAGAAAGGAACGGACGGGGGTAGTACGTAGCAAGGATGTTAAGCGGATGTTCGTAGGAAGCCTAGCTCGTAGGAAGCCGATGGAAGCGGATGATACATCTGCAGGGCTTCCGGGGGAGAATAGTGAAGCGGATGTGTAGCGGAAGGAGCGGATGCGTAGCAGATGACGCGGATGCATCACAGATGCCTATAGGATGCATGGTGGATGCATAGCGGATGCAAAGTATTCACTGCGCATGCGGGGAGGATGAATTGCATCAGCTCCGCGGATATAAAAGGATGCAGCTTGCAAGCAGTCACCATTCAGAGGAAAGACCTGCTGCCAGAGACATCTTGAAAGAACACCATGGTTCGTCAGTCAGGGAAGAAGAGGAAGCCTGTGCCTACTCCTGCCAGTCCTGGCAAGAAGGACAGAACCACCATCCCACCCCCTGGCGCTGACTATGAAGCTGCTGGTGCTTCTGCTGCTGGTGGTGCTGCTGGTGGTGCTGCTGGTGGTGCTTCTCCTGCTGGTGTTGCTGGTGCTTCTCCTGCTGGTGCTGCTGGTGCTGCTGGTGCTTCTCCTGCTTCACCAAGAGAAAGCAGGCAGCTTGGAGATAGAAGGTGGAGAGCCTGGGCTACACTTCAGATGTACTCCTGGGATGGTGGAAGCACATGCACACCTGGTATGGCAAGCTGCACCTCAAGAAATCTGGGCAGGCCGCTGTCAAGCTCACTGACTGGGAGACGTACGTCATGGCCAAGTGCAACTTCCTGGAGGGTGAGGTCCGCCACCGAGGAGCAGCCCCTCTGTCAACCCTCTCCCTCAGACAGCCCACAGACAGCCACTCCTCTTCCAGCCGGAGACAGCTACCGTGTCCAGGTAGGTGTCTTTGGAGGGCCCCATGGCAAAAACCCTCCCAACAGCTGCACTCCCCATGCCAGAGGACGTGGAGGATCCCCTGTCTCAAATGGAGCAAGAAGTAGCAGCCAGAGACCAACCCACATCCACACCCAGCTCCACCTCCACAGAAAGCAGGGAGAGAGGCAGACTGGAGGGCCAGAGCCACACTGTCCTCTTGGAGATCAGGGACACAATCAAAACCAGCACAGATCTTCTCTCTCAGTTGGTTCACAGCGACATACCATCCTCGAACCGCAAGCCCTTCATCACGTACGTGAGCCAGACCCTCATGGACCTTCCCGAGGCCCAGTACCAGGTGATGAAAGAGAAGATCACAGCACTGCTGCACCATCCTCCAGGCCCAGCTGAACCTGCTCCAACCCACTCCAGGACTGCTCCTCCACCCCAGGCGATGTCACAGCTCTTCCACGGATTTCAACAGCCCCTCACCTACCAAGGCTACGAGTACCAGGACTTCCCACAGCAGAGACAGCCCTTCCCAGTCCAGGCCCAAGTACATCACACGCCACAGATGCCTCACCTCACTCAGCTGCAGACCAGACAGCCCCACTACACTCCTCTTTCCTCCACCCCACAGCCAAGCCCCTCAACAGAAAATCTGTCATCAGTACTGTGCCTGACATCCCAGTCCTTGTGGAAGGGCCTCTCAATCTCATGGGACTGAGTCAGCTCTCTGAGAGCTTCCTGAACACAGCATCCTCTGTTGTACCCCAATGGTGCCAAGCACCCCAATGGTGCCTCAGACCAGCACTCCAGCCACAGCCACCTCCACATCCCTGGCCGCTCGACAGCTGAGACCATGGACATGCCTCAGAGTGAATGAGAATTGTGCCAGAGACTGAGTTGTTACCTGTTCACTTTATCTTTGCTTAAAGACACTTTACTTGGTTCATTTTGCTTTTTTAATAAAGCCATACAGTTTACTTAAGGCAGTTATTAATAAAGGTTATCTTTGCTTCACACAATTGGTTCATTTTATTTACTTAATAAAGTGTTGGTGAAAACTTTGAAAAAAGGGTTAAGCCTTTGCATGCTTGTGGGATAGGTAAGGATAGCTGTGGGATGGGTAAGGATAGTTGTGGGATAGGTAAGGATAGCTGTGGGATGGGTAAGGATAGTTGTGGGATGGGTAAGGATAGCTGTGGGATTGATAAACCTCCAGTGCAAGCATAGTGGGACTGTATGGTCCACCCTCCCAGGTGCGCATGAGATTGTGCAGGATGCAGCAAGCTTCCACGATGCTCCTCACAGTCCCTGGGTAATGCTGCATGGTGGTGAGAAGTACCTAGAACCTGTAGGCCAGAATGCAAGCTCCCGTCTTGCCCTGGACAGCCTGTAGTTGAAGATCCTCTCTTCACGGGTGAGGTATCTTGAAGTGTAGGGCTTCATGAGGTAGGTTCTGAAGCAGAAGGTGTCATCACCCATGATGAAGCAGGGCACATCTTGTGTGTCATTGGGTAGGGGGTCTGGATCTGGAAAACCCATGATGAGGTTGCATTCCAGCCCATCCTTTAGGTCACTGGCGTTGTATACCTGGCTATCTGAAGCTGACCTGTTGCCTGATGTAGATGAACTTGTAGTACATCAGCGATGTAGATGAACTTGTAGTCAGCATCAACCATGGCAAAGAGGATGATACTGAAGAAGCCCTTATAGTTGCGATAAGAGGACCCTGAGTTGGCTGGAGCTTTGTAGGCCACGTGCTTCCCATCTATGGCTCCAACGGTGTGGGGAAAGTTCCACCTCTGATACCACTGTTCTGCAACTTTCCTCCAGCCTTCTTCAGTGGTGGGACACTGGAGGAGCTCCTCCACATATTCTTCGATGATGGCCTGCACCATTTCTCTGACCACTTTGCTGATGCTGTTGTGTGGCACCCTCCAGGCATACTGCATGTTTCTGTATGTGGTTCCAGAGGCACCCTCCAGCCATACTGCATGTTTCTGTATCTGGTCCCTGAGGTCAGGTGGTGCAGAGTCAGTGCCACCTTCAGTTCAGGGTCCAGACTGGGATGGAAGTTGGTGCTCTGCTTGGTCAACCTGGGTCTCAGATGCTCCACAACTTCGTCAAACATAGCTGGTGGCATCCTCATGAAGTGCTGGAATGCACGAGGGTCTTCATTCCTCAGCTCCACCATCAGCTTGTCATAGAGTCCAAACTCCACTCTTCTCCCAATCCATCTTCGGACCCAAACAGCTCTTGGACATCTCCTTCTCCTTGTGTAGAAAAGGTGAAACAGTCTGAAGAAGGCTTGGTTCTGGTGTTGAATGATGGCGGCTTCCAAAAGGAGTCTGCGATGATCCATGGTGGAGATCAATGGATGATGTGGAAGAGCAAGAGCAAGGGTGAAGAGGTCTGTACACCATGGCTGCTGGACTGATAGTGAGATCCAGGTGATTTCCTCCCCCTTTTTATAGGAAATATCAGTTTTCCAGTAGGTGTCCTTCCACATACTCTAGGCATAGTCCAGACATCCTAAATATCCGAGATACGTCCCATATACAAATGTTTTGTCCGTTTTAATGCTTTATATACGAGATGCATCTGCTTACATCCTTTTTTACATCCTTTTCCGTGCTGCTAATGCTGTGCGGACGTTCCGTGTACCTTTCGCTTCCTCCCTCTTTCCGCTTTCAGTTGCAGCAGATGTGAGTTGAGGGGTTGGCCAGAGGATGCCGAGAGGATACAGCGGACGTGTAACGGATGACAACAGATGTAGAACGTTTGTTGCCCATATGTGTCACAGATGTACATCGTACGCGGCGGAAAGTTCATCCGCTCAAAAAGTTTTGTGCAGCTCAAAACTTTTTGAGCATAGCAGTAGATGGATGTTTGACGAATAGAGCATATGAAACACGTACGCAGTGAGTACACAATGGATGCATCACATTTTCCAACAGATGGCAAGCTTTTTTGTCCATTTTACATCCTCTTTGCATCCGTTGGTGCAGTGGGACATGAGTTTAACTTTATCTTCTGCTTCTTTCAACTATCATGATTATCAACACTTTGAGGACATTCTTCATCATAGTAGGCAAAATATAAAATAGGCTTTAAATAGGCAATAGTATTTAATATCTCAGGACATTTTTTCGGTGCAGACAAGAAATTATATGTGATGGATTTTTAAAATTACTTTTATGATGATATATTATCACAGATATTTTTGAACCCATATAATGGGAAAGAATTGTTCTAATGCTGAAGAACTCTGTTGCGCATTTAATTTTTTTGTTGTTGTTTTTTTCTCTTCTGGTTCAGAAAAAAAGCACTTGTGGAACTCTGGTGATGTTTAAATGTTTTTTTATTATACTTATATGTCTTCCAGATAATTCCTGTGAGTTAAATAAATAACTTCAATTTTAAATTCAGCAGCTAGAAGTCTTTTTAGCCACTGCAAATATATCTTTCAAAGGCCTTATAGGCTAGAGGGAGAGAGTTGAACAGGTCCTCTTAATATCTGTCACTAATTGCATTTCTTCATCATTATCACCTCAAAGAAGATGACCTATCTTAACTCATATCTCTCTTTTTCACTGAATTAGTCTCTGAAACAATACGATAGCAAACCAAATGGAAGTCTGGGAAGATTCAGAAAGAGCTATTTACGCACAAGTATCTGGGGAAGATAATACAGATGGCTTTAAGGTAATCTCGTTTACCAAGATTGCAACTGGCCGTGTGCTACTCCAAAGTAATCCCATTGGTTAAAATAGAAACACTAGTTATATGCGATTGCAGATGTTTGGGTCTAAGAAGTCTTAGCCTTCTGTTTTATGTATAGAATATAAAGTCTCTATTAGTTGTGGCAGTAAAAGCTCATCAAACATAAAACAGATACATTATGGAATTCTTCACTGGTTGGCCCTCTGCTAAGTCTTTGATTAAGTACGTTTTGAAGGTCTCCACAGCAGCAGCTTGGATTAATCCTTTATTCATAGTTATTTATAGTTTCTTCACAAATAAAATAACATTAAAATTTTAAACGTATAACAGCAAGGTTTCCCCAAATCAAAACTCTATGCATTTATTAATATATCTAAAATATTTGACTATATTTACTAGATATATATAATCTTGCTTCTTTTTGAAGAAGCATCTTTTTAAAGATCTCAGTAGTTGAAAAATGTTTTTAAAATTAAAACAGTAACTTATAAAATGAAAACAAACACTGGAAGCACTACTTCTTGATTCATGTCCATTTGTTTAATGATTGTTCAAAGTTACGGTGACACTGAAAAAAATAACTTATAACTGTTTTTCACATTGATGACCCCATTATCATGTGATCATAATTTGGGCACTTGGCAACTGGCACATATTTATGATGTTTCCAGTGTCCCAAGGTCATGTGATCACATTTTGCAAACTTCTGACAAACAAAATCAATGGGGAAGAAAGATTCACTTAACAACCATGTCACTAACTTAATGACTGCAGTGATTTGTGGGGCAAAATCCACTTAACTCTGTTTGGCTGAGCAATTGAAATTTTGGACTCAATTGGAGACATAAATTGAGGACTATCTGCATATGAAATATGTTCTGTCCTGAGAATAGAAGTACTTGAGACCAGTGTTCATCAAACAGCTCTTTATTCTTAACTAATTCAGTGACTTCATAACAGAACATTGCCAGAGCAGCGGCAGCCCTTTTTATAGTGGGTGCTTGTGGCTTGCGGCCAATGACAGCTCTTTAAGTTTTCCCGCCATCAGGCAGGCCAATTGCAATGGTACTTTACTAACCAATCCTATTGCGGCCTGCTTGGCCAATCAGATTAAGGTATTTGGAGTATTCCAATTCTTATACACAACACCCATCCTCTCTTGGTTTCGTCCAACATGTGTAAAGTAGTCATGCAGGTAGGTGGGGCTTTTGCGGGTTCTACTTGACCTGTGCAGCTCAGTCTCAGCATGGTCTTCCATCGGTTCGGTCAGGATCGTCTTTTCTCCATGTCTTCTCCATGGAACCACCTGGACGGGTGAGTCAGCCTTGCTGCTCCCGCCCAGGTCTCTCGGGCTGGTTGAGTTGGCTCTGTCGCTCCCTCCTGTTCTGTCCGGGTTGGGCGAGCTGCCTGGCTGCTTCCTTCCTGGAAGGCCTCACCTCACTTGCCTGCTACCGGTTCTCTTCTCTGGAGGTGGTCTTTGGGTAAGTGCTCTTTTTGTCTTACCAGGGGTTCTAATTCGGGTTTGTGTTGTACCTTTGGTCATGTTATTGGTGGTTCTCCTTTCCCTTTTTTATTATTTTGTGTTTCCCCCCCCTCCTTGGTTGTTTTTGGATTGTTTATTGGGGGTGGTATTTGCGGCGGTGTTTCGGAGCTAGGTAGGTTTGTGTTGCATTCCAATATGCTAGAGCGAAGCTGGTTGATGTGTCATTTCCATGTTCTGCCGTCATCTAGTTCAAGTCGGTATGAACTTGAACTAGTTTACCAGGGCCCTATAATTTGTGTAATTGAGGCTGGAAGCCATAATGGCCCCCCGGTGAGATTTTTGGCATAGACTAGGTCTCCAGTGGTAAAGAAGTGGTATCTACTTGAGGAGTCAGGGGCTTTTTCAGAGGTGTAGGTTGGGTGTAATCTATCTAGGTAGGAACGCAATTTTCTGCCCATGAGGAGTTCTGCTGGGCTTTTGTTTGTAGTTGTGCTAGGGGTGATATGCTGAATTGTTAACAGATAGTTTAGTCTATCTTGGATGTCCCCAGTGTCCAGTTTGTCTAGGGCTTCTTTTGTATAACGAACCATGCATTCAGCTCGTCCATTTGAAGCCGGATGAGCCGGCGCTGTTAGGGCATGTCAGATGCCTTGTGCAGCTAGGTATTGCTCGAAAACTAAGGCAGTAAATTGGGGGCCATTATCAGATACTACTACATCTGGTAGTCCATGTGTTGCAAAGAGTTTGTTCAATTGTTTTATGACTGCTTCAGTAGTTGTGAACACCATAAGAATAACCTCTAGCCAGTTTGAATAAGCGTCAACAATTATCAAATATGTATTCCCTTTCGTTGGCCCTGCAAAACCAATATGGAGTCTCGACCAGGGGCCTCTGGGAGTTTCCCATTCTAGGACTGGTGCAAGAGGGGGGTAGACCTTGATTTCTGGCATGTTGCCAGAAATTGCATGTTGCTACCCATTGTTCAATGTCTTTGTCCAGCCCTGGCCACCAGACGTAACTCCTGGTCAGGGCTTTCATTTTTACTATGCCCGGGTGTACCTCGTGTAGCATGCACAATACTTCCTCCTGCAATTTGTTGGGAATTACCACCCTGTCCCCCCACAGTATACCACCCTTTTCAAGGGACAGTTCAGTCCGCTGGGTGAAAAAAGGTTTAAAAGTCTCACCTCTGTCCTCATCCGGCCTGCCCTTACCTACCCAATGCAGAATCCAAGCTGTGAGCGGGTCTTTCGCGATAGCTTTCGTGATGTCTGCTGCGGTTAGTGGCAGATTCGGCCATGTCTTGATTTGAAGGGGAGAGATGGTGGGATCTTCTTTGTCTGGCAGAGGGGAACGGCTTAAGGCATCTGCATGGATGATGGTTTTTCCTGGGCGATGTATGAGTGTGTAATTGTATGCAGTGAGGAATTCCGACCATCTCATCATCCTTGGTGATAGGATGTTCGGGGTTGGTTTGTTCCCTGCCAGAATTCCTAGCAGGGGTTTGTGGTCTGTGATTACAGAAAATGTCCTACCGTAGAGGTATTTGTGGAATCTCTTGATGCCTGCTATGATGGCGAGGGCTTCTCAGTCAAGTTGGCTGTAGTTCCTTTCAGATTTTGACAGCATTTTAGAATAGAAGGCAATTGGTGCTTCTCTGCCGTCTGGTAGCTTGTGGCTCAGTATGGCACTGATTCCAAAAGGTGGTGAATCACAGGTGACCATCAGTGGCAGGGTGTTGCTGTATTGTATTAAAACGGTGTTGAATGTTAATAAATCCTTAACATTTTGGAATGCTGCTTGTTCTCGGTGGCCCCAATTCCAGACAGTTTTTTTTATCAAATAGCTGATGTAATGGCTCTGCTACGGTTGCCTTTTGGGGCAGGAAGACATTGTAGAAGTTAATGACTAAGAACGCCTGTAAGTCTGTTTTGTTCTTAGATCTGGGTGCGTCTTTAATTGCTTTTATTTTTTTTTCAGTGGGGTGTATCCCTTTCTCATCTATAAGGTAGCCTAAGAATTCGACTTGATTGGTGGCTAGTTGACATTTTTCTTTTTTGACTTTAAGTCCTGCTTCCCTGAATCTTCACAAGACTTCTCTCAGTCTGTCTTCTAATTGATGTTTGTTTTATGCAGATACTAATACAAAGTCAAAATAGGGAACGACCCCTTTTAGTCCATTTAGAAGGCGCTCCCTTAGGCTTTGGAAGATGCCTGGAGCAACGGTAATGCCAAATTGAAGTCTGTTGCATTTGAATGCCCCTCTGTGCGTGACTATAGTCTGTGCTTCTGCAGTTTCAGGGTCAACTGGCAGCTGTTGGTATGCTTACGCGAGATCAAGTTTCGCGAAAAATTTTCCTCCCCCTAATGAATGCAACAGATGTTGAACTACTGGAACAGGGTCCGCACTTTGCTGGAGTACATGATTGAGGGTGGCCTTATAGTCACCACAGATGCGTACTGACCCATCTGGTTTGACAGGAGTCACGATGGGAGTTTCCCACCTGGCATGGTTGATTGGGTCTTATACCCCTTGTGCGATGAGTTTGTTAAGCTGCTCATCTATTTTCAGTTTTAAGGCAAAGGGAACGCGTCTGGCTTTGAGCCTGATGGGAGCTATCTTAGGGTCTAGGCTGAATGTTATAGGCATCCCCTTGTACTTGTCTAGGGTCCCGTCAAATACATCCTGGAACTCCTTCAGCAGGCTCTCCTCCCAATCAGTCTCGGTGACGCTGTTGATTCCTGTCACTCCGATTCCCAGGGGCGTGAACCATTTGATTCCCAGCAAGCTAGGGCAATCACGGTTGATGATTGTCAGAGGAAGTACTTCAGTGTGGTTTTTGAATTCTATTAGGAAATGTCCAAGACCCACTACCGGGATTCAGTTTCCCTGGTAATCTTTGAGTATTAGGCTTTGCTGTTCCAGTTCTCTTCGTTTAATGTCTGGTATCAGATTTCTGATGGTGTTCCATGATACCATTGACAGGTATGATCCGGAATCTACTTCCATTTCACAGGGCTTTCCTTTGATTTTTACATTTATTCATTTGCTGCCCTGGCATTTCCTACGATTATTGTTTGGTGTGTTTCTTCTTTGTCATTCATTCTCCGGCTTCTGTTCTCTCAGTTCCATTGGCTTCCGGCTTGTCTATCTCTGTTTCTGGGGGGGTGCTGCCACGTCTTTTTGGACTATAGCTCTTTTTGTTCTGGCAGACCCTTGCAATGTGCCCCCGTTTCTCACAAAATCTGCAAATGGCATCCAAGAATCTGCATTTGGAGCGTGGGTGGTCCCCTCCGCATCCAGCACACTGGAATTCTCGCCTCCTTCCTCTTTTTTCCCGCCGATTCATTTCTGATTGAAGCCTATGTATGTCTTCATTGTTGTCATCGGTGTCGCTCAGGGAGTCGAGGTCTTCATGGTGGGCAGTCACGATGGTTTGTTTTTGTGTTCCCTCCACCTTCTTCTCTCGAGCTTGGTTCTGTGGTTCTGGATTTGTTGAGTTTATTTGGCGCATGGTGGCTGCAGATTTCTTGGTCGCTTCAGCGGCGGTGACTTCTGCGATGGCCTCAGCCACTGTGATATTCGGTCTGTTTAGTAGCTTGCTTTGGAGTGTAGCATCCTTCAATCTGAGGACCACGTGGTCTTTCATGGTTTCGTCCATGTTGAGAAACTCACAGGCTCCTCCAATATCTCTTAGGGCTGCTACGAAATCTCCGATGCTCTTGTCTTCTTGTTGATCTCACTTGTAGAATTTGTGTCTTCTAATAAGATTGGAGACCACAGGCGTGTAATGGGCTCATAGCATTTGGTTTAAATCTGGCCATGCCATTTGTTTTACATCCCGCGGTTTGGCTAACACCTTGGCCATCTTGAAGATGGTAGGGCCACAATGCGTGAGGAATATGGCTCTCTTCCTCTGGTCGGTTTTTCCTTATAGCTCGTTGCTTTCTAGAAACATCAGTAAGCGGTCAGTGTATGACTCCCAATCTTCTTCGGCTGGGTTGAACATTACAGGTGACGCATTGTTACCGGCCATTTTGGTTGCTCGATTCTTGTTGCCGTGTGCTTCAGTCTCGCTCTTCTAAAACGATCCCACCCTCGTTGCCAGTGTTCTGTCCTTAGAATAGAAGTACTTGAGACCGGTGTTCATCAAACAGCTCTTTATTCTTCAATTCAGTGACTTTGTAACAGAACATTGCCGGAGCCGCAGCAGCCCTTTTTATTGTGGCTGCTCACGGGTTGCGGCCAATGACAGCTCTTTAAGTTTTCCCGCCATCAGGTGGGCCAATTGCAATGGTACTTTACTAACCAATCCTATCGCGGCCTTTTCGGCCAATCAAATTAAGGTATTTGGAGTATTCCAATTCTTATACACAACAAAATATACAAATACATAAGGAAGAAAATTAATGAAATGTATATATTGATGTGTGAAGAGGTGTTCCTTCAGATATCATAGTCCCAAGCAGTAAAAGCCCAGATATCATGGTCCCAAGCCATATGTTCACAAATTTGTCGTAAACAGGAGCTGCACACAGTTCTCCTAACTTTTTATATTGTGTAGCTCCTATTCCATCTATAAGCCTATGCATTCATGTCTGTTTCTTGATTTCCATCCTTTCCATCAATGTACTATTGCCTAACCCTAATTTGTCCAAGGAAGACAATAATTACTGTTTTAAACATTTTAAAGGGTTTTCATATATTTAAATATTGCTAAATCAGAAAAAAGGAGCAGTAAAATAAAAGACCTCTTTTGTTTCTCAATAAGGAAATGTTGAATTGCCCAATATGTAGAATAACTATGGGTATCAGGCCTTGGCTGATCATCTCTAGGCTTGGAAAATAAACAGAATTGGCCCAGATGGGAATTCTTCAAGGGATTGCAGGGCTCTAGGCTGCACTGAGAACCTGGAAGAAGGCAAAAACAGACCCCATCCATAATGCACTTATTATGGGAACACTGGAGCACTGTCTCCTTCTAATTAAATAATCCTTCTAATTAAAAGAAGTCAAGTTCAACTCAAGAGTATCTTCACCTTAACAAATTAAAAACAAGCCTAAATAAAATGCCATGTAACTTGTTTCTCAAATAATATTCTTATAAAATTATTTTTTTCTCTTGATTTACTTACCTATTAAAATTTAAAACCTTTTCTAAAATAATAGGAAAGATGTTATATGCCAAAGAAAATAGGGGTAATATGGATCTAAACTGCTCCAAACCTATCAGGTCTTAAAAAATCAAATATTTCTGATGATCCCAAATTATGAAAAGAGTCAGGAAAGAAAGGCACTTCCAGGTCACTGCTGATTTTATATCTTTATATGAAATTCTTAAAAAATGAAGTATCTCATCAGTAAAATCCTTTAAGCTTGCATATTCAAATAAATTTTAAACTTACACCATTAAAAATTCAGTAGATAATAAATCAAAGGATGTGGGAGATCTGTCTTAAGACATTTATTGCTATATTCTTGCTTTACAAAGGTTTATAAAATATGTATATTCATTAAAATATATTGCATTTCATTGAATATGATCTCAAAAGCAATATACCCAGCAGTTTCTTCCTGCCTTTGTAGTTGCCTTTGCCTTTTCTGAATAATATATCTTTTTTATTTATCCTGGATTTATTTATTTCATTTATAACTCATGATCATATTTTCACAAGCAAATCAAAGTATGCAGCTGTTTACTGTTTCCAAAGTATATCAGTCCCCTAAACTTAGAAATACACTCATAGTCAAGCTGTTTATCTATAGAATTATATACTGAACTTTCTGAGGTCCAAATCATAAATAAATGCCTGCTAGAATTAAAAGGTGGGTTCTTGTTTACTTCTGTTTTCCTTTAAAAAAAAAAACTGGCAACCTGCAATGGTATATGGGAATGATCTTGGGAGACAGGATGAAGAAACATAGCCAAGGGAATAGTCATATAAAAGGCAGCTTAGCTTGCACCAGGAATGTGGATGGGCAAGAGGCCCTCCCTAATTTAAATAACAGATAGTCAGAGTTGGAAGGGACCTTGTAAGTCATCTAGTCCAACCCCCCACCACCCAAGCAAGAGACCCTACACTATTTCTGACAACTGACAGTCCAATCTCTTCTTGAAAGTCTCAAGTGATGGCGCTCCGACAACTTCCAAGGGCAAGCTATTCCATTGATTGATTGTTCTCACTGTCAGAAAGTTTCCTCCTTATTTCCAGGTTAAATCGCTCCTTGTTCAGTTTCCATCTACTATTCCTTGTCTGGCCTACAGGTGCTTTAGAAAATAGCTTAACCCCTTCCTCCAAGTGACAGCCCCTCAAATATTGGAAGACCACTATCATGTCTCCCCTGGTCCTTTTCTTTACTAGACTAGCCAAGCCCAGTTCCTGCAACTATTTGTTGTATGTTTTTGCCTCCAGTCCCCTAATCATCCTGGTTGCTCTTCTCTGTACTTTTTCGAGAGTCTCAACATCTTTTTTATAATGTGGTGATCAAAACTGGATGCAGTACTCTAGGTGTGGTCTTACTAAGGCTTTTAAAGAGTGGTATCAGTACCACCCTTGATCTTGATTGTATCCCTCTGTTGATACAATTTAGGATTGCATTAGCTTTTTTGGCTGCTGCTGCACACTGCTATCTCCTATTTAGCTAGATCCCTCTCACAGTTACTGCTATTGAGCCTAGTTTCACCCAGTCTATCTGTGTCCTTTTGGGTTTTCTTGCCTAAGTGCAGGACTTTACTTTTCTCTACACTGAATTTCATTCTGTTAGATATGGCCCAGGGTTCTAGTCTGTTAAGATCCATCTGGATCTTGAGCCTATCTTCTTGAGTGTTAGCTATTCCTGCCAGCTTAGTATCATCTGCAAATTTGGTAAGTTTCTGTTCCCTTCTATTCGCTTCTATTCCCTCATCTAAATCGTTAATGAAGATATTGAAGAGTACTGGGCCTAAGATGGAACCTTGTGGCACCCCACTGCTTACTTCCCTCCATGTAGACTTAGACCCATAAAGGACTACTCGTTGAGTACGGTTTACCAGCCAGTTGCGAGTCCATCTAGTGGTGGTACTATCTATTTCACTTTTTTCTAGCTTACTGAAAAGTAGGTTGTGGTCTACTTTGTCAAATGCCTTGCTGAAATCTAAATATATTATGCCCACAGTATTTTGCTGTTCTACTAATTTAGTCAATGTGTTGAAGAATGAAATAAGATTGATTTCTTTTGAACTGAGCTATATAGGGGATGAAGTGGAGGAGAGATATTCTTTCAGACTAGTGAGATGTCACCCTTGCGAAGTAGACCTGACAGGAAACATGGACAGATGATCTAATGATCAAATTATTATAATGTTACATTAACAGAATCTTGCAAGTCATTTTCAAGGCAAGCACTTGAAAGAAGACCCCAGCTCTGCTGGTGCAAAAGAAGGACCATTCTACCTGTGTCCTTATTTCACAAAATAAGGGCCTGGCTGGCACACAAATGAAGGCCCTGGGAATAATATAGACAGAGATCTTAGGTGAAGCACAAGACAAGCCTCAGAAGCATTAGAGTGAAAAAAAATTGTAGGAATACAGCCCTGGCCAGTACAGTCATGATGAAGGTACAGCAGGGGCAACGGATGGCAGCAGGTAAGCAGGCAGCCAAAAAGAAAGAGATGGATGGGGAGAAAAATAGGCAGGTATGGGAAGTTCAAGAGGAAGTGGAGGAAACAGTCCCTTACCTTACTTGGAGGGACCAAGCTGGGAATGACTTCGATTATGGTAGCCAATAACCAGTGGTATTCTATTAATAATGGAAACAGGAACTATATGGGCAGTCCTCGAATTATGATAGTAATTGGGACCAGAAGTACAATGTCATACAACTGCTTTGCTTACCACCAGTAACCCTAGGAGTTCCCATTGCTGTCACCTGATCTTTTTGCCAATCCCTCTCTGTTCCTACACTGTTTTAGAATAGGCATCTAATTGAATTTTTGTTGAATTCGCCATTCATATCCTACTCTAAATATCAATGTTTGTCTGTGTTCTAATTAAATACAGAGCTAAAAATAATCCTATTTATCAGACATACGAATCCATCAAGCTTTGAGTACTGTTTTATTGGTGCTTGTCTAAGCTAATGCACATCATAGTAGTTTAATATAATCAAATCAAAGTTTATTTGGGGGATGGGGTCTTTCATCAACAAATTCAACAGCATGTACTGGAATTTGGAAATAATGAGTAATTGGGAGTGAATAATGGAATTTGGAGGTAATACACCAAATAGTGTTCTGGCAAATTCATCACTGGTAAAATATCAAGCAAATAAGGAGTCAGAAGTCTGGGGAGAAATTCAGATAAATAAAAAGCCAAAATGTGTCCCCCACAATATATGACTCCAGCAGCTGCAAAAATTCCAAACTCATGATGAACAGTGTATGATGCAGGGTTATCTCCTGTTTTCCTACTCAGCTGCAGACATTTGTAAGTCACTCTCATAGGGAATTAAGAAACAACTTAAAGGGAAAGAAAGGAGTTTAAATGTCATGTATTGCAGTATTAACTCATGCATCTGATTTTGTTAAAAATGCTATGCAAGAAATCAGGTACATACACGTTACACTTCCTCTATACAGACCATACATTACATTACATCTCTTCAATTATTTAAGGCTGTGTCACACTGCCCAACGGATGCAAAAAGGACACAACGGAAGAGAAAAATATTACATCCGTTGTATCCGCGCTCAAAAGGGCTGAAAATTTGCATAATTGGAACGGACAACACGGATGCGGGGAGGACGCAGGGCGGATGCAAAGCGGATGTGGAACGGAAGCACAGCAGATGGAAGCAGATGGCGTGTCCGCTAGGCTTCCGGGGGGCCTCAGCGAAGCGGACGCGGAATGGAAAAAGCGGATGCAGAACGGATGCACAGCGGATGAAGCGGATGCACAGCGGAAGCCTAGCGGATGTACAGCGGAAGCCTAACGGATGCCTGGCGTTAATTGCACATGTGGGGGGGATGCATTGCGCAAGCTCCCCGGATATAAAGGGAAGCAGCTCCCAAGCAGGTCACCATTCTGAGGAAAGACCTGCTGCTGGATACCTCAGAGTTCTTGCCTGCATGTCTGCCTGCAAGCCTTGCTGACAGCCTGCCTCCAAGCCTGCCTCCCAGCCTGCCTCCCAGCCTCCTGGGCAGCCTCCCTTCCAGCCTTGCTGCCAGCCTGCCTTCCAGCCTCCCTGCCAGCATTGCTGCCAGCCTGCCTTCCAGCCTCCCTGCCAGCCAGTCTGTCTGCCAGCCTTGGTGCCTTCCTTCCTGCCAGGCTTCCAAACAGGCTTCCAAACAGGCTTCCTGCCAGGCTTCCTGCCAGCCTTCCTGCCAGCCTTGGTGCCAGCCTTTCTGCCAGCCTTGGTGCCTGCCAGCCTTTCTGCAAGCCTTCCTGCCAGCCAGCAACCCCACAACCATGGGGAAGAAGCGAAAGTCTCAGCAACCTGCCGCCATCCCTGGCAAGAGGGACAGGGCCACCCTCCCGCCCCATGTCCCTGACTCTGCTTCTGCTGGGGCTTCTGCTGCTTGGGCTCACTCTTCTGTTGCTGGAGCTTCTCCTGTAGCTGCTCCTGGCAGTGGTGCTTCTGCTGCGTACTCTGCTGAAGCTGCTCCTGGTCCTGCTGGTCCTGCTGGTCCTGCTCGTTCTGCTCGTGCTCCTGGTCTTGCTGACCCTGCTGCTGGTGCTTACTCTGCTGCTACTCATCCTGGTCTTGCTGCTGCTGCTGCTGCTGCTGCTGCTGATCCTGCTGCTGCTGCTGCTGCTGCTGCTGCTGCTGCTTATGATCCTGCTGGTGATTATGCTGCTGCTGATGATGATGATGATGATGATGCTGCTGATGATGATGATTATGATCCTGCTGGTGAGGATGATGATGCTGATGATGCTGCTGCTGCTGCTGTTGGTGTGAAGGAGCAGCCCCTACAACCTGGAAGCCCCTCTGATGAGGCCCCATCTGGTCCTGCCAAAGGGAGGAAGAGGCGTATGCAACAACGAGAGAGGAGGCAGTATTACATCGAGGAAGCGCACGAGGATGAGGTGCTGGAGTGGCTGAGAGAGAACGACTATCTGTGGCGGAAGGGACACCGGCTGTACAGGGACACCAAGCGGAAGCATGCTGCTTGGAGAGAGAGGGCGGAGAGTCTGGGCTACACTTCGGAGGTGCTCCTCGGCTGGTGGAAGCACATGCACATCTGGTACGGGAAGCTGCACCGCAAAAAATCTGGCCAGGTCAGGGTTAAGCTGACGGACAGAGAGAACTATGTCATGGCCAAGTGCAGCTTCCTGGAGGGTGAGGTCCACCACCGAGGAGCACCAGGAGCCCAAATCTCTACCCTCTCTCTCCGGCAGCCTGCTGGGAGCCAGTCCTCTGGCAGCCGAAAGTCAGTCCCTGTCTCCATGCAGGTATCTGTGGAGCGTGCCACGGCGGAGAACCCCTGGGCAGGTGTTGAAAGTGTGGTGGAGAGTGATGAGGACTCCCTGGTGCGGTGGGAGAAAGGAGACATCGAGTCCACCACTGCCGAAGCCACAGTAAGGCAGAGAGCCGGACCGCAGGAGGGGCAGAGCCACAAGGTCCTGGTGGAGATCAGGGATATCATCCACACCAGCATAGGTCTCCTCTCTCAGCTGGTCCCCATTGAATCCTCCTCCTCCAACCGCAAGCCCTTCCTCAATTATATGAACCAGACCCTCAAGGAGATGGCGGATCCCCAGTACCAGGTGGTGAAGGAGAGGATCACCATGCTGCTTAACAACCGTCCAGACCCAGAGGCACCTGCTCCCACCCAGTCCAGGTCTGCTCCTCCACCCCAGGTGATGTCCCTCCCATACCAAGGCTTCCCACACCCCCTCACCTACCAGGGCTACAGCTACCCGGAGGTCCAGCAGCACAGACAGCAGCCCTTACAGATGCAGGCACAGAGTCATCAGGCAACACCACTGCCACCGGTTCCAATGATGCCACCGATGCCAACCTCAACAGTCCTCACCCCGCTGCAGAGCAGGCAGCCCCACTACACTGCTCCTTCCTCCATCCCACAGCCAAGCCCGGCCTCAGTACATCTCTCATCAGTACTGGGGATGACACCCCATGGCATGGAGGAAGGACCTCTCAGCATCATGGGGCTGAGCCAGCTGTCCGACACCTTCCTCAACACACCATCCCCTGTTGTCCTCTCGGGGCTAGGCACTCCAATAATACCTCAGACCAGCACTGCAGCAGCACCCACCTCCACAGCACCTGCTCCCTAACATCTTAGCCTGGGCACACACCTCCGAGTGACCAAGAGGAGTGCCAGACACTGGCTGCCTGGATATTTGTGGAGTTTATTTGGACACTTGACTTGGGTCATGTTTATTTTACAGCTTGTTATTAATAAAGTTTATCTTTGTTTCACACACTTGCTTCATTAATTTTTTTCCAGAAAGTCTGGGTGGGAACTTTTAGAAATGGTTTAGCCTTTGCATGCTTGTGGGATGGGTTAAGATAGCAGTGGGATGGGCAGGGATACCAGTGGGGTGGGTTAAGATAGCTGTGGGATGGGAAGGGATACCTGTGGAATGGGTTAAGATAGCAGTGGGATGGGAAGGGATACCTGTGGGATGGGTTAAGATAGCTGTGGGATGGGAAGGGATACCTGTGGGATGGGTTAAGATAGCTGTGGGATGGGAAGGGATACATGTGGGATGGGAAGGGATACTTGTGGGATGAGTTAAGATAGCTGTGGGATGGGAAGGGATACCTGTGGGATGGGCAGGGATACCTATGGGATGGGAAATAGCTGAGGGATGGGCAGGGATACCTTTGGGATGGGCAGGGATAACTTTGGGATGGGTAATAGCTGTGGGATAGATAAACCTCCAGTGCAAGCATAGTGGGACTGTATGGTCCACCCTCCCAGGTGCCACCCCTATGGCCCTTCATTATCAATTACAATGTAATCAATCATCCACACATGTCAACATAAACACAACTCTTTATTAAACGCCCTGTTTATTGTAGGCCCACCCAACATACATGACCCAATCTTATCCGTGTGATCAGACAGGCTGAAGGAAGCATCCATTAAGCATCTACCATCCTGTCTTGCCACTCCACCCTCCAGCTGGGGAGTTGCACCAGTGTCTCAGGAGGTTGCGCTGCTTCTTCGCCTCACGTGAGGCTCTGTTGGGCCCTTGCACATCCTCAGTGTCGATCAGGTTTCGCCCTTGCCTCCATTCCCCAGGCTCCATGACCCCATTGCCTTGCTGGAGGTCCACAAGCCTGTTCTGCAAGACTGGGTAGCGGGTGCGCATGAGATTGTGCAGGATGCAGCAAGCTTCCACGATCCTCCTCATGGTCTCTGGGCGATGCTGCATGTTGGTGAGAAGTACCTGAAACCTGTTGGCCAGGATGCCAAAGGCATACTCCACCACCCGCCTTGCCCTGGACAGCCTGTAGTTGAAGATCCTCTCTTCACGGGTGAGGCATCTGGAGGTGTCGGGCTTCATGAGGTAGGTTGTGAGAGAGAAGGCGTCATCCCCCACGATGAAGTAGGGCACATCTTGCGTGTCGTTGGGCAGCGGGTCTGGATCTGGGAAGCCCACCATGAGGTTGCTTTCCAGCCCCTCCTTGTGGTGACTGTTGTTGTATACCTGGGTATCTGAAGATGAGCCGTTGCCTGGAGCATCGATGTACATGAACTTGTAGTCAGCATCGACCATGGCGAAGAGGATGATGCTGAAGAAACCCTTGCAGTTCTGATAAGTGGACCCCGACTTGGCTGGAGCTTTGCAGGCCACATGCTTGCCATCTATGGCTCCAATGGTATGGGGGAAGTTCCACTTCTGATACCACTGCTCTGCAACTTTCTTCCATCCTTCTTCAGTGGAGGGGCACTGGAGGAGCTCCTCCTTGTATTCTTCGATGATGGCCTGCACCACTTCTCTGAACACAAAGCTGATGGTGCTGGGTGGCACCCTCCAGCCATACTCCATGCTCCTGTAGGTGGTCCCTGAGGCCAGGTGGCGCAGAGTGAGTGCCACCTTGAGCCCAGGTTCCAGGCTGGGTGGGAAGTTGGTGTTTGTCTTGGTCAACCTGGGTGTCAGGTGCTGCACAACTTCGTCAAACATGGCTGGAGGCATCCTCATGAAGTTCTGGAATGCCCGAGTGTCTTCGTTCCTGAGCTCCACCATCAGCTTGTTGTACAGTCCGTCCTCTGCTCTTCTGGCAAACCATCTTTGGACCCAGACTTTCTTTGGGTGCCTCCTTTTCTTCCCGTAGTAGAGTTCACAGAGCCTGTAGATGGTTTCGCACTGTTGCAGAACGATGGTGGCTGCCGAAAGGATTTTGTCGCAATCCACAGTGGACATGACTGGATGCTGTGGAAGAGCAAGATCAAGGCTGCAGAGGTCTGCAACGCTGGGCTGCTGGTCTGAAAGTGCGATGCAGACGAGTTGCTCCCCCTTTTTATAGGCAGTATAGGTTTTCCACTAGGCATCCTCTAGGCATCCTGTAGACATCCTTAATATCCAAGATAGGTCCCCTCTGCGAACGTTTTTTCCGTTTTAAACACTTTGTTTCCATTCTGCATCTGTTCTGCATCCGTTCTGCATCCGTTCCGCTTCCTCCCTGCGTCCGGGCGGATGCGAGTTGCGTGGATGCGCAGCGGACGCCAAGCGGATATAGCGGATGCGTAACGGATGCGTAACAGATGCGTTGCGGATGCGTAGTGGATGCAGAACGGACGAACTGGATACATTTTCCACGCAAAAGTTTTAAGCAGCCTAAAACTTTTGGAGCGGATGAAATGTCCATAAACAGATGCTGGACTTATAGAGAGGAAGCAAAATGGAGGCAGTGAGTACATCGCGTTTTCGAACGGATGGCAAGCTTTTTTGTCCGTTTTACTTCCTCTTTGCATCCGTTGGTGCAGTGTGACAGGGGCTTTAGATTAAAATCCATCATCTGGATCCAATTGGCCAAGATAAAATAAGGAGTTCAATAGTGGCAAATATCTATACCTTGGGTGTAAGATGATGGTGAAGGTTTGTTCTCCGAGCTTGTGGGTTGGTTTTTGAACATATCCTTACCAGGCAACATCTTCAGTGGAGTTTCAGTGGAGTTTCCACTAAACTCTGCTAAAAATGTTATCTAGCCTGCTAACAAAACATTCAGAAACCAACCCACAAGCTTGGAGAACAAACCTTCACCCTCAAAATAAGGAGTTTCTAGGCCCAAACATCACTGTCAGTCCTACAATATGGGTGTGATGACCCATAGTCTCTCAAAATAACTCAAAGTCCAAAATATATATTAAAGTCCAGTAAACTTAACTTCACTGTTTTATTAGGCACAGTTTATTTAGTCACAAAAGTAAATAATGAGGCAAACAGAAGACCAAAACAAACCACATTGATGAGAGTTCTGAAGTAAGCCAAGATAACTAATTATAAACTCCAGGAAAATAACCGAGAAAATGCGCAAACTTATATACATAGCTCCCACCTGCAAGCCACAAGGGGGATCATGGTAATCTCCTCTTGAGTAGACCTCGCTTTTCCCTGATCCTCTCTTCCCTGCGTGACCTAGGATGGATAGGGGATGGGCCTGGATCCTCCTCTGACTGCTCAGCTGGCCTCTGCCCTTCCCCAGCCTCCTCCACTATCTCTGGAGCCACACTCCTACTCCCTGTTGGCTGTTCCTCCTCTTCCTCAGAGTCAGAGTCCACCAGGGGCATGACAATGGGTCTTTTCCTTACACATTCCATCTAGAATAATTCAAGGACAAAAATTTAGAGCTATCATAGCAGTAACTAATTGCTGGACCGGTGCATGAATTTATTAGAGTCCTTTGCTAAAAATCACATGTAAGAAAACTACCTTGTCAGTCATGGTTTGAGTGCTAATAATCTATTAAGATAGAGATAACACATACTGCCTTAATTTCATAGCTTTTTAGCACATTCAGCTGTTTGGGTTTCTTTTCTTTTCCAGTGTAATGGTATGTTAGTATAACCTTGGGAGACAAAAAGAAGAATAGCAACTCTGATAAAAGGCAGCATAACACTCAGAAGACATGAGGGCATGGTAAACATTTCAGAAGATGTCCCCCCTAATTTCCTGGACAAGATGGCAAGGGTGGAAAGCGGTACTTACAGACTTGTAATATTCTAGTAGCACTTCTGGTATTTGAATTACCTCACAAAGCTAATATTTAAAGATCTGTTTATACTTCCATACATCTTGGAAGCATGCTTATTCTCTTAAGGTAATTAACAAGTAATTAAGGAAGAATCAAATCAATGGCTGATTCGGAATTATGGAGTGATAGTCCTACCCAAACAGAAGGCATCAGGTGGGGGAAATGTATAAATAGGATGTGAAAATGGACTTATGTTTAATCCACCACTATATATCTAATATTCACTAGGACCCATTGTTTGAAATAGATCCTTCTGGTCTTCGCTGCCAGAAATGAGCTAGTGACATTATTCAGGCAATATGGAGTACATCCTCTATCATGCCCTTTGCCTTGTGGAAATTCACAATGCTCCAAAGTAACATATCAAGTGTGCTGTGAGAAATTAAATTAGGGGCCTATAGAAACAAGTGCTTGGTGTGAAAGGGAAGGTAGGTGATGCAGTTGGGAGCAAAGCCATGCAGATGCCAAATCAATGCCTTCAAACAAGATCTAGTTCTGAAACCTTATTCACTATTTCACAAGGAAACAGTAACAAATACAATTTACCACTAAATTAGGCCCTGGGTCCAGTTTCTCTGAAAAATAGCTCCCATATTTCACTTAGTTGTTTTTTTAAAAAATCCTTCAAGTTTACACGAGGTTCTGCCTCTGACTTTCTTCATTTAATGAGCACGTAACTAAGTAGCAAAGATTTTATCCTTTATAAATAAATAAATAAATAAATGTGAGTGTGTGTGTGTGTGTGTGTGTGTTGTATGTTCTATGTTCTACACAGACACAAAGTGCATTTTTAAAGATTCTTTTTTTTTAATCTCAGAGGTTCAGTCAAAACCATTTCACAAGTCTATGGAGATTGATAGGAAGATAGCATCAGTAAACTTTTATATATTTATTGTAAACATTTGTACAAGATGCTGTGATTGTTTCCAGACAAATCTAATTAGTTATAGTGTTTCCACATAAAATCATACAGCAATGATGCAGAGAAGAAAACAGTATATCCAAGATTTTAATGTAATGAACAAACTGTTGTGGTATATTTCCATCTCAGCAGAGAATTGGCATCCATTAAACATCACAAAAGAGCAATATTAAAAAAAGCTGTTGGAGGGGGAGCTAACCACAGTTAAATACAAACAGATAGTAAAGCTTGGCCTTCTAATCTATTTGTCTTTTCCTATTCTAATAGGGCATAATTGATTTAAATTGCTAAAATGAAATAGTCATCTGTCTCATTATAAGCATAATTCAAACATTCTTGTGTACTTTTAACTTGAGGCAATTGCAAGAGATGTGCTTTAGCTAGGCAAAGGCAGAAAGTAGACGAGATGCACATTACAGCCAGAAATGCAGCCCATTGACAGAAAAGCTAAAAGGAGCAAGCAGCTTTTGAAGGAAAGCAGTAACCATGCATCACTCTTTAAAAGAGCACTTTCATCAGCCGGGATGCTGAATTCTGAATTAGTTAGATGAATATTTATACAAACAGAAAATTTTAATAACACATTTTGTTGCTTATTTTTCCACTTTTCATTTAAAAAACCTTATAGGAGACAGCACTTATTTGAAAAAGATTACAATTTCTTCCCTTGTTTTGGCTTTAATTTTAAGTATTTCTCTATAAGAGTGTTTTGATTAAATGTAGGAATACCACCCTGACATCTCTTTTAAGATTAATCTCTTGTGATTTATAGATAAAAATTGTGTATAAAATTAATCTCTTGTGATTTGCACATAATAGTAAAAATTACCAAAGAAATTATGGGCAGTTTTGCCATAGAAACGTGGAATGTGATGATAGCAGAATCTCTTAGAAGTCAAAGGAGTGGTGTTATAATGGATAAAGAAAAAAAAATGAGATTTTCATTTTGGAAAGAGTCAAGGACATCCTCCACATACTAAATTAAATGTTCACTTAATTCATTTTTGAAAGATTGTAGAAAGTTTTAAAACTATTATTTAAAATAACTGTAAACCAAACTTCATTAACTAAAGGCCCTGTCACACTGCCCAATGGATGCAAAACAGACACAATGGACGAGCAAAATGTTCCATCCGTTGTTATCCGCTCTCAAAAGGGGCAAAAATTTGCATAACCGGAGCGGATAACACGGACGCGGGGAGAATGCAGAGCGAATGGAAAACGGATGCGGAACGGAAACCCAGTGGATGGAAGCGGATGGGAGTGGATGGCACATCCGCTAGGCTTCTGGGGGGGCTCAGCAAAGCAGACGCGGAACAGAAAGAGCAGATGCACAGCGGATGCACAGTGGATGAAGCGGATGCAGAGCGGAAGCCGAGCGGATGCACAGCGGAAGCCTAACAGATGCCTGGCGTTCATTGTGCATGCGGGGGGGATGCATTGCGTAAGCCACGCGGATATAAAGGGAAGCAGCTCGCATGTGGCCAGCATTCGGAGGAAAGACCTGCTGCAGGATACATCGAGTCCTTGCCTGCCCTGCCTGCATGCCTGCCTGCAAGCCTTGCTGCCAGCCTTCCTGCCAGCCTGCTTCCAAGCCTCCTGGCCAGCCTCCCTGCCAGCCTTGCTCTCTGCCTGCCTGCCAGCCTTGCTGCCAGCCTGCCTTCCAGCCTCCCTGCCAGCCAAGTCTGCCTGCCAGCCTTGGTGCCTGCCTGCTTGCCTGCCTTCTTGCCAGGCTTCCTGCCAGTCTTCCTGTAAACCTGCCTGCCAGCCTGCCTGCCAGGCTTCCTGCCAGCCTGCCTGCCAGCCTTGGTGCCTGCCTGCCTGCCAGGCTTCCTGCCAGCCTTGGTGCCAGCCTTCCTGCTAGCCTTGGTGCCTGCCAGCCTCCCTGCCAGTCTCCCTGCCAGCCAGCAACCCCACAACCATGGGGAAGAAGCGAAAGTCTCAGCAACCTGCCGCCATCCCTGGCAAGAGGGACAGAGCCACCCTCCCGCCCCCTGTCCCTGATTCTGCTTCTGCTGGGGCTTCTGCTGCTCGGGCTCGCTCTTCTGGTGCTGGAGGTTCTGCTGAAGCTGCTCCTGGCGGTGGTGCTTCTGCTGCTGTGTACTCTGCTGAAGCTGCTCCTGGCGGTGGTGCTTCTGCTGGTGCTTCCTCTGCTGAAGCTGCTCCTGGTCCTGCTGGTCCTGCTGGTCCTGCTGGTCCTCTTGTCCTGCTGGTCCTGCTCCTCCTGCTCATGCTCCTGGACTTCCTCGTACTGCTTGTACTGCTCGTGCTCCTGGTCTTGCTCGTCCTGCTTGTCCTGCTCGTGCTCCTGGTCCTGCTGGTGCTGCTGGTGCTGGTGCTGCTGGGGCTCCTGGTGCTTACTCTGCTGCTGCTGATCCTGGTCCTGCTGATCCTGCTGCTGCTGCTGCTGATGGTGATGATGATGATGATGATGATCCTGCTGGTGATGATGATGATGATGATGATGATGATGATGATGATGATGATCCTGCTTGTGCTGCTGCTGGTGGTGGTGTGGAGGAGCAGCCCCTACCACCTGGGAGCCCCTCTAATGAGGACCCATCTGGTCCTGCCAAAGGGAGGAAGAGGCATATGCGGGGATGGGAGAGAGTGGCTGAGAGAGAATGACTATCTGTGGCGGAAGGGACACTGGCTGTACAGGGACACCAAAAGGAAGCAGGCTGCTTGGAGAGAGAGGGCGGAGAGTATGGGTTACACTTCGGAGGTGCTCCTCGGCTGGTGGAGGCACATGCACACCTAGTACGGGAAGCTGCACCTGAAGAAATCTGGCCAGGCCACGGTTAAGCTGATGGACAGAGAGACCTATGTCATGGCCAGGTGCAGCTTCCTGGAGGGTGAGATCCACCACCGAGGAGCACCAGGAGCCCCTCTGTCTACCCTCTCTCTCTGGCAGCCTGCTGAGAGCCAGTCCTCTTCCGGCCGAGAGTCAGTCCCTGTCTCCAGGCAGGTTTCTGTGGAGTGTGCCACAGCGGAGAACCCGCGGACAGGTGTTGTAACCGTGGTGGAGCACGTGGAGGACTCCCTGGTGTGGTGGGAGAAAGGAGACATCGAGTCCACCACAGTCATAGCCGCATCCACCACCCCCAGTTCCGCCTCCACAGAAAAGCAGAGAGCCAGACAGCAGGAGGGGCAGAGCCACACTGTCCTGCTGGAGATCAGGGACACCATCCGCACCAGTATAGATCTCCTCTCTCAGCTGGTCAACCGCAAGCCCTTCCTCACCTATGTCAACCAGACCCTCAAGAACATGGAGGAACCCCAGTACCAGGTGGTGAAGGACCAGATCACCGAGCTGTTTCATAACCCTCCAGATCCAGAGGAACCTGCTCCCACCCAGTCCAGGTCTGCTCCTCCACCCCAGGTGATGTTCCTCCCATTCCAAGGCTTCCCACAGCCCCTCACCTACCAGGGCTACGGCTACCAGGAGGTCCAGCAGCACAGGCAGCAGCCCTTCCCAGTCCAGGCACAGAGTCATCGGACGACACTGTTGCCACCAGTTCCACTGAAGCCACCAATGCCACCCACGACAATGATGCCACCGACGACAGCGATGCCACCCACGCCAATCCTCACCCCGCTGCAGACCAGACAGCCCCACTACACTACTCCTTCCTCCACCCCACAGCCAAGCCCAGCCTCAGTACATCTCTCATCAGTACTGGGGCTGACACCCTATGGCATGGAGGAAGGACCTCTCAGCATCGCGGGTCTGAGCCAGCTGTCTGAGAGCTTCCTCAACACACCGTCCCCTGTTGTCCTCTCGGGGCCAGGCACTCCAATGACAATACAGACCAGCACTCCAGCACCACCCACCTCCACAGCACCTGGACCCTTCACCCCTGAGATTGGGCACACCTCTGAGTGACCAATAAGAGTGCCAGAGACTGGGTAGCTGGCTACCTGTGGACTTTATTTGGACACTTGACTTGGGTCATTTTTTTTTACAGCTTCTTGTTCAATAAAGTTTATCTTTGATTCACACACTTGCTTCATTTCTTTTTTTGTAATAAAGTCTTGGTGGAAACTTTTAGAATTGGTTTAAGCCTTTGCATGCTTGTGGGATGGGTTAAGATAGCAGTGGGGTGGGCAGGGATACCTTTGCGATGGGTTAAGATAGCTGTGGGATAGATAAACCTCCAGTGCAAGCATAGTGGGACTGTATGGTCCACCCTCCCAGGTGCCACACCTTTGGCCCTTCATTAGTAAGCATTGATCCACACATTTGAACATAAACACAACTCTTTATTAAATGCCCTGTTCATTGTAGGCCCACCCATCATACATGGCCCAATCTCATCCGTGTGATGAGACAGGCTGAAGGAAGCACCCATTAATCATCTATCATCCTGTCTTGCCACTCCACTGCTCCAGCTGGGGAGTTGCACCAGTGTCTCAGGAGGTTGCGCTGCTTCTTCCCTTCACGTGAGGCTCTGTTGGGGCCTTGCACATCCTCAGTGTCTATCAGGTTTCGCCCTTGCCTCCATTCACCAGGCTCCATGACCCCATTGCCTTGTTGGAGGTCCATGAGCCTGTTCTGCAAGACTGGGTAGCGGGTGCGCATGAGATTGTGCAGGATGCAGCAAGCTTCCACGATCCTCCCCATGGTCTCTGGGCGATGCTGTTGGCCAAGATGCCAAAGGCGTTCTCCACCACCCGCCTTGCCTGGATAGCTGTATCCTGTAGTTGAAGATCCTCTCTTCACGGGTGAGGAGTCTGGAAGTGTAGGGCTTCATGAGGTAGGTTGTGAGGGAGAAGGCGTCATCCCCCACGATGAAGTAGGACACTTCTTGCGTGTTGTTGGGCAGGGGGTCTGGATCTGGGAAACCCATGATGAGGTTGCCTTCCAGCCCCTCCTTGAGGTCACTGTCATTGTATACCTGGGCATCTGAACATGAGCCGCTGCCTGAAGCATCGATGTACATGAACTTGTAGTCAGCATCGACCATGGTGAAGAGGATGATGCTGAAGAAACCCTTGCAGTTCTGATAAGTGGATCCCGACTTGGCTGGAGCTTTGCAGGCCACATGCTTGCCATCTATGGCTCCAACGGTATGGGGGAAGTTCCACTTCTGATACCACTGCTCTGCAACTTTCTTCCATCCTTCTTCAGTGGAGGGGCACTGGAGGAGCTCCTCCATGTATTCTTCGATGATGGCCTGCACCACTTCTCTGACCACAATGCTGATGGTGTTGTATGGCACCCTCCAGCCATACTGCATGCTCCTGTAGGTGGTCCCTGAGGCCAGGTGGCGCAGAGTCAGTGCCACCTTGAGCCCAGGTTCCAGGCTTGGCCGGAAGTTGGTGTTTGCCTTGGTCAACCTGGGCATCAGGCGCCGCACAACTTCGTCAAACATGGCTGGAGGCATCCTCATGAAGTTCTGGAATGCCCGAGTGTCTTCGTTCCTGAGCTCCACCATCAGCTTGTTGTACAGTCCGTACTCTGCTCTTCTCCCGATCCATCTTCGAACCCAGACGCTTCTTGGCCGCCTCCTTTTCTTCCTGTAGTAGAGTTCACAGAGCCTGTAGATGGCTTTGCACTGTTGCAGAAGGATGGTGGCTGCCAAAAGGACTTTGTTATGATCCACGGTGGACATGACTGGATGCTGTGGAAGAGCAAGAGTCAGATGAAGGCTGCAGAGGTCTGCACAACTAGGCTGCTGGTCTGAAAGTGAGATGCAGGTGAGTTGCTCCCCCTTTTTATAGGCAGTATAGGTGTCCCTTTGCATCCTCTAGGCATCCTGTAGGCATCCTCTAGACATCCTTAATATCTGAGATAGGTCCCCTCTGCGAACGTTTTTTCCATTTTAAATGCTTTGTTTCCATGCTGCATCCATTCTGCATCCGTTCTGCATCCGTTCTGCGTCCGTTCCGCTTTCTCCCTGCATCCTAGCGGATGCGAGTTGCACGGATGCGGAACGGATGCCTAGCAGATATAGCGGATGCAGAACGGATGCAGAACGGATGCGTAGCGGATGCGTAGCGGATGCAGAACGGACGAATTGGATACATTTTCCGCACAAAAGTTTTGAGCAGCTCAAAACTTTCTGAACGGATAAATCGTCAATAAACAGATGCTGGATGGATACAGAGGAAGCAAAACGGAGGCAGTGAGTACATCGCGTTTTCGAACAGATGGCAAGCTTTTTTGTCTGTTTTACATCCTCTTTGCATCCGTTGGTGCAGTGTGACAGGGGCTTAAGACACGAAGTCCTTAAAATGCTAATATTTATCTTTTTTTATTCTCAGTAATAAATATCTATCTTATTCCAAACCTCTCCTATGGCATTAAGTGCTAAGAAGACAAGTTATTGATCTGAGCAGGAAATTGAATAACTGAAACAGATCAAAACTAATTTCAGAAAAAAGCCAACAAATATAATGCATTTACCATTATTTTAAACGAATAAGGGTCTTTCATTTTCTCAAAAAAGGAAAATTAAGTTATGTTGAGAGAAGCTGATATCAACATCAATACAGCAATAAATTGTTTTTAAATCTTGCCAATATCAAGTACCTTCAGTTATTTTTATAGGTGCAGAAAGTATTTTCTTAGGCCAACCAACATCTTATGCTACCAAATCTGACAATAATTTACTTGCATACTTTAGCCTATTCTTGGTAATGCTTTCACAGGCTGTTTTAATCATTAAGAGCTTCCATAATAATTCAGGGTAGATATCCTGTTGGCATTCAGGTGTTTCGAAATCCATCATTATAGCTTCCCTGGCACAGCTACACTCTCTTTAAACAACTCCAGTAAAAGAGAATCCACTACCTCCTGAGGTTAACTGTTCAACTGGAGAACAATTTTTATCACTAGGATGTTTCCTGATATCCAACCTAAATCTACAGTATTTCCTTGTAACTTTCTCTGAACAGTTCTGCCCCATCTTCTATAGGAAAGTCCTTCAGATACCTAAAGACAATCTTCCACTAGTTGAATCTTGTTTCAAAGCTAAACATATCCAGTGCCTCTAACATTTCATCACAAGTTTCTCCCTCTTTCCCCCCAGGGAAATTGTCCTTTATCAGTTTGGGTACTCTTTTCTAGAGACACTCTAATTTGTTAATATCCTTCCTAAAATGTGAAAAAGTGAAAATAAAGACTGAATGTCAATGGAAGTGTTCTGATTGATCCATCAAAAAGGCCCTTTTAGTAATTATCTTCAAAGGAAGCTACCTCAGTAACTAATCATTGTGTTTATTTATTGCAGAGCATAGACATCTGGTCTTTCCATTAGTTTTCCAACAGCAATTGGAAGCAATTAGATAATTCAGAATCAATTATGAGCGAATAATGTGTTTCTCAAACTTGGCAACTTTAATGATATCTGGGTTTCAACTCCCAGAATTTCTCAGCAGCCATGGGAGTTGAAAATCACACTTCAATTTGAAAAACACTACACTAGGTTTCTTGGCAACCATTATTTTATGGAGTGAGATGATTTAAGCTTTTAGGATAGCAACAGCAGGGATCACATCTAGAAATAAATTGAAAAAATTCTCCTGACTGCCTTAAAATATATTGAGTGTGCTGATCTAAATTTGAAGATCTACATTCATGTTGGTTTGCAAAATAATTCAGGACTCCTTGTGCATGTAGTGTATTGAGTATACAGTGTGTATTATATTGCTTTTAAGTCTGCCCAGATACACTACTGTACTTATAATTGTCAGATTCTAAAAGTTGCTTTCATCTCTAAATGAAGTTTATCTGGGGAATGAAGACATGAAAACATGTGGCTTCATCTTGCAACATCATTATCCTCAGAGATCATGGGAAGGAAAATACATTATGATCATAACTAACAGAAAATACTCCCACCACTTATTCTTAACTTTATGTTTTAATATTTTTATTGGTTTTTTTATCGCAAATTCCATTTCTATATAAAACAGTGTGTTTTCTAGGTATCCAGAGTGTTGAAATATAAACAACATTATAGTCATATCAACATACAAATATATATTTGATAATATCAATTGTTATTAAAAATATATTATCTTCCATATTGACATCAATTATATATAACCATCATTGAACAGTTTTTCTTTCCCATGTAGTTTATATTTTCACATAAATCCACTCATCTCACCTCTGTATCTACCAACTACCCATTTGTAAAAAAAATGTCATAAAATATTCTGAGTCTTCTTTTTCTTTTATTTTTAGGGTTAACCATTTCTGTGCATTCCAGTATTTTTTTTATTATATTATAATCTGTAGGGGGTTACTTCATTTTTCCTGTATTGTGCATATGCAATCCTGGCTGCTGTTAAAAAGGTAAAATTAAATATGTATTGCTTTTATTATAGTTTTCTGGTAGCATGCCCAACAGTAATATCTCAGGCTTCAAGTCTATGTGTTGTTTTGTCATAATTTCCAGACATATGCGAATTTTCTTCCTTTTGGTTTTTTTTTTTTTTGCTTTGGGACACATTCACCACATATGATAATATGAGCCTGGTATTTGGTTACATTTCCAACATTTAACAGATTTATCTTTAAACATATTTGCTATTCTTGCAGGTAAATAGTGCCATCTATAAAATAGATAGATTGCAGGTGAATAGTGCCATCTATAAAATATTTTATAGATATTTTCTTTATACGCTGTTGACATTTTAAGTCATAATGTCTGCCACCTTTGGCTATTGCATAGCCAAAATTCTTAGTCCAAATTATCATTGCTTCTTTTACTTGTTCTTCCTCCAATTGAATTTAATCTACATATAAATAAATGTGTGTGTGCGTGTGTGCATGCGTGTGTGTGTGTTCCAGCATAACTCTGGAATGCCTAGAGCAATTTTAACCAAACTTGATGTACACAGATGACTTACCCTCTGGAAAAAAAATACTGTGGAGGTAAGACACCCCTAACATCCCTCGGGAGGTGTGTGCCTTAAAATGTCTTCTACTGTACAGAACAGTGGATTTGCCATGGTAACAGCTTCACAGTACTCCACAAGGGGGCTCCCTCTCTGGCCTCCAAGGAAACATCAGCCGATTGGCCAAGTGCAATCAAATGAAGAACCTCGCAAGGAGAGGAATAGACGACTTGTATATCACGAGAGACAGTATATCAGAGAGTGCACGAGAGACAGTATATCAGCGTGAGTCCCAACTGCAGGATTTTCCTGTCTAATACAGGATTGGGATAAATAAATAGCCAGCAATGCCAGGTTATCAATTAGTAGTTAATAAATAATTGTATATATTCTCTTAATTAATTTTTCATCTGTTTCCATTAGAATCTTATCTAGCTCATTTGGTCCCTTATAACACCCATATGCCTTCCTATCTTTTTCCTATCTGGATTGTATCTAAAATTGTGGCCACCATGATAGGTCAGTCCCAAAATCTATTTAGTTCTTGTTTAATTTTTAGTTCTCCCCTTTCATTTCATATGTTCTTATATCTTATTACTTTTCCATATTCATAACATTAGGATGTATCAAGGCCGCCATTGTAGATAACCAGACTGGCACTTTCAGATAATGTTGCTGTTCCATCCGGGAAGAAGCGCGTGAGACCGGGTTCCAAACAACAACTATTTTATTTAACTTGCAAGGCAATAGAATATGGAACAACAGCCCAAGCCGCGGCAGCCCTTTTTATAGTGGCTTGCCTGTGGCTTGTGGCCAATGACACTGTTTGACTGTTCCCGCCATTTGGCGGGCTTCCCGGATTGGTTCTTAAATAACCAATCCACGAGTGGCCTTTTCGGCCAATCAGAAGCGGGAACTTGGAACCTACCAAGTTCCATACAGAACACCCCTCCCCCCCTTAGTTCAGTCCAATGTGCATTATGTAGTCACGCAGGTAGGTGGGGCTTTTTTGAATCCTGGTTGACCTGCGCAGCTCAGTCTTGGCGTTGTCTTCAAACGGTTCGGATGGGATCGCTGTTTTTCTGGTCCTTCTCCATGGAACCTCCTGGAAGGGTGAGTCAGCCTTGTCACTCCCGCCTGAGTCTCTCAGGCCGGTTGAGATGGCTCCACCACTCCCTCCTAGTTTGACCAGGTTGGTTGAGCTGGCCTGGCTGTTTCTTCCAGGAAGGCCTCGCTTCGCTCTCCTGCTCCCGGACTTCTCACTTGGGGTTCATCTAACCGTGAGTGCTCTTTTTGTTTAGCTCTTTTTGTAATGTTTGTTGTCTTGTTACGGGAGGTTCATCTCTCCCTTTTTTATTTATTTGTATTCCCCCCCCCTCCTTGGTTGTTTTTTGGTTGATATTTATTTTTGTTTCTATAGTGTTTTTTTTGTTCGAGATTGCAGGAATGAATCTGGTCTATGTGCCGCTTCCATTCCCTACCATCATCTAAGAGTACTCGGTAAGACCGGGAGCCTGTAATTTGGGTGATTGTGGCTGGAAGCCACAATGGGTCCCTGGTAAGTTTTTTGGCATAGACTAGGTCGCCGATTTCAAACATACGGTATTTGCTGGAGGAATCAGGGGGGTTGTCCCAGGTATAAGTGGGGTGCAATCTGTCCAGGTAGGAATGTAGTTTCCTACCCATTAGGAGTTCTGTTGGGTTTTTTTTGGTTTTGGTCTAGGGGTAATATGCTGCAAGGTTAGTAGGCGGTTTAGTTTGTCTTGTATGTCCCCCTTGTCCATTCTATCTAGGCCCTCCTTAGTGTACCGAACCATGTGTTCAGCCCTACCGTTCGCAGCTGGATGGGCCAGCGCAGTTAAGGCATGTGGGATACCCTGGGCAGCCAGATACTGTTCAAATTGTAATGCTGTAAATTTAGGCCCATTATCCGAAACCAGTACATCAGGTAGCCCATGTGTCACAAATAGTTTGTCTAGCTGTTTCATGACAGCTTTCAGTGGTTGTGGAAGACATGAGGATGACTTCCAACCAGTTCGAGTATGCATCCACAACTATTAAAAATGTGTTTCCTTTCGTTGGCCCAGCAAAGTCAATATGTACTCTAGACCATGGACCCTGGGGAGTTTCCCAGTCTCTTACTAGTGCCTGTGGGGGGGTAGACCTCGATTTTTGACAGTCATGGCATGTTGCAACCCAGCGTTCAATGTCTTTGTCCAGCCCTGGCCACCAGATGTAACTCCTGGCCAGGGCTTTCATTTTGACTATGCCCGGGTGCCCCTCGTGCAACATGCTCAGAATGTCTTCCTGGATACTGTTCGGAATCACCACCCTGTCACCCCATAAAATGCACCCCTTTTCTATGGACAGTTCGGTCTGTCTGGTATGAAATGGTTTAAAAGTCTCAATTTTGTTCTCCTCTGGCCAGCCTTTCCCTACCCAATTTAATATGCACGCTATCAAAGGGTCTTTGGCTGTGGCTCTCGCGACGTCCACCGCAGTTAGTGGTAGTTCCAGGCAGGTCTCAAGCTAAAGTATGGAGGTAGTTGGAGCAGGGTCGTCTTCTGTGATGGGCAGTGGGGAATGGCTCAGGGCATCGGCGTGTGTAATGGCTTTGCTGGGTCAATGAATCAGCATGTAGGAGTAGGCAGTGAGGAACTCAGACCACTCGTCATTCTAGGTGACAGAATGTCCGGGGTTGGCTTGTTGCCTGCCAGGATTCCAAGAAGGGGCTTGTGATCGGTTATTATTGAAAAAGTTCTACCATAAAGGTACTCATGAAACCTTTTGACTCCAGCGATGATTGCGAGGGCTTCTCTATCGAGTTGGCTGTAATTGCGTTCCGACTTGGAGAGCGTCTTGGAGTAAAAGGTGACCGGTACCTCCCTGCTGTCTGGTAGCTTGTGGCTCCAGATGGCACTGACCCCAAAAGGCGATGCATCACATGTGACCGTCAAGGGCAGTGTATTGCTATACTAGATGAGAATGGAGTTGGATGTTAATAGATCTTTTATACCCTGGAAAGCTTTCTGTTCCCGGTGGCCCCATGTCCAAGTGGTTTTTTTATCTAGCAGTCAATGTAGGGGTTCTGTTATTGTTGCCTTACAGGGCAGGAACACGTTGTAAAAATGTATGAGGCCTAGGAATGCTTGAAGGTCAGTTTTGTTCCTGGGTCTAGGAGTGTCTTTGATAGCCTTCACTTTTTTTTCTGTGGGGTGAATGCCTTGTTCATCGATTAAATAGCTCAAAAATTCAACCTGGTTGATGGCTAATTCACATTTCTCTCTTTTTACTTTGAGGACTGCTTTTCTAAATCTTGTTAAGACTTCTCTTAATCTGGTCTCAAGCTGGATGGTGTTTTTTGCTGAGACCAGTACATCGTCAAAGTAAGGGACAACACCTTTGATTTGGTTTAGCAGGCGTTCCATGAAGCTTTGGAACATGCCTGGGGCAACGCTAACGCCGAATTGGAGACAGTTACACTTGAATGCCTCTCTATGTGTTACAATAGTCTGTGCCTCTGCAGTAATGGGATCAATGGGTAATTGTTGATACGCCTGTGCAAGATCAAGCTTCGCAAAAAATTTTCTTCCCCTAGCGAGTGCAGTAAATGCTGCACTACCAGTACTGGGTATGCGCTTTGTTGGAGCGCATGGTTTAGGGTTGCCTTATAGTCTCCGCAGATGCGCACTGCCCCATCTGGCTTCACCGTTGTGACAATAGGTGTTTCCCACCAAGCATGGTCGATTGGCTCTAAAACCCCTTGAGCTATCAATTTGTTCAGTTCGTCAATTTTTTGTTTTAATGCGAACGGGACATGTCTGGCCTTTAAACAGATGGGGGCTATTTTTGGGTCTGGGCTAAATGAAATTGGGGTCCCCTTGTACTTGCCGAGAGTCCCATCGAAAACATCCTGGAATTCTTATAGTAGGCTCTCCTCCCAGTTTGCTGTGGTGATGTGGTTGATCCTGGTCATCCCGATTCCCAAGGGCGCAAACCATTCGATCCCTAGCAGACTAGGGCCATCTCGGTCAACAATGGTCAGAGGCAAGATTTCGGCATGGTTCTTAAATTTTATGGGGAAATGTCCAAGGCCTACTACCGGAATTTGATTTCCCTGGTAGTCTTTTAAAACCAGTCTTTGTTTCTATAGTTCTCTCTGTTTAATGTTCGGGAACAGGCGCTGGATGGTATTCCAGGATACCATGGATAGGAACGACCCTGAGTCGACTTCCATCTCGCAGGGCCTCCCTTCGATGCTCACCTCTATCCAAACCTTCTTCCCATTTTCTGCCCTGGCATTGCCAATGGTGACTGTCTGATGAGTTTCTTCCCTGTCACCAGACTTGTCTTTCTTCATATCTGGGGGGAGTGCTGCCATGTCTTTTTGGACTATGGCTCTTTTTGTTGCAGCAGACCCTTTCAATGTGCCCCCTTTTATTACAAGCCCTGCATATTGTGTCAAGGAACCTGCATCCAGCTCGCGGATGGTTGCCTCCGCCACCCGCACATTGAAACTCCCACCGATTTCTCCTCTTTTTGCACCATTTCCTATCTGGATGGAGTCTATGGACGTCTTCATCTTCGTCCTCGGTATCACTCTGGGATTCAATGTCTTCGCAGTGGGCTGTCGCTGTGGGCTGTTTCTTCCCTCCCTCTGCCTTCTTTTCTATGGTTTGGGTTGGCAGGTCTGGAATTGCATTCATTTGACACATGGTGGCTGCTGACTTCTTTGCTGCTTCAATGGCGGTTGCCTCTGCAATGGCCTCAGCCATGGTTATGTTTGGCCTGTTCAGGAGTTTGCTCTGAAGGGTAGTGTCCTTCAGACCGAGGACCACGCAGTCCCTCATGGCTTTGTCCATGTTCTGGAACTCACAGGATCCTCCAATGTGTCTCAAAGCTGCTACAAAATCTCTGACTGTTTCACCTTCCTTCTGGTCCCTCTTATAGAATTCGCGCCTTTTTATTAAGTTTGAGACCACCGGTGCGTAGTGTGCTTGGAGCATTCTGTTCAGGTCGGACCAAGTCATCTGTTTGACATCTCTGGGTTTCACCAGTGCCTTTGCCATTTTAAAAATGGCCGGTCCACAGTGTGTAAGAAAGACAGCCCTCTTTCCTTGGTCTGAGATTTCCTCCATTTCATTGCTTTGTAAAAAAATAAGAAAGCGATCAATATAGGATTCCCAATCCTCCTCATCAGGATTGAATGGTGCGGGTGGCGCGTTGTTACCGGCCATCTCTCTCACTCGGTTCAGATCGCTGCGTGCTTTGGTCTCACCCTTCTATGACAATCCCACCTTCGTCGCCAGTGTTCCATCCAGAAAGAAGCACGTGAGACCAGCTTCCAAACAACAACTATTTTATTTAACCCGGAAGGCAATAGAATACGGAACAACAGCCCAAGCTGCGGCAGCCCTTTTTATAGCAGCTTGCCTGCGGCTTGTGGCCAATGGCACTGTTTTGACTATTCCCGCCATTTGGCAGGCTTCCCGGATTGGTTCTTAAATAACCAATTCGTGAGTGACCTTTTTGGCCAATCAGAAGGGGGAACTTGGAACCTAACAAGTTCCATACAGAACAGTTGCTCTTTAATTTTGGTCCATACTAGCAGTAATGCATTCCTAATGTATCTCACTCTTCTCATTTCATAAAAAGGCATGCCATTCCAGTTGCAGATCATGACCCTTCAATGTTAATAGCCTTGTATCCCTCAAATTAATGCACTCCTTCACCCATGCAATTGCCAATGCTTGGTAGTATAACTCTCAATCCAGAAGACCAAAACCTCCTCTATTTTCAACATCTTGTAGCATTTTTTATTTTATTTTTGCTTTTTTACCTTGCCATACAAATTTTAATATCATCTTATTAATTCTTCAAAATATTTTTGCCCAACTTTATTGGGATTGTCTAAAACAGGTGCAGTAATCTCGGAAGGTACATGATCTCAACTTTAATGAAAACCATTTTCTGTTTTGCTAGATGTGAATGTAAACTAAATAGTTGCCCACAGCTAAGAAAATAAGATAAGCCCTACACTAAAGAGGACCACGGGTACTCTATTTCAGTATTTTGTTCCTAGATAACCACTCACAGCAAAATCTGAGTGCAATTACATCCTCCTAATTCAGTAACCAAGTCATTGCTATTCAATTTTTTCTTACACAATTCTTAGCAATTTATAGTATTTTCTAGAGACAGCCAACCATCATTAAGGTAAAATATCAGTCCAATAGACAAGTTTTATATCATTGCAAAGATAGCTAAGCAGTGTTTTAAAGATACTATAAGTCACAAGCACAGAAATAAAGGCATACTACATCTAATAATGTATACTACATTCATGCTGAGCAGCAATTCATTTCTGTTAAGTCGTGGAAAAAAGAGACACGAGACCAGTGTGACTTTCAGCTCTTTATTTAGTTCCTAAAATCTGTCTGCCGGAGCCACGGCAGCCTTTTTTATAGCAGCTGCTCACGGCTCGCGGCCAATGACAGCTCCTTGAATCTCCCACCACTCAGGCAGACCAATCACAGGCGGCCATTGCGAACCAATCACAGTAGCATTGAAGAACCAATCACATTGTAGTATTGGTGGACCAATCAGGAAGCGGTATTACAAGTATGCTAATATAGAACTCCCCTCCCCACTTGGTTTAGTCCAACCTACGTTATGTAGTCACATAAGTAGGCGGGACTTTTATGGTGTCTATTTGACCTGCGCAGCTCAGTTGCGTTGTTGTCTTCGACCAGTTTGGATGGGATCGCTATTTCTCCCGTCCTTTCACGTGGAACCTCCTGGAAGGTGGAGTCAGCCATGCCGCTCCTGCCTGGCTTATTTGGGCTGGTAGAGTTGGCTCGGCTGCTCCCTTCTGGAGTGGCTTCATGTTGGTTTTCCGCTGCCTATTCCTTTCTACCGAAGTCATCTCCAGGTAAGTCATTGTGGTTTCTTTCTGGGGCTACTGGTGATGTTGGTTGGCGGGTTGTTGTTAGGGTTTGTCGCGGTGTTTCTTGTGCTAGTGGAGGATCTCCCCATCCCCTCTTATTCATGTTTGAGGGGTCTCCCCCTCTCTGGTCTGGTTATTATTATTATTATTTTTTAATGTTTGATGTGATTCTGGCGTGTGTGTGTGTTCTTTTCCTTCGCACCTGGGTTTGTTCATGTTTCTTTCTAGTGTTCATGATCTCAGTTGATCTATGTGTCTCCTCCAGCTTCTTCCGTCCTGTTTCTAGTCTGACCTGGGGTCCTGTTATCTGGGGTCCTGTTAACATGACCGGGGTCCTGTTATCTGGCTTATTGTTGCCGGTATCCAAAGTGGGTGCCCCGTGAGATTTTTTTGCGTAGAGCAGGTCTCCTGTTCCAAATCTGCGGTGCTTATGTGAGGAGTCTGCTGGTTTTTAAAGGCTGTAAGTGAGGTGTAATCTATCTAGGTGCGATCTTAATTTTCTGCCCATCAATAGTTCTGCTGGGCTTTTATTTGTTGTCGTCTGAGGTATGATGTGTTGTATAGTTAGCATTTTGCAGATTTTTTCTTTTATGTCCCCTGCGTCTAGTTTCTCTATAGTCTCTTTCATATATTGAACCATGCATTCCGCCCATCCATTTGTAGCCAGCCAACCCAGCGCTGTCAAGGCATGCCTTATGCCGTGTTTGGTGAGGAACTTTTCAAATGTCAACACCGTGAACTGCAGCCTGTTGTCTGAAACCAACAGATCCATGTGTTGCAAACAGCTTCCTCAGCTGTCTGATGATGGCTTCTGTTGTTGTGGAGTTCATGATGCTTACCTCCAACCAATTTGAGTAAGCGTCTACTATTATTAAAAATGTGTGTCCTTTTGTCGGCCCTGTGAAATCTATATGTATTCTCGACCAGGGTCCCCTCGGTGTTTCCCAGTTGAGCACAGGTGCAGCAGGGGGCGTAGGTCTGGATTTTTGGCATTGCGTGCACGTTTCCACCCATCTCCCAATATCCTTATCCATTCCTGGCCAACATACATAACTCCTGGCCAGGGATTTCATTCATACGATACCCGGATGTCCTTCATGCAAGATATACAGTACTTGTTCTTGGAGTATTTCCGGTATGACTTCCCGATCCCCCCATAGTATACAACCTTTTAAAATCGAGAGTTCCATCTGTCTGTTTCAGAAAAGTTTAAAAGTCTTGTCTGTCTCGTTTTCTGGCCACCCTTTTCCTACCCAGTTTAAAATCCGCACCATCCTTTTGTCTCTTGTGGTTTCTTTAGCGATGTCCACTGCGGTTATGGGTAGGTTTGGAATTGTCTCAATTTGTAGCATGGATGTGGTTGGTGCCGGGTCATTTCCCAGTTCTGGCAGGGGAGAACGGCTCAGGGCATCAGCATGTAATATGTCCTTCCCTGGCTGGTGGATTAATTTGTAACTGTATGCGGCAAGGAACTCGGACCACCTCATCATTCGTGGTGACAGTATGTTTGGGGTGGCCTTGTTTCCTGCGAGTATTCCCAAGAGTGGCTTGTGGTCTGTAATTAGTGAGAAAATCCTGCCATAGAGGTATTCGTGGAATCGCTTGACTCCAGTTATCACTGCTAATGCCTCTCTGTCCAATTGGCTGTAGTTTCTCTCTGCTTTAGATAGCGTTTTGGAATAGAATGCGATTGGCGCTTTTCTCCCATCTGGCAGTATGTGGCTGAGTATGGCTCCGACGCTGAATGGTGATGCATTTCAGGTGACTGTCAGTGGCAGGGTTTCGCTGTATTGAATTAACATAGATTCGGATGTCAGCAAGTTTTTTATTTCCTGGAACGCGGCTTTTTCTCATCGCCCCCACGTCCAGGTAGCTGTCTTATCCAGCAATCTGTGTAATGGTTCCGCCATCGTTGCCTTCTGTGGAAGAAAGACATTATAAAAGTAAATAAGTCCCAAAAATGCTTGCAGGTCTGTTTTATTTTTGGGTCTGGGGGCTTCTTTTATTGCTTTGATTTTCTGTTCCAAGGGGTGGATTCCTTCTTTATCTATTAGGTACCCCAGGAATTCAACTTTAGGGGTGGCTAGCTGGCATTTTTCTTTTTTTACTTTGAGTCCCGCCTCTTGAAATATTTGTAAGACTTCCCTGAGGTGGCTTTCCAGTTGGTTCTTGTCACTAGCTGATACCAGCACAACATCGAAATATGGAACCACCCCTTTTATTCCTTGTAATAGGCACTCCATCAAGCTTTAGAACATCCCTGGGGCTACGCTGACTCCAAATTGCAGTCTTTTGCATCTGAATGCCCCCCTGTATGTCACAATTGTTTGTGCCCCTGCTATTTTGGGGTCAACTGGCAATTGCTGGTACGCCTGTGCAACATCGAGCTTTGCGAAGACCTTTCCTCCCCGCAAAGAATGTAACAAATGTTGTACCACCAGAACAGGGTATGCGCTTTGTTGTAGTGCGTTGTTGAGGGTGGCCTTATAGTCTCCACAGATTCTCATGGACCCATCTGGCTTAATCGGAGTCACAATTGGGGTTTCCCACTTTGCATGGTCTATTTGTTCCAATACCCCCTGTGCGATCAGTTTATCCAATTGCTCATCGATCTTCAGTTTTAATGCGAAAGGGACTTGCCTTGCCTGTGTCCTGATTGGGGCTATGTTTGGGTTCAAATTAAATGAGATAGGGGACCCTCGGTACTTGCCTAGTTTTCCACCGAACACGTCCTGGAAATCCCTCATCAGGCTCTCCTCCCAGTCTGTTTTGGTGACGCTGTTGATTCCGGTCACTCCGATTCCCAGGGGCACGAACCATTCGAGTCCCAGTAGGCTTGGGTGGTCCCAGTCTACTATTGTTAGTGGAAGAATTTCCGTGTGCTTTCTGAAGTTAACTTGGAAGTGTCCAAGTCTGACTATGGGGATCCTGTTCCCTTGGTAGTCCTTCAGGGGCAGTTTTTGGCTCTCTAGTTCCTTTCTTCATATGTTTGGTATCAGTCTCTTAAGTGTGTTCCATGATACCATAGACAGGTATGAGCCAGAGTCTACTCCATCTTGCATTGTTGGCCTTCAATATTGATTTGCACATGTACCTTTCAGGCATCGGTTGCGCTCAAATGCCCAGTGGTTATTGTTTGGTGTGTCTCTTCCTTCCAGCAGCTTTCATTGATCTGTTTGCTTCTGTTTTCTCAGCTCCAATGGCTCCCTGCCTGTCTTTCTCTCATTCTGGGAGGAGTGCTGTCTCTTCGTCTGGGGCTGTAGCTCTTTCAGTTCCAGCAGACCCTTGCTATATATCCCTGTCTCTCGCAGTGCCAGCAAACCACGTTGAGAAATGGCACTCAGAATGGGGGTGGTCTCCTCCGCACCCAGCAAACTGGAACCCCGACTTACATTCTCTCCTCTCCCATCTGTTTCGTTCCAATTGGAGTCTGTGTATTTCTTCTTCCTCATCGTCAGTCTTGGACAAGGACTTGATGTCCTCATGGTGCATGGTGGTGGTGGTGGTCTTGTGGGTGCCCTCTGGTTTGTTCTCCTGGGGTTGGCTTGTCTCTGCCGGTTTTTCCTGGGTTGCCGTATTCATTAACCGCATGGTAGCTGCTGATTTTTTTGCAGCTTCGGCTGCAGTGGCCTCAGCGATGGCCTCAGTGACTGTGATATTTGGTCTGGTCAGCAGTCAGTTCTGCAAGGTGAGATCTCTCAGTCCTAGGACCATGCGGTCTCTCGTAGCTTCATCCATGTTGAGGAACTCGCACGCCCCTCCAATGTCCCTTAGAGCCACTATGAAATCCCCAATGCTTTCACCTTCTTTCTGGTCCCGTTTATAGAATTCATGTCTCTGGATAAGGCTGGAGACGGTCAGCACATAATGGGCCCTCAGCATTCTGTCCAAATCTGGCCAGGCCATTTGCTTTATGTCTTCATGTTTAGCCAATGCTTTGGCCATCTTGAACACTGTGGGCCCACAGTGTGTCAGGAACATGGCTGTCTTCCTGTTGTCTGAGATCTTCTGTAACTCATTCTTCTTGAGGAACATGAGGAATCTGTCAATATACGATTCCCAGTCCTCTGTCACTGGGTTGCAGGGGGCGAGCTGCTGCCGGCTATTTCATCTTTGCTTGGTTCTCATTGCCACGTGCTCAACTGGTCTCCTTTGTCTCAGTATCCCACCTTTGTCACCAGTGTTAAGTCGCAGGAAAGAGAGACGCAAGACCAGTGTGACTTTCAGCTCTTTATTTAGTTCCTAAAATTTGTCTGAATGTGGAGCCGCAGCAGCCTCTTTTATAGCGGTTGCTCGCAGCTTGCAGCCAATGATGGCTCCTTGAATCTCCCACTGCTCAGGTGGACCAATCACAGGCGGCCATTGGGAACCAATCACAGTAGCATTGAAGAACCAATCACAGTGTAATATTGGTGGACCAATCAGGAAGCGGTATTACAAGTATGCTCATATAGAACAATTTCCATAAAACAGAAAAATGAAGAATTAACTTTTTATGAATCACAGTACAAACTGCCCTGAGACAAATATCCCAGGCCAATGTACAAGTGAAACTTAATTATTTAATGACCCTCCAAATTCTTCTCAGTTAAACCTTTTTATTGAATTATACAGTATTGTAAAATACAAATTACAAAAGTAAATAGAGGAACAGTGAGGAGGGAGGGGGAGGGGGAATTGACTTCTGATTTCATTGACTTCTGACTCTCTCTGTTGCAGTAAAATAAGGCATTAACAATGAATCACAACTTCTTGTTTTTACATAATAATATGAACAAATCATTTCTATAAAGATGTATCAATCCAGTCTGTGGAAACCAAAGTACTTATGTTCTTTTCCTTCATCAAAGTAGTCAGTTTTGCCATTTCAGCCAAATCCGTCAACTTTGCAAACATTCTTCCATGTAAAAATTGAAATGTCCTTTTTATGCATACTATAGTCTTGCTGCAGTCAACAAATATAGTAACAAAGTTTCAAATTTTTTTTCTCCAGTTCTTTTTCCATTAGGCCCAAAAGGAGAAGTTCTGGTTTCATTTTTATCTCCATTTTCAAATTTTTCTGTATTAAAATATGAATCATACTCCTTTTTTTTTTTTTGCTTTATCACACATCCACCATAATGATAAAAAGTCCCTTCTTTGCTTTTACATTTCCAACATTCATTTGATCTACCTTTATATAATCCTAATTCTTAAATATATAGATATGATTCTTAGCTGAAGAAAGAGAAAAGTGTGTTTTAAGGTTGAGTTTGGTGGAGAAAATACATTTTAACTGTGATGTAAATCAAATACAAATGTTCTTGTATGTGTTTTTAATCAAATATTTGTTTATTTTGTGGATGGTGATTGTATGTGATCCAATAAAGTAAATTCCACTGGATATCTTAAAATAAATAAGTATAAGCATAATCTAAATAGATCCCAGAATAGAAAAGCCTCAACACTGTAAAAAAGAAAGAATAGTGCAGAAAACAACCAGAAGAACTGGGTAGCTACATAAGATATTCTTGAAGTTCTATATAGAACTTGCATGTTTTGCTCTAGAAATTGTTTTGTGTGGCTGAGAACTATCCTCTGAGCTAATTTCAAAATTAGATTTTGTTCTTCATGTAGTTTCTCTATTTTATTTTCAGAATGGGATTTTTCTGCAGTGGCTTTTCCCTTACATGGTTCTTTCCAAGTTGGAGAAGGGTAATTAAGCCTGAGATGAATATGAAAACTCAGCCAGCACTTTATTCCAAAATTTATGAGATTGTTTCAATCATTAAATGACGCTGATTCATAAGCATCTGCCATGCACGTTTCTGCACATTTTATTTTTATTTATTTTAAATAGGTGTGTGGCAACTTTCAAAAACAAAATTTTCCCAGGTAACTTAAAATCTCATTTTCAATTTTTAATAATAATAAAAAATCCTATACATGAAAAATACAGAAAAGTAACAACTTTTATTGTTAAAAAGTAGTTTAAAAGCTTCCGTGCAGCATAAAATATAAAAAGATATCTAGAAAATATAGGTGAATCAATATGCAGAGCATAATAAGTCATAGATTATTTATTATCTAAATTATATTTAATATTCAAATTGGTTCCATTTTCTTCTAAAGATTTCAATATTCATTTGATGCATAGCCTCTGAACATTCCTAAGTTAAGGAATGTTTCTTCTGGAAAAAATTTTAATTAAGAAAACAAATGTCATTGATTTATGGGACGTAACTTTTGGTACATTCTGCCTGGCATTGAAAGGTTATAAAATACCTAGAAGAGCTTCACAAGGAATTGCATTCATAAGGGGACTATTACTAAAAATGGTATTCATTATTACTCTTAATTGGGTTGGAAAATATATAAACCAGGATAGACTGTGTCTTTAAGGGAATGCTAAAAGTGTAATTGGGTATGGTTCCTCAAATGACCATAAGATGGAGCCAGAAACCTGGGTTGTTTAGTTCCTGTTCTGTTGTTCTGGAAAGTGTTGCATTTCCTTATTGACTGCGACTGATCATAGTTCTTGGATTTGATGTAAGTCTGAACTGCTTTTGATACTGGACTTTGTTATTGGATTATCCCTGGACTGACTGCTTTAACTGTGAATGACTTGGACTGCTTGTTTGGACTTTGCTTAAATGTTTATTGGAAGTAAAACCTACATTTTACTATACAGTGTATCTGTGTGCTTGTTCTGTGTTATTCTTCACTACTCTCACTACATCTCCCTGTGTGCGCTCATTCTCCTAACATGGAATTACCTCAATACTGGTTATGGGCCTAGGCCATACCTCGTTCAGATAACTGAGAGTTGGTGTGAATACACAGTACTGTACACAGACAGATGTTTACTGTTTAATTGTGGGTTACTATCCTGGTAAAAATGGCACAAGACCCATCAACAAGTCTATCACTGATAACCCGGTTGGATGGAACAAACTATGTTTCTTGATCTATGAAGTGCAGTCTACTTCTGTGTAGAGAGGGGTTATGGAATGCAGTTCAAGACCCACCAGATGTAAATGATTGAAATCCAGAAAATGAGGACAATGCCAAGAAGCTTGCTGACTTTAAATGAAACAACAAATGAGCTCTTTATATAATTGGACTAACACTGAGTGACCAGCAGCTAGTCCATATTCATGGAGAAGAGTCTGTGTCAGGCGGAGCTCCATTCAAAATCCAGGAAAGAAATACTTAGACTCTTTAGTTTAGAGAAAAGATATCTTTTACTGAAAGTGAAGTGGTAGCAACCAAAGAATTCTGAATCTGAGAATTTAGGCGCGCAATGCACATATAGAAAATGATGGAAATGTTCCCACTCCCAATAGTTCAAATGACACTTCCAATTAAAAGTTGTGGATATGATCATGTGGCATCTTCAGGTGATGATGAGGCCTCTGTCCGTTGACCTTGGCATAGTTTGATAACGGGTTGCAGTTGCGCAGAGAGAAGAAAGCTAAGCGAGAAATAGATACCTAACTCTATTTTATGCTCCCCCCTTCCATTTATACATCAGACGAATGTAACTCCTCCAGCTCACTTCCCCAGCTATTCCTACCTCCCTTTTCCACCCCCCGTTACTTATGGCAGTCAAAAAGATGCAAAGCAATAGCAGAAGATCTTGAAGACTGACAGTCTGCTCCTAGGGAGAATTTGGGAGAATTTGAAGAGGATTTATGTTCGTGACAGTGTAGTTGCACACGTACATCTTACACGTAAACTGTTACATGTAAGAGCACGTCTTCAGAAAGGTGGAGATATGTTAGCTCATTTGAACTTCATGAAAAGAACTTTTCAAGAGCTACATGAAAAGGAACTGATATTTTCAGAGCTGCATCAAGTTTACATCATTCTTTCCTCATTGAATGAAAGTTTTGATGATTACATATCTTCACTGGAAGTCCTGACCAAAGTTGAACTGACATTGACTGACATAACCAGAAGGTTGTTAGAAGAGGCAAGAAGACAGCTGGATAGGGACCAACTGAGAAAGGAACAACCACAAGAAGAAGATTTGTGTTCAACTGCCTATACTGTTAGGAAATGCTTTTCTTGTGGGGCTAGGGGACATATAGCTAGATTCTGTAAGAAGGAAAAATGACAGAATACTGGTAATCATCAGAAGGCCAAGAAGAATGTTAGTTTAGCTATGTCTAGCAATTCAACTGTAAACCATGATTTGTGGGTTGTTGATACTGGAGCATCGCAGTGCATTACTAGAAATAGAGAGAGGTTTGTAAAGATGTCTATGAGTAAGCAACATGTATCATTGGCAAATGGATGGAAGATGAAAGCATCTGGTAAAGGTACTGCATATTGTTCTTGTATAAATGAGCATTTAACTATGTTATATGGACCAAAACTGAAATTTAATTTGTTATCAGTAAGGGCTTTAGTTAATCTTGGTTATGTAGTAACCTTTAGGGGGGATAACTGCATAATAGAGAAAGAGGGTAAAAGTGTTACTGCTATTTTAGAGAATGATTTATATGTGATACATGATGACCAGTTGAAGATGGCTAACTCGGTTTATAACAATGTTAAGCCACATGATGAATGTATACATTTACTGCATAGACATCTGGGGCACATTAATTTCAAAATGCTCAAACAAACTGTTGAATTGTCAGAGGGAGTAAAATTGAAACCCTATAGCATTACTATAAACTGTAATGCTTGTAGCCAAGATAAAAGCAAGGTTACTCCAGCAAACAGACTAAATGGGTTTAAGACCAAAGAACCTTTAGAGGTTGTGTTTACAGACATAACCGGTCCTTTAAAAACCCAGTTTGGGAGGTGCCTGCTATATTTTGAGTATTATGGACCATTACTCAAGATATGGTTTCTGCTATCTCATGAAAAACAAAACAGAAATGTTCCAAAATTTCTTTAACTGGCTAAGATTTGCTGAGAGAAAAATGAGGAGTAAAGTAATTACTTTAGTTACTGATAACAGGACTGAGTTTATTCACAAGAGATTCCAAACTATGCTGAAATTGGCTGGTTTTGAGCATAAACATTCTGCACCTTACAGACCACAACATAACTCATTTGTAGAATGAAGAGGGCAAACGTTACAAGCCATGGCTCGCACTATGTTAACTGATTCAGGTTTGCCTGAAACACTGTGGGGTGAAGCCATAATGTGTAGTAGCCATGTTTTAAACAATGTAGTTAACACAACAACTGGTGAATTGCCATTCACTCGTTGGCATGGCAGAAAACAAAATTTAAGTTACCTACACACATTTGGAGCTCCAGCATGAGTGCATATTCTCTCACAAGTAAGACTGAAAGGGTAACATAGAGCTAAGAAATTATTTTTTGTAGATTATGAGGCCAACCATAGATCATTTAGATTCTGGGATCAAGGCACAGTTCATGTTTACTGTCACACTAGTGCTAACTTTCTTGAGCACGTTGGTGGGATAAACTGGAACAGGAATCCAGCAATGATGTTATTATTGACACCCAAATAGTCCCTAAAGATGAAATAAGTAAACCACAAATAGCCATGAAAGAGGAAGAACAGGCACAGGAGGAGACAGGAGAACAGGAGCAGGTGGAACAGATGAGTCCACCAGTTAGCCCTGTATTACCAAGACATTCAACCTGAGTAACACAACAACCTGATAGATATCAGGCTAGTGTTGTATGCCAAGTGAATACAGTTCCAAGTAACTGTAGTGAACTAAAACTGTATCCTGGTCAGGATCAGGCTGCTTGGCAGGAAGCAATGGATAAGGAACTAAAATCCTTACAAAAACTGGAGGTATATGAAAATGTTAAGTTACCATGGTAAACATGCCATAGGATGTAAATGGGTTGATAAACTTAAGACTAGTGTCGATGGGACTGTTTCCCATAAAGCCAGGTTAGTAGCAGAAGGGTTTAATCAGACAGGAAATGACTATGATGAGGTGTTTGCACCTAGTCTGAAGGCTACTGCATTAAGGGCAGCGTTAGTGTGGGCAACTAAGGAGAAATACATTATAAATCATTTAGATGTAGAGACGGCATATCTGCATGCACTGTTGCAACACACTATATATTTAAAGAAACCTTTAGGTATTAAAAAATGATAATACAACTGATTGCTAGAGACTGAAAAAGAGTCTTTATGGCTTAAAACAATCAGGATATTTGTGGAACCAGTGCATAGTTAAAGAATTAACTAAGATAGGTTTTGTGGCTGACATGGCTGATCCATGTTTGTTTTAAAAAGAAAGTAATGGTATAATTTCATAGTTGCTATTGTTTACTGATGACATAGCATTAATCACCAAAACTGAACAAGAAGCTATGAAAATAATTTCACTGTTAGAGAAGAAATTTAAGATAAAACAGTTAGGTGAAATTAAATAATATCTTGGATTAAAGATAGATAGAACTAGGGGAGGATACAAGAACTCACAGGCAGATAAAATTAACCAATTACTAAAAAGTTTTAAAATGGAACTTTGTAAGCTGGCTAAGACACCAATGAGCCAGGAGTTTAGCAACAGTGATGTACAAAGACCTGTTTTTTATAAGAAAATTTATCAGTCTTTGACTGGTAGTTTATCTTATCTCAGTAATTGGTCAAGGCCAGATATAGCATACTGTGTTAACCAATTAGAAAGATTTAACACTGAGCTGACTGAAAGGCACTGACAAGCTGCTAAGCGTGTGTTAAGATATCTGAAACAAACAGTGCATTATGCATTGTATTTGGAGCCTAAAGATGAACTGAGTTTAACTGCATATGCTGATGCAAGTTTTGCTACAGACATAAATACACGTAAGTCTACATCAGGCACTGTAGTATCATTGGGAAAGGTGTTGATTGGATGGAGGTCTATTTGACAAAAACATTTAAGTTTGTCAACAATGGAGGCTGAATTCTCATGTTTGTCTTTATTATGTACAGATTTAGTTTATTATAAGCAACTATTAATTGACATGGGAATTGATGTAACAGATTCTATTGTTGTTTATGAAGACAACCAATCTGCAATACAGAGAGCTTCAAATATTACTTAATTTTGCTTAATAATCTTAACAATATTGTTAAGACAAGAACAAAGCACACAGATTTAAGATATTTAAATGTGAGACAGTGTATGCAAAGTAAGATGATTAAGCTGGAATACTGTATGTCAGAAAATAACATCGCAGATCATTTTACAAAAGCCCAAGGCTCTTTAAAGCATAAGGCTTGCTGTGAGGATTATGGACTTAAAATGTAAGGTTGTATATATTGTCCTACCCAAAATGGGAGAATATTAGGAATATAAGTCACCTAACAGGTATTTGGGTTGGAAAATATATAAACCAGGATAGACATTTTAATTCTGCCTCTTTAAAGGAATGCTAAAAGTGTAATTGGGTGTGGTTCCTCAAATGGCCATCAGATGGAGCCAGAAACCTGGGTTGTTTAGTTCCTGTTCTGTTCTTCTGGAGAGTGTTGCATTTCCTTAAGGCCCTGTCACACTGCCCAATGGATGCAAAACGGACACAACGGACGAAAAATGTTCCATCCATTGTTATCCGCTCTCAGAAGGGGCAAAAATTTGCATAACTGGAGCTGATAACAAGGACGCGGGGAGGATGCAGGGCGGATGAAAAGCGGATGTGGAATGGAAACCCAGCAGATGGAAGTGGATGGGAGCAGATGGCACATCCGCTACGATTCCGGGGACCTCGGCAAAGCGGATGTGGAATGGATGCAACAGATGCAGAGCGGATGCTCAGCGGATGAAGCGGATGCACAGTGGATGCACAGCGGAAGCCTGGCAGATGCCGAGCGTTAGTTACGCATGCGGGGAGGATGCATTGCGTCAGCCCCGTGGATATAACGGAAGCAGCTCGGAAGCAGGTCGCCATTCAGAGGAAAGACTGCTTCCAGACACATCGACTGCCTTGCCTGTCCTGCCTGCATGTCTGCCTGCAAGCCTTGCTGCCAGCCTCGCTGCCAGCCTCCCTGCCAGCCTTGCTGCCAGCCAGTCTGCCTGCCAGCCTTGGTGCCTGCCTGTCTGCCAGCCTTGGTTCATGCCTGCCTGCCTGCCTTCCTGCCAGCCTTGGTGCCAGCCTGCAAGCCTTGGTGCCTGCCTGCCAGCCTGCCTGCCAGCCTGCCTGCCAGCCTTGGTTCCTGCCAGCCTCCCTGCCAGCCAGCAACCCCACAACCATGCGGAAGCACAGCAAGCCTCAGCCATCTGCTGCCAGCCCTTTCAAGAGGGACAGGGCTACCATCCCGCCCCCTGGCCCTCACTCTGGTTCAGCACGGGCTCGCTCTTCTGGAGCTGGGGCTTCTGCTGCTTCTGCTTTTGGAGGAGCTGATGACAAGCACTCCAGCACCAGCCACCTCCACAGCACCTCCACCCTTCACCCCTGAGACTGAGCAACCAAGAGGAGTGCCAGAGACTCATTTTTGTTTTATAGCTTGTTGTTAATAAAGTCTATTTTTGATTCATACACTTGCTTCGTTTTTTTTTTTTTAATAAAGTCTTGGTGGAAACTTTTAGAAATGGTTTAAGCCTTTCCATGCTTGTGGGATGGGTTAAGATAGCAGTGGGATGGGCAGGGATACCTTTGGGATGGGTAATAGCTGTGGGATAGATAAACCTTCAGTGCAAGCATAGTGGGACTATATGGTCCACCCACCCAGCTGCCACACCTTTGGCCCTTTATTATCAATAACAATGTAAGCATTGATCCACACATTTGAACATAAACACAACTCTTTATTAAATGCCCTGTTCATTGAGGCCAACCCAACATACATGGCCCAATCTGATCAGTTTGATGAGACAGGCTGAAGGAAGCATCCATTAAGCATCTATCATCCTGTCTTGCCACTCCACTGCTCCAGCTGGGGAGTTGCACCAGTGTTTCAGGAGGTGGCGCTGCTTCTTCCCTTCACGTGAGGCTCTGTTGGGGCCTTGCACATCCTCAGTGTCTATCAGGTTTCGCCCTTGCCTCCATTTCCCAGGCTCCATGTCCCTATTGCCTTGTTGGAGGTCCACGAGCCTATTCTGCAAGACTGGGTAGTGGGTGCGCATGAGATTGTGCAGGATTCAGCAAGCTTCCATGATCCTCCTCACGGTCTCTGGGCGATGCTGCATGGTGGTGAGAAGTACCTGGAACCTGTTGGCCAGGATGCAAAGGCGTTCTCCATCACCCGCCTTGCCCTGGACAGCCTGTAGTTGAAGATCCTCTCTTCACGGGTGAGGTATTTGGAGGTGTAGGGCTTCATGAGGTAGGTTGTGAGGGAGAAGGCGTCATCCCCCACAATGAAGTAGGGCACATCTTGCGTGTTGTTGGGCAGGGGTTCTGGATCTGGGAAGCCCACGATGAGGTTGTGTTCCAGCTCCTCCTTGAGGTGACTGGCATTGTATACCTGGGCATCTGAAGATGACCTGTTGCCTGAAGCATCGATGTACATGAACTTGTAGTCAGCATCAACCATGGCAAAGAGGATGATGCTGAAGAAGCCCTTGTAATTGAAATAAGTGGACCCCGACTTGGCTGGAGCTTTGCAAGCCACGTGCTTGCCATTTATGGCTCCAACGGTGTGTGGGAAGTTCCACTTCTGATACCACTGCTCTGCAACTTTCTTCCATCCTTCTTCAGTGGAGGGGCACTGGAGGAGCTCCTCCAGGTATTCTTCGATGATGCCCTGCACCACTTCTCTGACCACAATGCTGATGGTGTTGGGTCGCACCCTCCAGCCGTACTCCATGCTCCTGTAGGTGGTCCCTGAGGCCAGGTGGCACAGAGTGAGTGCCACCTTGAGCCCAGGTTCCAGGCTTGGCCGGAAGTTGGTGTTTGCCTTGGTCAACCTGAGTGACAGCCGCTGCCACTTCGTCAAACATGGCTGGAGGCATCCTCATGAAGTTCTGGAATGCACGAGTGTCTTTGTTCCTGAGATCCACCATCAGCTTGTTGTACAGTCCGTCCTCTGCTCTTCTGGCTAACCATCTTCATACCCAGACGCTTCTTGGCCGCCCCTTTTTCTTCCCGTAGTACAGTTCACAGAGCCTGTAGATGGCTTCCCACTGTTACAGAAGGATCGTGGCTGCCAAAAGGACTGTGTTACAATCCATGGTGGACATGACTGGATGCTGTGGAAGAGGAAGAGTCAGATAAAGGCTGCAGAGGTCTGCAGCAGGGCTGCTTTTCTGAAAGTGAGATCCAGATGTGTTGCTCCACCTTTTTATAGGCAGTATAGGTGTCCCTTTGCATCCTCTAGGCATCCTCTAGGCATCCTCTAGACATCCTTAATATCCGAGATAGGTCCCCTCTGCGGACGTTTTTTCATTTTACATGCTTTGTTTCTACTAGGCATCCATTCTGCATCCGTTCTACATCCGTTCTGCATCCGTTCTGCGTCTGTTCCGCTTCCTCCCTGCGTCCAAGCGGATGCAAGTTGCACGGATGCGCAGCGGATGCCTAGCGCATATAGCGGATGCGTAACGGATGCGTAACGGATGCGTAGCGGAGGCGTAGCAGATGCAGAATGGATGAATTGGATACATTTTCCGCGCAAAAGTTTTGAGCAGCTCAAAACTTTCTGAGCGGATGAAAAGTCAATAAACGGATGCTGGACGGATAGAGAGGAAGCAAAATGGAGGCAGTGAGTACATCGTGTTAACTAATGGATAGCAAGCTTTTCTGTCCATTTTACATCCTCTTTGCATCCGTTGGTGCAGTGTGACATGGGCTTTCTTGACTGTGACTGATAATAGTTCTTGGATTTGATGTAAGTCTGTTACTGAACTCTTTTTGATACTGGACTTTGTTATTGGATTTTTCCTGGACTGAAAACTGACTGCTTTAACTGTGAATGACTTGGACTGCTTGTTTGGACTTTGCTTAAACATTTATTGGAAGTAAAAGCCTACATATTACCATACAGTGTATCTGTGTGTTAGTTGTGTGTTATTCTTCACTCTCTCACTATGCCTCCCTGCGTACACTCATTCTCCTAACGGGGAATTACCTCAACAAACTCAACATGAGTTGAGTGCTAATTCTAATTTCTACAATTTCCATCAATACTAAAAAGAGAGGGAAATGTAAAAAACCTTTGTCAATGCAACTAAAATGGCTTTAGTAATAATTGTACTGCTAAGGGTAGAAATAAACCCTGCCATATTTCAGCTTGTATATGTACCATTTTAAAACAAGATGATAACAAAAGCTGCCCATTTGCATAGTAAGCTTTTTATATGTTATTGATTAAATGTGAAGGAAATGAGCAGAATTTTGGGGCATCTTAAATGCATACTCTTGATAGTCATTTGAATTGTTTTGTGTTCATGTGTTCAATGAAGGAAAAGAAAATATCTGCCTTTTATTTTTATACAAAAATTCTGGGAAATTATTCTTTGAATAATTTCAAATTAATTGGCCAATACTCATTAAGTGGTGAATTTGGGAAGAAAAAGTCCAGATCAGGATTGATAGATATTTCTTCATAGGGACAAAATAACCTAAATTAATTTATTTTAACTTCCTCTTTCTCTTCAGTCTCGTGGAATAGTTGTATTCAATGCTACATTGCCCCTTCTCAGCATTTAGAAACAACTTAAGGTTGATTTATTTTATCCCCATATCAATGTTAAGAGGTTTTGTTTTACTATTGGTGTTTAGTGTGCATTATGTCATCATGACATATGAGTATAGCTCATATAGGAGTCTGTCTGATACCAAGGCCTAAGCAATAACAACAACAAAACTCTCTTGAAATAAAATAAAGGAAAACATATAAAAATGTCTCCAGCATCTGTGTTTCTAAAATGTGCCTCTAAAAAGAGCAAAATGTTCCCTGTTGGAAAAAAGCAGTTCTAAATTTATGAACTCTGATTCTTGTTTTCCATCAGTCTTCCATAATATTTTTAAAGTACAATTCAATCTGTTAAATTATCACAATATAACTAACCTGCTGAGCCTTCTTAGCCATAACACTGACAACTGCATAATGACTGATGTTTTGTGTTATAGAATTGAAATGGTTGCCACTTCCCAGGGATTGTTTTCCTTGGCTTCCTATTTATAAGTCACAACAATGACATTATGAAGATGGTCCAGAGAAGAACCATTTGGCCTAGTAAGTCAAGGCTACTATGCAGAAATTTCATCAATTTCTTTTTTCTTGGCTATTCATGTCTTCAGCTTATTCATCATCTTTATGGATGCTGTGTTTGTATGTATATACATACATGCACATATGCACACACACAAATATAGACGCACACAGACCAAGAGACTTTAAGACTATGGTGAGCTAGTCTGAGAAGTTGTAAGAAATATAAAATGAAGTTATGACCAAAATACCTTTATGGCTTTCCCCTCATGAAGTATATTATAGAAACAAAATGTTAAGAAATGCAAATTTATTGTAGTATGGTATAGTTGATATCTAATTAAAATCTAGAGAGTAACTGGCACTAGAAAGTTTCAGCTGTCAGTGGTTTTCATATTTCCAATTCTTGGGGAGATTTAAAGCTGATCAGAAACTGTATGATTTTGTACACGATAAAACTACTTTTGAAAGGAACTGAATACAAACAATGAATGTCTTACTGCTAATATGAACTTTTGTTAAAGTTTTAAATGGAAGATGAATTAGTTAAAAATTTTATGATGGGTTCAACGAAACAATTTTCAGTATTATATTCCAACTGATCAATGGGAAAATATGTGGATGAAGAGACTGGGACGTATGTTATGTTATAACCTCAAAAGAGAATTTTTACAAAATGATTATATATTGATGGTACTTATCCACAGATAAATTGGCTAAATTGTACAAAAGATTTCCAGATAGTTGCTGGAAGTGTACAACTCAGACAGGAACCTTCTACCACCTTTGTTTGACTTGCAAAGAAAAGCAATGTTGGATTGAAATTGGTAATGTAGTTTTGTAATGTAGTTCTAGTAATGTGGGACCACCATGGAATAAGCCTTGCTAAGCTCAAAGTCTACTGAGCAGTAGTGCTTACTACCCTAATGTATGCCAGTGAGACTTCAACTGTATACAGGAGGCATGTTAGGCAATTGAACCACTTCCACACAACCTGCCACTGCAGACTTCTGAGGATCCAGTGGCAGGACAAAATGCCAGACACAGAAGTCTTCTCTAGAGCAGGTCTGCCATCAGTTCACACCCCACTGATGAAAGCTCAGACACACTTTCATGTTGCAAAAATGCCAGACAATCACATACCTAAACAGATCCTCTATGGTGAGCTGCCTCAAGGAACGTGATCAAAAGGGGAACAAAGTACGCGATACAAAGACACCTTGAAAGCCTCCTTCAAGTCCCTGGACATCGACACCACCTCCTGTGAAACCCTGGCACAAGATCAATGGGCATGGCGCATGTTGATCCACCAAGGCTGCCAGACATGTGAAGACAAAAGAACAACTACAGCACAAAAGAAGTCAGCACTGTGCAAAGCCAGAGCTACAAATGCTTCAACAATGGTGCTCATATATGTCTGCCTGACATGTGACAGAACATTCCATGCCTGTATATGACTTAAGGCCCTGTCACACTGGCCAACGGATGCAAAACGTTTCTAAAAAGGACACAGCGGATGAGAAAAATGTTCCATCCGTTGTTATCCGCTCTCAAAAGGGGCAAAAATTTGCATAACCAGAGCGATTAACACAGAAAGGAACGGACGGGGGGAGGATGCAGGGCGGATGGAAAGCGGATGCTCCATGGAAGCCTAGCGGATGGAAGTGGATGGGAGCGGATGGCACATCCGCAAGGATTCCGGGGGGCTGCAGCAAAGTGGACGCGGAACAGAAAGAGCGGATGCAGAGCAGACGCCGAGTGGATGAAGCAGATGCAGAGTGGAAGCCTAGCGGATGCCTAGCGTTCACTGCACATGCAGGGAGGATGCATTGAGTCAGCCCCGCAGATATAAAGGGAGGCAGCTCCCAAGCAGGTCACCATTCAGAGGAAAGACCTGCTTCCAGACACATCGACTGCCTTGCCAGCCTGCCCTGCCTGCATGCCTGCATGCCAGCCTTGCTGCCTGCCTTCCTGCCAGCCTGCCTGCTAGCCTGCCTGCCAGCCTTACTGTCTGTCTGCCTGCCAGCCTGCCTTCCAGCCTCCCTGCCAGCCTCCCTGACAGCCTTGCTGCCAGCCTGCCTTCCAGCCTCCCTGCCAGCCTTGCTGCCTGCCTGCCTGCAAGCCTGCCTACATGCCTGCCTGCCAGCCTTCCTGCCTGCCTGCCAGCCAGCCAGCCTTCCTGCCAGCCTTCCTGCCAGCCTTCCTGCCAGCCTGCCTGCCAGCCTGCCTGCCAGCCTGCCTGCCAGCCTGTCAGCCTGCCAGCCTGTCAGCCTGCCAGCCTGCCAGCCTGCCAGCCTGCCAGCCTTGCTGCCTGCCTTGCTGCCTGCCTTACTGCCAGCCTTCCTGCCTGCCTGCCTGCCAGCCTTGCTGCCAGCCAGCAACCCCACAACCATGGGGAAGAAGAGGAAGCCTCATCCATCTACTGCCAGCCCTGGCAAGAGGGACAGGGCACCCTCCCACCCCCTAGCCCTCACTCTGCTTCTGCTGGGGCTTCTGTAGCACGGGCTCGCTCTTCTGGGACTGGGGCTTCTGCTGATACTGCTTCTGGAGGAGCTGATGATGATGCTTATGGCGGTGGTGCTTCTGCTCATGCTTACTCTGCTGATGCTGCTTCTGGCAGTGGTGTTCCTGCTGGTGCTTACTCTGCTGATGCTGCTTCTGGCGGTGGTGCTTCTGCTGGTGCTTACTCTGCTGAAGCTGCTCCTCGTCCTGCTGGTCTTGCTCATCCTGCTGGTCCTGCTTGTCCTGCTCGTGCTCCTGGTCTTGCTCATCCTGCTGGTCCTGCTCGTGCTCCTGGTCCTGCTCGTGCTCCTGGTCCTGCTCGTGCTCCTGGTCCTGCTCGTGCTCCTGGTCCTGCTCGTGCTCCTGGTCCTGCTCGTGCTGCTGGTGCTTACTCTGCTGCTGATGATCCTGGTCCTTCTGGTGCTGCTGCTGCTACTGCTGATTATGATGATCCTGCTGCTGCTGCTGATGATGATGATGATGATGATCCTGCTGGTGCTGCTGCTGGTGGTGGTGTGGAGGACAGCCCCTACAACCTTGAAGCCCCTCTGATGAGGGTCCATGTGGTCCTGCCAAAGGGAGGAAGAGGCAGACGCGAGAATGGGAGAAGAGGCAATACAACATCAAGGAGGAGCAAGAGGATGAGGTGCTGGAGTGGCTGAGAGAGAATGACTACCTATGGTGGAAGGGACACAGGCTCTACAGGGACACCAAAAGGAAGCAGGCTGATTGGAGAGAGAAGGCGGAGAGTATGGGTTACACTTCAGAGGTGCTCCTCGGCTGGTGGAAACACATGCACACCTGATACGGGAAACTGCACCTCAAGAAATCTGGCCAGGCCGTGGTCAAGCTGATGGACAGAGAGACCTACGTCATGGCCAAGGGCAGCTTCCTGGAGGGTGAGATCCGCCACCGAGGAGCAGCCCCTCTCACAATCCTCTCTCTCAGGCAGCCGAGAGTCAGCTCCTGTCTCCAGGCAGGTATCTGTGGAGCATGCCACGACGGAGAACCCGCGGACAGCTGTTGTAACTGTGGCGGAGTGCGTGGAGGACTCCCTGGCACAGTGGGAGAAAAGAGACGACACTTCCACCACAGTCCTACCCGCATCCACCCCCAGCTCCACCTCCACAGAAAGGCAGAGAGCCAAACAGGAGGGGCAGAGCCACACTGTCCTACTGGAGATAAGAGACACCATCAGGAGCAGCATAGATCTCCTCTCTCAGCTGGTCCACACTGACTCCTCATCCTCCAATCGCAAGCCCTTCCTCATCTATCTCAACCAGACCCTCACGGACATGGCGGAACCCCAGTACCAGGTGGTGAAGGACCGGATCACCGATCTGCTTCACAACCCTCCAGATCCAGATCAACCTGCTCCCACCCAGTCCAAGTCTGCTCCTCCACCCCAGGTGATGTCCCTCCCATTCCAAGACTTTCCACAGGCCCTCACCTACCAGGACTAGGGCTACCAGGAGGTCAAGCAGCACAGGCAGCAGCCCTTCCCAGTCCAGGCACAGACTCATCGGATGCCACCTTTGCCACCGGTTCCACTGATGCCACTGATGCCACCCACGCCACTGATGCCACCGATACCACCCACGCCACTGATGCCACCGACGCCACTGATGCCACCGACGCCACCGATGCCACCCATGCCAGTCCTCACACAGCTGCAGACCAGACAGCCCCACTACACTGCTCCTTCCTCTACCCCACAGCCAAGCCCGGCCTCAGTACATCTGTTGTCGGTACTGGGGCTGACACCCCATGGCATATAGGAAGTAGCTCTCAACATCACGGGGCTGAGCCAGCTGTCTGAGAGCTTCCTCAACACACCGTCACCTATTGTCCTCTCAGGGCCAGGCACCCCAGTGGCTCTTCAGACCAGCACTCCAGCAGCAGCCACCTCCACAGCACCTGTACCCTTCACCCCTGAGACAGGGCACACCTCTGAGTGACAGAGAAGAGTGCCAGAGACTGGGTGGCTACCTGTAGACTTTATTTGGACACTTGACTTGGGTCATTTTTCTTTTACAGCTTGTTATTAATAAAGATTATCTTTGCTTCACACACTTGCTTCATTTATTTTTGTAAATAAAGTCTTGGTGGAAACTTTTAGAAATGGTTTAAGCCTTTGCATGCTTGTGGGATGGGTAAGGATAGCAGTGGGGTGGGCAGGGATACCTGTGGGATGGGTAATAACTGTGGGATGGGCAGGGATACCTTTGGGGTGGGTTAAGATAGCTGTGGGATGGGCAGGGATACCTTTGGGATGGGTTGAGATATCTGTGGGATGGGTTAAGATCGCTGTGGGATGGGCAGGGATACCTTTGGGATGGGTTAAGATAGCTCTGGGATGGGTTGAGATAGCTGTGGGGATAGATAAACCTCCAGTACAAGCATAGTGGGACTGTATGGTCTACCCTCCCAGGTGCCACACCTATAGCCCTTTATTATCAATAACAATGTAAGCATTGATCCACACATTTGAACATAAACACAACTCTTTATTAAATGCCCTGTTCATTTTCGGGCCACTCAACATACATGGCACAATCTCATCCGTGTGATGAGACAGGCTCAAGGAAGCATCCATTAAGCATCTATCATCCTGTCTTGCCACTCCACTTCTCCAGCTGGGGAGTTGCACCAGTGTTTCAGGAGGTTACGCTGCTTCTTCCCTTCACGTGAGGCTCTGTTGGGGCCTTGAACATCCTCAGTGTCTGTCAGGTTTTGCCCTTGCCTCCATTCCCCAGGCTCCATGTCCCCATTGCCTTGTTGGAGGTCCACGAGCCTGTTCTGCAAGACTGGGTAGCGGGTGCGCATGAGATTGTGCAGGATGCAGCAAGCTTCCATGATCCTCCTCACGGTCTCTGGGCGATGCTGCATGGTGGTGAGAAGTACCTGGAACCTGTTGGCCAGGATGCCAAAGGTGTTCTCCACCACCCGCCTTGCCCTGGACAGCCTGTAGTTGAAGATCCTCTCTTCACGGGTGAGGCATTTGGAGGTGTAGGGCTTCATGAGGTAGGTTGTGAGGGAGAAGGCGTCATCCTCCACGATGAAGTAGGGCACATCTTACATGTCATTGGGCAGGGGTTCTGGATCTGGGAAGCCCATGATGAGGTTGCGTTCCAGCCCCTCCTTGAGGTCACTGGCATTGTATACCTGGGCATCTGAAGCTGACCCGTTGCCTGAAGCATCGATGTACATGAACTTGTAGTCAGCATCGACCATGGCGAAGAGGACAATGCTGAAGAAGCCCTTGGAGTTGAAATAAGTGGACCCCGACTTGGCTGGCGCTTTGCAGGCCATGTGCTTGCAATCAATGGCTCCAACACTGTGTGGGAAGTTCCACCTCTGATACCACTGCTCTGCATCTTTCTTCATCCTTCTTCAGTGGAGGGGCACTGGAGGAGCTCCTCCAGGTATTCTTCGATGATGGCCTGCACCACTTCTCTGACCACAATGCTGATGGTGTTGGATGGCACCCTCCAGCCGTACTGCATGCTCCTGTAGGTGGTCCCTGAGGCCAGGTGGTGCAGAGTCAGTGCCACCTTGAGCCCAGGGTCCAGGCTGGGCTGGAAGTTGGTGTTCTGCTTGGTCAACCTGGGTGTCAGCTGCTCCACAACTTCATCAAACATGGCTGGAGGCATCCTCATGAAGTTCTGGAGCGCACGAGGGTCTTCGTTCCTCAGCTCCACCATCAGCTTGTTGTACAGTCCGTACTCTGCTCTTCTCCCGATCCATCTTCGGACCCAGACGCTTCTTGGCCGCCTCCTTTTCTTTCCGTAGTAGAGTTGAAAGAGCCTGTAGATGGCTTCGCACTGTTGCAGAATGATGGTGGCTACCAAAAGGACTGTGTTACGATCCATGGTGGATATGACTGGATGCTGTGGAAGAGCAAGAGGCAGATGAAGGCTGCAGAGGTCTGCACAGCTGGGCTGCTGGGCTGAAAGTGAGATTCAGGTGAGTTGCTCCCCCTTTTTATAGGCAATATAGGTTTTCCCCTAGGTGTCCTTTTGCATCCTCTAGGCATCCTCTAGACATCCTTAATATCCGAGATAGGTCCCCTCTGCGAACGTTTTTTCTGTTTTAAATGCTTTCTTTGCGAGCTGCATCTGCTTTCATCCTTTCTCTGTCCATGCTACTAATTCTGCGCATCTGTTCCGCTTCCTCCCTGTGTCCGTTTACCGCTGGAGCGGATTTGAGTTGTGCAGATGCGCAGCGGATGCCTAGCGGATGTAGCGGACGCGTAATGGATGACAATGGATGCAGAACAGATGTTCCCCGTATGCCTAGCGGATGCAGAACGGACGTGTTGGATACATTTTCCGCTCAGAAAGTTTTGAGCAGCTCAAAACTTTTTGAGCGGATGAAATGTCAGTCGACGGATGCTGGACGGATAGAGAGGAAGAAAAACGGACGCAGTGAATACAAAACGGAAGCATCACATTAACCAACAGATGGCAAGTGTTTTTCTCCGTTTTACATCCTCTTTCCATCCGTTGGTGCAGTGTGACATGGGCTTTACCAGCCACCTATGGACATACTGTGGACACAACCCGTTAGATGTCAAGGTCCTCTTCAAACATGATGGACAGTAATGATGTACATGATGATCAGTAATATTAGTTCCACAAAAAATCTTGAAAACTGATGTACAATTCAGACCAGAACATTTTTATTAGGATTTCTGGATAAAACATTGGGAAGAATTACATGGCATTTTATTGTTATATATGATAACAGCAGCACCAATTTTAAATGCCCAGTGTTGGAAAGATCCTACAGTACCCACAATAGAGGAACGGTTTATAGAAATGACAGAACTGGTGAAGTTGACTGGCATTGTGAGAGAAAAATCACTGAAGAAATTCATCTGTAATTGTGGACTTTTTGCAGGAAATGGAGAAAAATCAAATTTTAACATATGGATTTGATGATTGTTGAAATTTAAAAAGAAAAAAAGAATTTTTTTCTTTCATAAACTGGATTGGCAAACCACGTAGGCTATTATTGTAGTTTGACCTTTCCTATGAACTGAGATTGCTATACCATCTTGAATAATTCCTGCAATTAAGAGGCTCCTTTTCAGAGACTGAAAAGTTAACATAAAGAGATTTATTTGTATAGACTCCAGCTTTAAATTTGATATTTTGAAACATCATGGCACCCCAAATAACAATAATATTGAACTAATGAAATTCACTGAAGTAAATTACATTCTTCTCCCTCATTTCTTGGGTGATTTATTGATAGCTGGTTGTAAAAGCAATGTTATAAAAATCACTATGTTTGGAGTTTTTTAACAAACAAAAAACCTCCTTAATTTATAGTGTAATTAGCCTTTTTGCAGTAGGCACACTGCCAGAGCCATCACTTATGACTTTGAAAAATGTACTTGAGTGTTTTTAATTATACTCTTAACCCTGTTCAAAGACAGAATTCTGTTGAGACAGTGTTATTTTCTCTTGATTGCTGTTGTAGTGAGATGATTTTAAAAAAACAAAAATTACATTTCAGTTTCAGGTGCTTGATGGATGAACAGTTGTAAATAACTAATGATATTTTACAAACCAACGTATTATGTAGCTATTGCTCAGACTTCAGCTTTCTCCAGCAGAAGTTTATATGCATATCTTTTCAGAGTTTGTTCAAAACACTATTTCTTTTTAAGCTACCAAGATTAAATACATGTTATGTATTTGTCAGTATGCTATATATCCCTCCTGCTTGATGGGATATGGCTAAGAATAATTGGCTTGCAAGATATTTCTAGATCAGATATTCTAACTGGTATAAGATAGCATAAACCTGCCTGGGACAAACTCAGCTTTGGTCGCATTTCTGATACTCTGGCCAAAATTGACTTAAACCAATAACAATATTAATATCTTTAGGAGGTTTGGTCTCCTTAATGAGAGTCCAGAGTGAAGGAGGATTGAATTGCAAACCAAATATCTCAAGGAATCGCGAATGAATTCAGAAGAAGGACAAGACAGGATAAATGATAGTTCAATGGAGGTGATGAGATCCCCAAAACAGAGAGATAAAAGTTTAAAGAGCAAACAACAATACTGCATATGAGATTTTCTAGAAGCAAGGATAATTTGCATAGAAAGGTAAAGAGAGTTCTGGTGTAAACTTTATTCAGCTATGATTCCTTTTTCTTATATCAAGCTGAAATTTATCTGGCTTGCTCTCTCATACTTCTGTAGTTTGTAATCTGTTATTTACCTCACAAAGGAACAGTATGATTAATTATACAGATAGTCCTCAAGATATGATCCTTTTTTAATAAAAAAATATTTTTATAACAAAAAAACAAACAAATAAAACCTACCTTGTGTTCATTGGTGTGTCAGTTGGGTATACTTTTCTTTGTGCATGTAACATTATCATACTTATTTTACTTATATATGTTTATAATCATTCTAATAAGTATTTTATATCACATACAGAGGTGGGATTCTACAGGTTCACACCTATTCGCTAGAACTGGCTGTTTACATTCTAAGCAGTTTGGAGAACCAGTTGTTAGAAGAAATTGCTAGCCTAATCCTGTAAGGAAGGCAGGAAGGAAACATTCTGGTGTTGCTTACAGAAACTGCCTCTCCATTGACCCTTATTACATTCTTGGCAGGACTAGACTTCCTGTCTCAGGAACGTATCTGAAGTTTTTTTCCCTTTCTTCTTTGCTGGTACTTTGCTTGTGTGGAGTGACCATTCAAAGTTACAATGGCATTAAAAAAGTTACTTATGACCATTTTTCACACGACCGTTGCAATATCCCCACAGTCATGAGAGGCCAGGCGAGGAGATGCATGCCTCAATGTGAGTGATGTTGAGTTGGCCACGCCCAGCCAGTCACATGACCACCAAGCCATGCCCACCAACTAAGCCACGCCCACAGAACCAGTTGTTAAAAAAAATTGAATCACACCGCTGATCACATATATCACTTGTTAGCTTTAATATTATATTTATTGACTTTCAATAAAATATTTCACATTCATTTTCTTACTCTGTCTAACTCATTCAATTATCAGTAATAGATATTATACTGTACTTACGCATTTCAATTTCTTCCTCTTCTATCTAGCGATTCATAAAATAAATTCCAAATTTTATAATAATCTTTTTCCTCTTGTTCTCTAATTGCCATTGTCAATCTAGTCATTTCTGCACATTCCATTATTTTCTTAATTATTTCCTCATCCATCAGAATTTTCTCATTTTTCCAATGTTGTGCAAATACAATCTTGGCTGCTGTTAATACATTGATAATTAAGTAGGTTAACTCTTTGTTATAAGAGTTATTAGGCAAAATTTCCAATAAAAATGTCTCTGGTTTTAAATCTATAGATTGCTTTATCATTTTCTCCAGCCACATATGTATTCTATTTCAATACTTTTTAGCTTCTGATCATGTCCACCACATATGGTAGTATGATCCTGGTAAACTTCTGACATTTCCAGCACTTTGCCGACCTATCTTTAAACATCTTGGCAATTCTCATTGGGGGTAAGTGCCACCTATAAAACATCTTATACAAATTCTCTTTATAAGCTGTTGACATAGTTAATGAATAGTTTCTAGACCATAATATCTGCCATTTATCCAAGTCTATTCCATATCCAAAGTTTTTCCCCCACAAAATCATTGATTCTTTAACTTGTTCTTCCTCTAATTTCACTCCTAGTAAGTAACCATATAATTTTTTAATCCACTCCTCTTCAGTGCCTGTTAGGATTTTATCCAGTTAAGTCAATTCCTTATAAAACTCAGCCACATTAATGTCTTTCTCATACCTTGTATGTATTTGCAAATACAAATTCATGTAAGATATGAACCTAATGGAGCCTAACCATTATAGCTGCATGACACAGTGACCAGTAAGGGATGTGTCTCACTTAACATTTATTTCTGCATAATCTTTCCATGATTGGCATTTATTAATAAACTTTTCTGTCCATACAAAGTATGTTGATACACTCAAATACTGACATTACTCTATAGAGTAATGTCTATAGTAATGTCTCATCCTAAGTAAGGTTCTGTAATCTTCCTACCCCCAACCTGGGGTCAGTTATATGTACTGACTTCAAAAGCCCCATAATTGTCACACAAATGAATGGATAACTTCATGATAAATTCTCAACCATCACACAGAATTAAAATAGTTAACCTATGATATTACATGTGGACACCTCATTGGAAAATATTGGCCTGCTGCCTTCAAGCCTTCCATCCATATTCCATTTTTTACTTTTATTCACAAAGCAGAGGTTTCTAGGATTCATGAATTCTCTTGCCTTTTATTTAACACCCACTAAAATAATCAGTTTGCAAGTCCATTGAGAAGACGCAGCAGTTGTGATTCAGTCTAAAAGACTATATTTTTTACTTTAAAAAAAAACAGTTGGCTTCAGTGATCTTAGACAGCCTCTAGGGCTTTTTTGCTACATTTTAAATAAAATTATTAAATATTATTTGGCAGCAATGTGATTTTTCTGGCTCCAAAACTTCAAAATATATGTTCAGTGGTTAATTTTATATTGGTGTAATGTGGATGAACTCAAGTGAATTCCCATATAATGGAATCCTTTGTAGACTTTGTCATGACTTTGTCAAGAACTTCAGCCAGGATTTGGACATTCAGTTTCTACTACTGGCATTTCTGCAAGAAGCCATCTCCTCTCAGCTACTTCTTTTTCTTCTTTGATAGGCAATTTTATGATTGTGCTGTTGTTTCTGTATATACACAGTTGGCTCTGATCAAAAACATTTCCTTCAAAAAAAAATTGGTCTGATTAATTGGATATATAAAGTAATGTAGACTTGAAGGGATATAAACCAGCTTGAATTACAATGGTTCTTACTAAGCCAAAACATGTCCAGCAATAGTTGTTTAAGTAAATATGGGTAGATTTACTTAAACAGTATTTATTTACTTTAATATGAATGTGCTGCATTAAATATGCTAGGTGACAGGATATGTTTTTAATTAAGTTTAAAATTCATACACTGATTCTTGGAACATATTCTTGTGCATATTTAGTTTTTTTGTTCAAAATTAGAGCACAGTAGGACAGATTCTTAGGGATTCCCATGTGTTACCATTGTCCATGTTTCATACCATTTCCCTCTGTAGCAAATTTCTTCTACTTCTCTCATAAGGTCCTTTGAAACTGAAGAGTATTGAAATATATTAATATATATCTGATTTTAATTCTTCATACTTATGAGAAGTATAAATAGAGTCCAGCTGTAAGATATACACTTTAATATGCATATTACAATTATTCAAATTTAATTTAAATATAAATTCTACAGATTTCATATCTGGGGTCTATATCTCTTTGGGATTCTCTTATATCTCCATACTAGTTTTGGCAAAATTCCAGGAGTCCTCAGCCAAACATTAGAGAAATGTAGTACAAGCTTTTAAAAAAATGTATGTATGTTAAGCACATGTCACACTGAACCAACGGATGTACCAATGCAAAGAGGATGTAAAACGGACAAAAAATCTTGCCATCCGTTGTATGTATGGACCTCAGCAAAGCGGATGTGGAACGGATACAGCGGATGCAGAGCGGATGCACAGCGGATGAAGTGGATGCACAGCGGATGCACAGCAGATGCACAGAGGAAGCCTAGCGGATGCCGAGCATTAATTGCGCATGCAGGGAGGATACATTGTGTCAGCCCCGTGGATATAACGGAAGCAGCTCAGAAGCAGGTCACCATTCAGAGGAAAGACATGCTTCCAGACACATCAACTGCCTTGCCTCTCCTGCATGAATGTCTGTCTGCAAGCCTTGCTGCCAGCCTCCCTGCCAGCCTCCCTGCCAGCCTTGCTGTCTGCCTGTCTGCCAGACTTGCTGCCAGCCTCCCTGCCAACCTTGTTGTCTGCCTGCCTGCCAGCCTTGCTGCCAGCTAGTCTGCCTGCCAGCCTTGGTGCCTGCCTGCCAGCCTTGGTTCATGCCTGCTTGCCAGCCTTGGTGCCTGCCTGCCTGCAAGCCTTCCTGCCAGCCTTGGTGCCTGCCACCCTGTCAGCCTTCCTGCCAGCCTTCCTGCCAGACTTCCTGCCAGCCTTCCTGCCAGCCTTGGTGCCTGCCTGCCAGCCTGCCTGCCAGCCTTCCTGTCAGCCTTGGTGCCTGCCTGCCTACCAGCCTTCCTGCCAGCCTTGGTGCCTGCCTCCCTGCCAGCCAGCAACCCCACAACCATGCGGAAGCACAGCAAGCCTCAGCCATCTGCTGCCAGCCCTTGCAAGAGGGACAGGGCTACCATCCCGCCCCCTGGCACTCACTCTGGTTCTGCTGGGGCTTCTGCAGCACAGGCTCGCTCTTCTGGGGCTGGGGCTTCTGCTGCTTCTGCTTCTGGAGGAGCTGATGACAAGCACTCCAGCACCAGCCACCTCCACAGCACCTGCACCCTTCACCCCTGAGACTGAGAGACCCAGAGGAGTGCCAGAGACTCATTTTTGTCTTATAGCTTGTTGTTAATAAAGTCTATTTTTGATTCACACACTTGCTTCGTTTCTTTTTTTTTAATAAAGTCTTGGTGGAAACTTTTAGAAATGGTTTAAGCCTTTCCATGCTTGTGGGATGGGTTAAGATAGCAGTGGGATGGGTTGAGATAGCTGTGGAATGGGCAGGGATACCTTTGGGATGGGTTATAGCTGTGGGATAGATAAACCTCCAGTGCAAGCATAGTGGGACTGTATGGTCCATCCTCCCAGGTGCCACACCTATGGCCCTTTATTATCAACAACAATGTAATCATTGATCCACACATTCCAACACAAACACAACTCTATTAAATGCCCTGTTCATTGTCGGGCCACTCAACATACATGGCACAATCTCATTCGTGTGATGAGACAGGCTCAAGGAAGCATCCATTAAGCATCTATCATCCTGTCTTGCCACTCCACTGCTCCAGCTGGGGAGTTGCACCAGTGTTTCAGGAGGTTGTGTTGCTTCTTCCCTTCACGTGAGGCTCTGTTGGGGCCTTGCACATCCTCAGTGTCTATCAGGTTTTGCCCTTGCCTCCATTCCCCAGGCTCCATGTCCCCATTGCCTTGTTGGAGGTCCACGAGCCTGTTCTGCAAGACTGGGTAGCGGGTGCGCATGAGATTGTGCAGGATGCAGCAAGCTTCCATGATCCTCCTCACGGTCTCTGGGCGATGCTACATGGTGGTAAGAAGTACCTTGAACCTGTTGGCCAGGATGCCAAAGGCGTTCTCCACCACCCGCCTTGCCCTGGACAGCCTGTAGTTGAAGATCCTCTCTTCACGGGTGAGGTATCTGGAAATGTAGGGCTTCATGAGGTAGGTTGTGAGGGAGAAGACGTCATTCCCCACAATGAAGTAGGGCACACCTTGTGTGTCGTTGGGCAGGGGTTCTGGATCTGGGAAGCCCACGATGAGGTTGTGTTCCAGCTCCTCCTTGAGGTGACTGGCATTGTATACCTGGGCATCTGAAGATGACCTGTTGCCTGAAACATCGATGTACATGAACTTGTAGTCAGCATCGACCATGGTGAAGAGGATGATGCTGAAGAAGCCCTTGTTGTGATAAGTGGACCCCGATTTGGCTGGTGCTTTGCAGGCCACGTGCTTCCCATCTATGGCTCCAACGGTGTGTGGGAAGTTCCACCTCTAATACCACTGCTCTGCAACTTTCTTCCATCCTTCTTCAGTGGAGGGGCACTGGAGGAGCTCCTCCAGGTATTCTTCGATGATGGCCTGCACCACTTCTCTGACCACAATGCTGATGGTGTTTTGTGGCACCCTCCAGCCGTACTGCATGCTGCTATAGGTGGTCCCTGAAGCCAGGTGGCGCAGAGTAAGTGCCACCTTGAGCCCAGGGTCCAGGCTGGGCCGGAAGTTGGTGTTTGCCTTGGTCAACCTGGGTGTCAGCTGCTGCACAACTTTGTCAAACATGGCTGGAGGCATCCTCATGAAGTTTTGGAATGCACGAGTGTCTTCATTCCTGGGCTCCACCATCAGCTTGTTGTACAGTCCATCCTCTGCTCTTCAGGTGAACCATCTTCGTACCCAGACGCTTCTTGGGCGCTCCTTTTTCTTCCTGTAGTAGAGTTCACAGAGCCTGTAGATGGCTTCGCATTGTTGCAGAAGGATGGTAGCTGCCAAAAGGACTTTGTTACGATCCACGGTGGACATGACTGGATGCTGTGGAAGAGGAAGAGTCAGATGAAGGCTGCAGAGGTCTGCAGCAGGGCTGCTGGTCTGAAAGTGAGATCCAGATGTGTTGCTCCCCCTTTTTATAGGCAGTATTGGTGTCCCTTTGCATCTTCTAGGCATCCGCTAGGCATCCGTTCTGCATCTGTTCCGCGTCTGTTCCTCTTCCTCCCTGCATCCGAGCAGATGTGAGTTGCGCGGATGCGGAATGGATGCCTAGCGGATATAGCGGATGCGTAACGGATGCAGAACGGATGCCTAGCGGACGCGTAGCGGATGCAGAACGGATGAATTGGATACATTTTCCACGCAAAAGTTTTGAGCAGCTCAAAACTTTCTGAGTGGATAAAACGTCAATAAACGGATGCTGGATGGATAGAGAGGAAGCAAAACGGAGGTAGTGAGTACATCGCGTTAACCAACGGATGGCAAGCTTTTCTGTCCGTTTTACATCCTCTTTGCATCCGTTGGTGCAGTGTGACAGGGGCTTAATATGTCTATGTAATACAAGCTTTTAAAAAAATAAATAAATAAAATAAGCATATTTATTTTTGCATGTTAACAGGCCATTTGTTGGGAGGAAATACGAATAAACTAATAAACCATTTTAAGTTGTTGATTTTGAATACAGAATTGATAGAAAAATCATATATTCTCAAGATGCACAGATACATGAATATTGCAATATTTCAATGCAATGACCCAGGATGTCTATTTCCTTTTGGATGCAAAAAGTTTTAATTTGAAATTTTTAAATTACAATTTAAAATGATTTCTCAAAGGTTCCTTGGTGCAGGAATTTTTAATCTTCTTTTCTGCAAAACAATGGACGCATCAGTGGTTCAAAGAGGATGAGCATCACAAAAGATTTTGCAGCTGGTTAAATTACACCTAAAATTGAAATCTATTAGTTCCAGAGAAAAGATTGGGGAGATTCTGATGATTGCATATGATGCAATGTATGGAGTTTTTCAGCTCAGAGATGCCCAATGCATAGAAATTCATAAGGTAAAGGTTCCCCTCGCACATATGTGTTAGTCATTTCTTGCTCTAAGGGGGAATGCTCATCTCCGTTACAAAGCTGAAGAGCCAGCGCTGTCCAAAGACATCTCCATGTCATGTGGCTGGCATTACTAAATGCCGAAGGCACACAGAGCGCTATTATCTTCCCACCAAAGTGGTCCCTATTTTTCTACTTGCATTTTTAGATGCTTTCAAACTGCTAGGTTGGCAGAAGCTGGGACAAGTAATGGGAGCTCACTTGGTTACACAGTGCTAGGGATTCAAACCTCCAAACTGCCAACTTTTCTGATCAACAAGTTCAGCTTCTTAGCCACTGAGCCACCATGTCTCTTTTAGAAATTCATAAGAAGTCACAATAACCTCCCATGAATAGTTACGATGCATATCAGGTAATTTGCATATTTTGCACAATGATATCACAAGATATGACATAATTCCTCTTTGTTACCTCCTCACAGAAGGCTTTTTCCCTGTGCCTTTGCAACAACTATCATTATACTCCTAAATCACAGCAAAATTTAAGCAAATTGCCATACATCTTCTCTAGAAAAATAAATAACAGCCCTTTTCAACAAGCCCAGCTCTTTGAGTGTCTTTCTAAAAGACAGACTTTTGCCATTTTCCCAATTATCAAAGTTATTTGCACCAAGTTGACAGATCCTCGGCAAGGCCTCTACTAAGTCAATGCTCTCACATCTGTTTCTTATATAACAAATGCAGGTGCATTCACCCATCTGTGTGCATTATATCTTGATGTAGCTTTGCTTACCTTTCCCTGAACTTTGTGAACAGCTTCCAGAAGTATCTTGTGAATGCCTCTTTATACAGATTCAGACCTAAGGAATATATATATTATACACTAGATTTGATTTTTGGTGTCCCAAAAGTTATCCACATAACTTTCATATGTACCTAGTGATAAACAACGCAGTATCAACAATAGAAACCTTCAAATTTCTAGGTTCTACTATATTACATGACCTAAAATGGACACCTAACATCAAAAACATCATCAAAAAAGCACAACAAAGAATGTTCTTTCTGCGCCAACTCAGAAAGCTCAAATTGCCCAAGGAGCTGCTGATACAGTTCAGTAGAGGAATTATTGAGTCTGTCATCTGCCCCTCTGTAAGTCTTTGGTTTGTTCTGCAACCCAACAGGAAAGAGGATAATTAGAACTGCACAAAAAACAATTACTACCCACTTGCCTTCAATTGAGGACCTGTATGCTGCATGAGTCAAAAAGAGTGCTGTGAAAATATTTACAGATCCCTCACATCCCAGACAAAAACTGTTTCAACTCCTTCCCTCAAAACAATGCTTTTAAGCACTGCACACAAGAACAACTAGATACAAGAACAGTTTTTCCTCGAAAGCCATCACTCTGCTAAACAAATAATTCCCTCAACACTGTTCAACTATTTACAAAGTGTACACTACTATTACTGTTGATCTTCTCATCACTCCTTATCACCCAAACCCTCCCACTTGTGATTGTAGGACTGTAACTTTGTTGCTTGCATCCGTATGATTTATATTGACTGTTTCCTGGTATGATTTGATTGGTGATTGTACCCTATGACTATCATTAAGTGTTGTACGTTATGATTCTTGATTCTTAATGAATGTACCTTTTCTTTATGTATACTGAGAGTATTTACACCAAGACAAATTCCTTGTGTGTCCAATCACATTTGGCCAATAAAGTATTCTATTCTATTCTGTTCTGTTCTATTCTATTCTATTCTATTCTATTCTATTCTATTCTATTCTATTCTATAGACAAATGTATTATGTGTCCTTCTTACAAAAGCTGTTTCCCCTATGAAATCATCATTGGAGTTTCTACCTCATTTTTTTCTTTGTAAGGCTTTTTAATTCTATTACTAACACTTCTTGCAGAATTTTTAAGTACAGAATTTTTAAAATGCTTTTTCAAGAAAGTTACCTTCATAAATATTACATGAGGATCATATATCTGGATCATCACTCAATAATAATAATAATAATATACAGCTATGCTGTTTATGTTGTTTGGGAATTTGATACAAGAATGCTGAATCAGATCTTGATTTCTTTAATCCAGAATTATATGTAAAACACAGACAGGAGAGCAAAAGGGTTTTTTTGTTGCTGCTCCCTAGCACCTAGGGATTCAGGTATGATATTTGTGTTTCAAGGAGTAGTAAACAGACATAAGAATAAATAGCTACAGATAGTCCTTGACTTACAACCATAGTTGCGACCAAAATTTCCACTGAAAGTTCATATAGTTGTAAAGCAAGATGTCATGTGACCGCTTGATATGACTTACAATGGCAATCCCAGCACTCCTCACTATGCTAATTAATCAAGAACTGCAGTTGTTGAGCAGCCTAACCATTTCAGTCTTGGTCCCTCCCATCCCTAAGGCTCAATAAGATAAAAGCTCATCATATTCCTCATACCCCAACTCTTCATACTCTCCTATTTCAACCTTGTCTCTCCCTTTTTGGCCACCCTGTAGTTCTAGTCTCCACACCAAACTTTCACTTTTTATATCCAATGATGTGGCGTTTGGAAGAGAAGTCAGCTGGGTGAATGAGTGCTTGCTAGGATGGGCTGGAACACGTAGGGTATAGTTAGGCCAATAGGGGGAGTTGAAGTGCCCCTACATTCAGAAATACAGATGGGCTGCCATTGATCACATGGCACTGTAATAGCCATGGTTTTGGGTAGAGGTTATAAGCCCATTTTTTTCAGTACCATTGTAATTTTGAATGGTGACTGAATGAATGGTTATAAATTGAGGATTGCCTGTTTTGGCAGTTCCACCTTCAATAAATGTGTTCAGTCTCTAAAAGCCATCTAAAACCAGATCTGATGACAGCAATAAAACTGTTCTGACTCTAGTAGAGGTTCTTTTGAAAAAGAATGTAATCAATCACCAGATATTTATTGCATTATTTTAAATGTTGATATTACATCTCATATTCAAAGAATCAAACAAGTGATTATTATTATTTACTTTATATTCTATCACTGTTCTTTCCAAATGAGCCCAGTTCAGATTGTCTCACACAATGGGGATCTACACCAATCAGAATAGGCATTATTTGGGAAAGATGAACCAGTAATCTGATAACTGAATCATAGGCAAATGTGGATGAATACAGGCAAAAGTACACATAAGCCTTTACCAGTTTTGATCCATATATATGGGTCATGATAGGTACATAAGCATTTGCCAAAAGGGGGTTCTGGTTTGAAACAGCTAGTCACAGTTTCCAGATTCAAAGTAATCGCATTTCCCAAATCTCAGAAAGGGGATTTTCAAAGAAATACAAATCAGAGTTTTTCCCCTGATTGAGGAAATAACTAACAGGCGCCTTTCTCTTGCCGCAGGGAGGGTTTGCAAGATCTGCTTCTCTTAAAGAAAATACAGTTTTCTCTAAAAATCCTGTAATCACTGTAATACCTCACCATATGATTTTAAAATATAAATTGCTTTAACAATTATCTTAACTGCACAGTACAGCATGTATGAGATTATCTTAACTACACAGTACAGCATGTATGAGAAAAGTGTTGTCTTTCAGAAAAGCATTCAATCATGCATTGGTTTCCTTGTGTGCGCATACATAGAAATACACAATTTCTACAGGAATGGTAAGAGATCTCAGATTGCTCAAAAATGTAACTGTATTTCAGCAGGAGGAAGTTTAATGACTATCATTAAAAACCACATCCTTTATGAATCTTTTAATAATGGTTAAAGAATAGTTAAACAAATAAATAATATTTTGTAACTATTGAGTTTTTTTTTCCAAGAACATCAGAGGCATTTTTAAGAAGGTAAAAATCACAGAGATGTTTTACATTTTAGTTTGGCTTTATACATTCACTAAACAAAAGACCTAGCTTTTTTCAGGAACAATCACATAAATCACATAAACATAAATATGTTTATACAAAACCCCTTTCTTCCTGTTCCTATTCTTCACCTCTTCTACAGTCTTCCTCAGTTTTTTTTTTAAGTTCCATTCTCTCACCAAGCATTTGTCCCCCTGTTAAGCTCCATCAAGACACCCACTGGCTTCTGTTTTTCATTACCTAAGTGGTCTGCTTCAGCCCCATTACTCTTTCTGCTATATTTACCAAGGCTTGTTAGGTTCTGAAAGAAATGGCAAAATTGATTGATGACTTAATATATTCAATTTGGGATCTCTGCTACCTGTGTTCTAAACATCTGCCAGACCATTTTAGAATCCACCACCCCAGAATAGACCAAGGAGATTTTTTTTAATTTTTATTCTTTAAAAACAAAAAATACAAAAATCTAATTTTCATTAACAGTTATTGTGTCATTGTATATACATGTTTCTTATGTTGTGACGATACATTATTTTTATTCTTTTTTTTGTGTAAGTTTTATTGATTTTTAAAAACAAACAAAGACAAACAAAACATAAAAACATCCAACTTTCTTCCATAAGTAAACAAGCAGTGTGTCGGTTGGTTTACAAATTTTTTGTGTATCGATTTCATAGTCTCTATTACAGTTACATTACATAATAACTCATATTATCAATCCAAAAATTGAATACCCTAGTATTATTATTAATCAATCATTTGACTGTAATTTTGTTCATTCATACTTTGCGAGATAACTATACTTTACTTAGTTTATTTTATAACAATTCATATAGTCCTCCCAAATCTATCCTAAATACATTTTATATATATAATAATAAAAAAAGAAAAGAAATACATCTTTATATATTCATTATTTTCTAGAATTCTACATATTGTATTATTATATTTTGTTATCTAGCCATTGATAGAAAAGGTTCCAAATTTTATAAAATTGTTTATCCTCTTGTTCTCTAATTTCAAATATCAATCTACTCATTTCAGCACATTCCAATATTTACTTAATAGTTTCATCCTCCGATGGTATTTTCTCATTTTTCCAATTTGTAGCAAATACAATCCTAGCCTCTGTTAATACATTTACAATCAAATATTTTAAATCTTTGCTATATGTATCAGGTAGAATTCCCAATAAAAATATCTCTGGTTTTAAATCTATATGCTTTTTTGTCATTTTTTCCAACCACGTGTGGATTTTAGTCCAGTATTTTTTAGCATCTGCACAAGTCCACCACATATTGGTAATGTGAGCCAGGTGTCTGATGACATTTCCAACATTTTTTTGATTTATTCTTGAACATTCTTGCTATTCTTGTCGGGGGGAAATGCCACCTGTAAAACATCTTTTACAAATTTTCTTTAAATGCTGGTGACATTGTCATTTTATAATTTTGAAATTTCTCTAAATCAATCCCATATCCAAAATTCTTCCCCCAAGCAATCATAGTTTCTTTAACTTGTTCTTCTTCTAGTTTAATTTCTAGCAAATATCCATGTAATCTTTTAATCATCTTTTCATCAGTACCTGTCAAAATCTTATCCAGATCAGTCAATTTATCATAAAAACTTTCTGTTTTAAAATTTTTATCATACCTTGAATGTATTTGCACATAAGAAAACGAATTCATCTTTATACCTTGTTCCTCTAATTTTTGCACAGATTTAAGTCCACCCTTTTCATTCAACATTTCACCATATCTAACTGTTTGTTCCTTCTTGTATGTTATAGGACAGGAAAATGCTTCAATAGTCGATAACCAGACTGGAATTTTCAAATAGCATTGTCTTTTAATCTTCTCCCAATTTAATCACAAAGACTCCCGTATATAATGTCTTCTAAAATAACCTTGTGTTTTAGTTCCCTTATACCATAAAAAAGCATGCCACCCCAACAACAAATCATGTCCTTCTAATGTCAGCAATCTAATATTTCTTAATATTATCCATTCCTTAGCCCATGTCAAGTTTGTAGCTTGGTAGTACAACTCCCAATTAGGCAAACCAAATCCTCCTCTAATTCTAGCATCTTGTAAGAGTTTTAACTTTATTCTCGCTTTCTTACCTTACCATATATATTTCAACACAATTTTATTTAAATCTTCAAAATAGTCCTTTCCAAGCCTAATTGGTATTGATTGAAACAAATATAAAATTCTGGGTAAAATATTCATTTTGATTATAGAAATTCTCCCTATTAATGACAGTTGTAGGTTCTCCCATTTCATCAAGTCTAATCCTATCTGTTGTTTAAGTTTAATGTAATTGTTCTCTTTTACTGTACTACATCTTGCTGTCAAGTATATCCCCAAATACTTAACCTTGTTCGTGACTTGAATTTTCAATATATCTGCAAATTCTTCTTTTTGTCTTAATAGCATATTATTTGTCAAAATCTTTGTCTTATCTTTGTTTATTTTCAAGCCGGCCACCTTGCCATATGCATCTTTTCCAATATTTTGGTGCTGTTTCTAAAGGGTCTTCTAAAATGAAGACCAAGTCATCCGCAAAAGCTTGCAATTTAAATTATTCATTTTTAATTTTCATTCCTTTTATACTCTTTTCATCTCGAATGTTTCTATTTAACACTTCCAAAGTTAATATAAATAGCAAAGGAGATAGTGAGCAACCTTGTCTTGTACCTTTTCTTGTATTGATGGAATCTGTCAATTCTCCCTCTATCATTACCTTTGCCATTTGCTTATAATATATGGCTTGTATTGCTTGAATAAATTTTCTGGCAAAACCCATCTGTTCCAATAATAATAGCATGAATCTCCAATTCACATTATCAAATGCTTTTTGTGCATCTAAAGATATCAATATATTGTTTTTTGGGGTGTTCCTCATAATATTCCAAAGTGTCCAAAATTACTCTCAAATATTATATTTGATTTGTTTCTTTGGCAGAAATCCATTTTTGGTCAGGATGAATAAAGTTATTTAAATATTTTTAAGTTTTTCTGCCAATATTGAAGCAAAAATTTTATAATCTGCATTTAACAAAGAAATAGGTCTATAATTCTTCACTTGCAATGGATCAGCCTCTTCTTTTGGAATAAGTGTAATATAGGCTTCTGACCATGTTTTAGGTATCTTCTTCTTTGACATAACTTCATTCATGACTTCTAGCAATGGAAGGTTCAGCGATTCTTGTAATGTTTTATAGAATTCTGCCGGAAGTCCATCTGGTCCTGGTGCTTTCCCATTATTTTGTTTCTTAAGTGCTTCAGTTAACTCCATCATTGTTATATTGCTTTCCAACATTTTTTTTAGTCTCTTTAGGTAACCTAGGTAGATTAGCATTCTGTAAATACTGTTTGACTCTTTCCTCATCAATATTCTCTTGCTTATATAATTTCCCATAAAAGTCTTGAATAATTTCCTTCTTCTCTCTATTGCCGTTACAAACTTGACCTTGATCATCTTTTAACTGTGATATTTTCCTTGATTCTTTCTCCTTTCTCAATTTATTTGCTAACCATCTACCTGGTTTATTTGCATCCTCAAAATAATTCTGTTTAGCACCTCTAATTTTCTGTGCTAATTCTTCTTTCTCTATTTGACCCATTTTGTGTTTAATTATGTCCAGTTTCAGCTTAATGTCTTTTTTCTGTAGCATTTTCTGTAGCTTTTTTTCAAGTCTTATGCTCATCTTCTAAAGCTTTCACAGCTTGCCTTTTCCTGATGTTCCTTTTCCTTGTATAGGAAATATACAATTATCTATTATCAATTATCAATTATTCTATTATCAAGCCTCTAGCGTATTCCTTCATTGTGTCCCATACATTCTGGCTTGAAGTGTCTTCTTTCTCCATCCTCTGTATAAAGTGGGGGGAGGAGCTGGCATCATGACGATACAGCATGCAATCTCGGAAATCTGAGATTGCAGATGATATCTTTGCCCCTGGACGGTCCAAACGGACCTAAACCATCCCGAAGAGATGGTGATAGTGAAGGGCATGTCCTGTAGATCCCAGGGATACTGCAAAGTCCCTGGTTGATCCAGGAGAAGCCCTTCTTTCCAGTGGCAGAGAGGCAGCCATCAAAGCTGCTAAAGTTGGGATAGCTCCAAACGGAAGAGTCTTGAAAGAGAAAGTGTTTTGGTTTGGTGAGAACTTTTCTTTTATTATTCTAAGACTTAAAAGGACTTTAAAGGACACCCTAAGGAAAAGAAAGAATCTGTAAAAGTTTTGACAGAACTGAATAAGCAGCGGTTTTAAACGTGTCAGAGTAAGGCTTTGTTTTTTGTTTTTTTTATTGCTGGACTTCTATTGTGATTTTACATTTGCTAACTGAACTCTATTTTTTCTTCTCTTTTTTGACTTTGCAATATTTTAGGTTAGAGGCTCCCTATAGTTATTTTTATATACTTGTCTTTTTCCTTTTTAACTTTTATTACGTTTTGTTTGGGAAAGGAGGGGGAGAGTGAGAGTAAAGAAATTTCATAACACTGCCAACTAGAGGTTTGAAAATGTTTTAGACGAAGCTGAGAAAGTTGAGAAAAAAAGATCTGAAACTCCCTTTCAAGGACATTGCTATGTGATAAGATAGAGGGAAGAGCACGGGAGAGTGTTACTGCAGGTGTTCTTCTGGGTTTCTATCAACAATTGGCTTTGAAGCTTGTGGAGAAGAGAGTTATAACAAGAGCCTTGGATAATTAAATAAAGTGCAGTGTGTCTTTTTTTATTTTTAAAGTTGTGCTATCCTGTTGTAACTATGTATCATTTATGTGCTTTCAATTGTATATCAATGCAACTATGGATCATTCAGACATTTCAACATTGTATCATTTCACGTGTAATCATTAAGCTTCTGTCTTCTCAGTGACCTTTTACAGGGCACGTACAGGGACAAGGAGTCAAATATTTGCAAGAAATGGTTTATTCACTTGGGATTACATTGTCTGGCAGGCAGCTTGGTAAAGAAGTATATCCTGATCAAATATAATTCCTGCCATCCTGTCTGTCCTGATATCCTGCTGTTTTCTGAGTCATTGTTAAATTTGTATATTCCGTCTGACCTAGGCTTAACCTAGGTTCTGAATAAACAATCACCCTCTCTTGAATGGGCATAATAAAAGAGCTTGTACCCAGCCATTCTGGGCGCACTCATCTCGAGGAACTTCGTCTCCTGTCGTTTTTTCTCTCCTTCGCTCCCTGTCATGAGACGCCCATCTGATGCGGGATAGCAGATACCGCACTATCCCTCTTTACCAGCTGTACTGGTCACTTTTTAGAAAAACCTTTATTTTTGTAATATTTCCATTTTTGCTTTGTATTTTAAAGGGAAAGCCTCAAAAAATTTCCTTTTTTTTCCATTTTTCCTTTTTTCTTTGGGATTTCTTGCTTTTCGATTTATTCTTTTGGTTCACTTTTATCCCTTTTTTTATTTGAGACCTCTTAATTGGATTAAGGTGTTGAAGAACCTGAAGAATTTTTCCTTTTTTTCTCTCCTTTTTTTTCTCTTTTTAAACCTTTTTTATTTTTCTCCTTCCTTTTTACTTAACTATTGATTGGATTAAGGTTAAGAAGAACCTGAATAAATTTTTTCCTTCTTTTCTTTTTATTATTATTGGGTTTTTCTCTCTACCATTTTTATTTTTCACCTTGGATTATAACTAGCTATTTCATAATTGGATTATGGTTTAGAAGAATCTGAAGACTTTGAATAGTTTAAAATGAGTAGCAAGTTTATACCTTCTGGCTCCTCAACTTCTACTTCTGCCTCCCCATCATCTGGAGAACAACGTTCAATTCAGACAATGTTAAAGCAACACAAAGAACAAGAAAAAGTGACTCTACAGATGATTATGCAAGGAATCCAAGATCTTAAAACAAAATCAGACACCACTGAAAAGAGAATAGAGAACATTGAGCAAAGAACAGAGAATATTGAACAAAGAATAGGGAAACCTGATGAAAAAGTGGAGAATATTCAACAAATGATGGTGAAGTATGATGAGAGATTCCAAAAACCTGAAGAAGAAGATAAACAAAGAGGATTGGAGATATTGATAGCAGATTAACAGTGGTTGAACAAGATAAAAGTGGGTTGCTGAAATGGGAGATGGACAGATCAGAATTTTATCTCAGATTTCAAAACATAGAGGAAGAAAAAGGACAAAACCTAGCTGAGATAATGATAGAAATATTGGCTGAAGCTTTGGAAGAGAAGATGATGGATGGAGTAGATGAGGTATATCGAGTTTTCACAAGATACGCAATGAGAAATAGCTTACCAAGAGAAGTTCACATCAGATTTACAAAGAAAGCCATTAAAATGCAAATATTGCAAGTGGCAAGAGAGAAAACATTGAAATATAAAGATAAGGAGATTGTGGTTTTGAAACAAGTACCCAGAAGAGTGAGAGAGATGAGAAGAGAAGAGAATACTAATTTTTGACCAAATTGCTACTGAAGAAAAAGGTGAATTATAGATGGCTGATTCCAGAAGGTTTGATGTTCACATGACAAGAACAGAGATATAGAATTGACTCAATTGAGAAAGCAGAATCATTTTACGCAGAATTTTTTGGAAGGAGAGAGGAGGAGGCAGAAAAAGAGATTTCACTAACTGAATTCCAAGACGACCAATGGAGACTGAAAAAGAAGAAGGCACATTAGGTAGACAGGTGGAAATTAAAGAACAACGTGAACCAAGATCTATGAGAGCTGCCAAACCTAACTACAAAGCATAATCATGGAAGAGAAAAAACTGATTAAAATGAATATAAATGGACTTAATTCAGCTGTTAAAAGAAGGAAAATTTTTCACAAATTAGAGTAGCTAAAATTTGATATAATTTGTCTACAAGAAGTACATTTTAAAAAACAATATGAACAACTGTTGGTACTGCCAAAATTAAGGAAAATATTTACTTCTTTGACTCAATGTAAGAAAAGAGGAGTGGTTTTATATATTAAAGAGACCATCTTAGCAAAACTGATTCATACTGATGGAAGATGGAATTAATGGTGGAAATAATGGACAATAATATGAAAATATTCTTGATTGCAATTTATGCTCCGAATGATAAACAAGAAGAATTTTATAAAATATTACACATGAAGATAATTGAACTGGACTATGTTAATATAGTTATGATGGGAGATTTTAATGGAATTGTAGACAATAAATTGGACTATACAGCAACAACAACAAAGCAAAATAGAAAGACTCTCTGTAAATTTCAGGTTCCAAATTCAATTTATATTTTGTAATCTCAAAAAGCCATCTCTGTGTTTTCTTCCAGTATTTTTTGACCTCTATACATTGCCACCACATATGGAAAAATGTTCCTTTGTTTTGTTTGCACTTCCAGCATTCTGATTTCAAGGTTGGATACATTTTCACCAGTCATGCCGGCGCTAAGTGCCATCTACAAAACATTTTATATTGATTTTCTTTGAATGCTGTGGACAAAGTCAGCTTCCAATTCTCGGTCCGAGTTTTTTCCCACTCAGCCAAATTTATATTATGACCCACATTTCTCACCCTGGCAATCATTGGTCCCTTAACAATTTCCTCCTCTAGTTCTACCTCCAGTAAATAATTATATGTTCGTATTATAAATTTTATATCCTTGCCTGTCAAGATTTGGTCCAATTTTTGTAAATCTTTATCTATCCCTAGCTCCTTTACATCTTTCTTAAATTTAGTTTGAATTTGTAAATATACCCACCAGTCTAGTATTACCCCTTGTTCTTTTAGTTTATCCAGTTTTTTAATTCCCCCTGTTCATCTACCAATTCTTTAATCATTTTTTTTAGTGTCCCTTGTATTTGGATATAATATAGCTTCCATTGGTGAAATCCAGTTTGATCTTTTCAAATAATGCTTTTTTTTTAATTTTCTCCCATGTTTGTAAAAGTGAGTCCTTTATCAAATGTCTATGGAAATAGGAGTGGATCTTATTCTTTTTATCCCATAGAAAGGCATTCCACCCAACTTGGAGATCATGACCTTCTATCACCAAAATTCTTTTATTTTTTAAATTTATCCACTCCTTAACCCATACTAAAATTGCTGCTTGATAATATGTTTTCCATTTTGGGAGTCCAAGGCCGCCTCTGGTTCTACTATCTTATAACATCTTCAATTTTTTTTGTGCTTTTTTCCCCATACATATAAATTTCATTACCGTCTATCTAATTCCTGAAAAAAATTCTTATCCAATTTTATAGGTATTGTTTGAAAATAGTGTAATAGTTTCAGTAGTATGTTCATTTTTATGGCCGCTATTCGGCCTAATAGTGATAGTTGTAATTGTCCCCAACTGTCCAGATCTTTCTTTATCTGTGAAAGTAATTGCATATAATTATCCTTTTTTTATGGAAGAGCATCTACTGTTAACCATATTCCTAGATACTTATCCTTTCCAACTTTTATTTTTTTACTTTCTATCAAGTTTTTGGTTTTTACTTTTGTTTTATCTTTATTAATTTTTAGTCCTGCTACCTCCCCATATTCTTCTAATTCTTGGATTAGATAGGTCCCCGACTCCATTGGATCTTCCACAAAAAACACTGAGTCGTCCACAAACACCTGTACTTTATATTCTTCTTTTTTGCTCTTCAGTCCAATTATCTCCTTTCTTTGTCTCATCTGATTTAAAAACACTTCAATTGTCAAGATAAAAAGCAGAGACGACATTGGACAACCCTGCCTAACACCTTTCATAATCTTAAAGTTTTCAGTAATCTCCCCATTTATAATTACCTTAGCTTTTTGGTTTGAATAAATTGTGCCAATCATTTTCTTGAATCTAGATCCAAATCCCATATTTTCGACCTGTTGGATCAAGAACTGCCAGCTGAGATTGTCGAAAGCCTTCTGAGCATCCAAGAAAATCAATGCTGCCTGCTTTCCCGGGTGGGCCTCATAGTATTCTAACACGTTTAATACTATCCTTATATTGTTCCTTATCTGTCTAGAAGGTAGAAAACCATTCTGGTCAATATGAATAAGTTCATTTAATATAATTTTAGTCTTTCCGACATTATTGTTGCAAATATTTTACAGTCTGCATTCAGGAGTGAGATTGGTCTATAATTTTTAATCTGTTTGTGATCTAAATCTTCTTTAGGAATTAGTGAGATATTTGGGTGATTTAGCAAAGTCTAATACCTCATTGTACACATCTAACATCACTGGTTCAAGACATTCATTTGTACAATCCTGCTAGATTCCATCCAGCCCTGGAGTCTTATTATTTTTCTGCCTTTCAACCACCCTTTTCAATTCCATCACTGTTATTTCTTTATTTAATATCTCTTTCTGTTCCTCTCTAATTTCTGGGAGACCTTTCCTTTTCAAATATTGTTCTACAAAATCTTTCTCCTTTAAAATTTGGGGATTAAGTATCCACTTTATACTCTTCCTTTTCCTTCCTTTCCAAGTTATTTTTAATGGGTTATGGTCAGCCCATACATTTGTAATAATCTCTATCGAATCTAGTTGGTTCCTAGTTCTGTGTTCATCCATGCCATGTCTAATCTAGACCACGATTTGTGTGGGTTAGAGTAGAACATGAATTCTTTTTTCCCCAAATTTATTCTCCTCCATTGATCTATTAAATTTAGTTCCTGTGTCATATTGAAATAGGATCTCGGCAAAATTTTCCTTTTCTTTTTGTTCTTTGCATTACTAAAATAATCCTTCCTTATATCTACTACCACATTAAGATCTCCCACAATGCATACATTATCTTGTCCCATCTCAATGATTCTCTCATGTAAATCCTTATAGAATTGACTTTGATTGTCATTCGGCACATAAACTGTAACTAATAACATTGGCTTGTATGCTAATTCTAGTTCAAGTATCAAAATTCTCCCGTGTGGATCTACATATTTTTCTTCTGCCTTCATTTCTTTTTAACATATACCGCTATCCCTTTCTGTTTTTGATCTGCCAGGGCTACAAATAACCTTCTAAACATTTCCAGAATTGTTTTTTAATATGAACTTCTTGCAGGCATACTATTTCTAATTTCTGTTTGGTTAATTTAGATAGTATCTGTTTCCTTTTAATGGGTGTGTTTAGACCATTTATGTTTAATGATAATAGCTTTGTTTCCATTTCCATCTTTCTACTGGTGGGATATTATCTGTCTTCTGTTAATTCTAATCTCTCTTTGCAGGCGTTTTCTTAATCTTCTTCCTTCCATCTCCTCCTTGTTCTCTCCTTCTTTTTCTAGGCCACCTATATCTTGGTGTTGTTCTTCTTAGCTTTCTGTTTCTAGCTCCTCTCTACCACTGCTTTCTTCTTCTCTTCCTCCAATCTGCTCATAGAAATCTTGTGCCTTGTCTAAGTTATCTATCCTGATCCTCTTTTCCTGCCATGTTACCAACAAGCCTTCTGGAATTAACCATTGAAACATTATGTTCTTCTGGATAAATTGTGCTGCCAAAAACTTATAGTCTTTTCTCTGTTCAGGCACCTTCTTGGGAACCTGCTTCAGGGTTTGCACTTCTTTATTTTTTTTAAACCAAAGGTTCATCTCAGGTTATTTTGTATATTATGTCACATACTTGTTTCCTGGCAAATCACATGTGGACTTCCCTGTGTAACCTGTTACGTCAAGCGTAACTCATTTGAACTCTATGGGTCTTGTCGATTTCTAGCAGGATCTCTCGGGTCTCCCTTTGTAAAGCTGGCACAAGTAATTCTGCCATAAGCACATTCAGATCTTCATCTCTACTTTCAATTATATTTTGAAACTTCAAGTAGTAGGCAGCGCGGTCCATCTCTAGATAGATAAACTGTTCTTCTAATCTTTTATTTATTGTCTTCATCCTGTTGTCCATTAGTTCCAGTTTCTTTTCATTTTGTACTGTTCTAAGTTCCACCTCTTCTAGTTTCTTCTCATTCATTTGCATTGTTTGCTGTATAGTATCAACTTTGTCTTCTAATTTATTAATATTGCCTTTCAATTCCATATGATTTTGTGAAATATTCTTTTGCGTTTTTATCTGTTGTTCTTGCATTTTAAGCATGGTTTCTTGAATGATCATTAATGAAGCCTGTATTGTTTGCATATTGGCTACAGTTTGTTTTTCTGCCCTTGACATTCCTTCAATTGTCTTTTGACCGGCAGGTGATGTAATTGTCAATGTTGGACTAGATGTTGTCTTCTTGACCAAGGAGATTTAAGGGTTTGGTATAAAGGCAGAAATCAAGTGATAGCCAAACAGCATATGACTAAGATGCAGCTCAAAAATTTAGGCTCACATACATTGTTTCATCAGTGGATTCTGGAATTAAGGCTTTAGAAGCTAGTTTCAGCATGCTTCAATATTGGCCTCACACCCTTGCAAAGGAGGAAAGAGGCTATCAGATGCACACTACCCCCCCCCCCCACAAAAAAGTGATCCATTTATGCAAAGGACTCAACTCTAGTTTTTTCACTCACAGAACATTTGGGAGCCAGAACCAGCACATGCCCACTCTGGTGAGTAGGACCATGAAGTCCTAATCATCTACAGTATATCTCTGTCTGAAAATACATCCTTCCTAATTCTAGGTGGAATTTGCTCATCCCTGTTCAATGTTTAATAACTTAATCACTACACCATAATTTGACTTCTGTTTATTCCTTTGAGATAAAATTAAATCTAAACATGTAAGTCCATCTCCATAATTTCTAAAAAATCCTATTTGCACTCCTCATCCATGGACTTAAAAGATGGAAGTGAATACTTCTTAACCCCCAGAATCCTAAGCTTTCTTCCCAGAAACATCAAAGTTTTTGCTGATGCAGTTTTTGGCAATACACCTTCTTCTTACGTGTAGTAACAGAAAAAGGTACATGTTGGTTGTTTTGATAAGTCTTGGAAATTCTTATGTCCTAATCCATGCTATAGAATACAATACATTTCACAATCTGAAGGGTATGGTTAGCTTATGTTGATTTCCATTCCTCATAATAAATCACCAACTTCCAAGATTTTTCTCTTTTAAAACAGAGCTGCACCCACTATGCCTTTATGATTTGAAGGCTGAAACTGGTGAAGCAGGAATCAATTCTCAGGCCAGACAGATTTGTTTTATAAAATATGGAACAGATGTGCCCAACTCCCAAGGCTTTGAAAGAACAGCAAAAGACCCCTGACCCAGACAAGAAGAAAAGACTAGGATTTAAACTGGGGTGGTGGTGGTGGTGTATACATATACATATATATTCTGTGGTAAGCAGATCTTCCTTTTTATTGTTCACAACAATACATCTTTTCTGCATATGTTGAGTTGGTGAAACTTCAATGGTTAGCTGCATTATTCAGTGTTGGGTTGAGTTTCTGGAAAGTGAAGCTTTGATTTTTGTGCACGTGTGCAACCTGATACCACCAATCTCTTCTAAAGTCTCAGAGAGTATTTTGGGAGAACCTCAAAAATTCTCACAAATTACAGCAGTTGTTTCCAAAGTCAACCAGGGCAGTGTGTGTGTGTGTGTGTGTGTGTGTGTGTGTGTGTGTGTGAGAGAGAGAGAGAGAGAGAGAGAGAGAGAGAGAGAGAGAGAGAGAGAAAGAAAGAGAGAGAGGAAGGGAGAGAAAGAAAGAAAAAAATGGGAAGAGATAGATAAAACTCTGTGCTATTATTTTTAATTGTTCCATTATTTATCATGTCTTAATATTTTACACTGTCCCTGCACCTAGAGTGATTTTTCTGTCTTTCTTTTGCCCAAGGCTACCAGATATTGTTCAGGGTTTACATGCATTCAATGTCAACAGTCCAGAGGATAAAATACACATGTGTTTAACAAGAATTGAAAGGGACCTTGGAGGTCTTCTAGTCCAACCCCCAGCTCAGGCAGGAAAACTGAGGATGCCAAACTCTGAGTAGAAATCCTGGGAAAGGTGTCAGAATAATACTGAGAAGGGACTTTGGGGTCAACCCTATACCATTTCAGAGAAATGGCTGTCCAGTCTTTTCTTAAAACTTGCAGTGATTGAGCACCCAGAACCTCTGGAGACAGGCAGTTCCACTGGTTAATTGTTCTCAATGTCAGGAAGTTTCACTTTAAACCCATGTCACACAGCACCAACGGATGGAAAGAGGATGTAAAACGGAGAGAAACACTTGCAATCCATTGGTTAACGCATCCGTTCTGTACTCACTACGTCCACTTTTCATACTCTCTATCCGTCCAGCATCCGTCTACTGCTATTTCATCCACTCAAAAAGCTTGGAGCTGCACAAAACTTTTTGAGCGGATAAAGTATCCAACGCGTCCGTTCTATATCTGCTACGGATACGGGGAACATCCGTTATACGTCCGTCGTCATCCGTTACGCATCTGCTATATCCGCTAGGCATCTGCTGCGCATCCGCACAACTCACATCCACTCCAGCAGAAAACAGACACAGGGAGAAAGCGAAACAGACGCGGAACGGACACGCAGTGTTAGTAGCATGGACGTAGAAAGGATGAAAGTGGATGCTGCTGGCATGCAAAGCATTAAAAAGGAAAAAAATGTTCGTATGGGAATGTATCTCGGATATTTAGGATGTTTGGAGGATGTCTAGAGGATGCGGAAGGACACCTAGTGGAAAAATGATATTTCCTATAAAAAGGGGGAGAAATCACCTGGATCTCACTTTCAATCCAGCAGCCCTGCTGTGCAGACCTCTTCAGCCTTGATCTTGATCTTGCTCTTCCACAGCATCCAGTCATCTCCACCATGGATCATTGCACACATCTTTTGGTAGCCACCATCGTTCTACAACAGTGCGAAGCCATCTACAGGCTCTTTCACCTGTTCTATGGGAAGAAAAGCTGAGGAACGAAGACATTCGTGCATTCAAGAATTTCATGAGGATGCCACCAGCCATGTTTGATGAAGTTGTGGAGCGGCTGAGACCCAGGTTGACCAAGGCAAACACCAACTTCCAGCACAGCCTGGACCCTTGGCTGAAGGTGGCACTGACTCTGCGCCACCTGGCCTCCGGGACCACTTACAGGAGCATGCAGTATGGCTGGAGGGTGCCACACAACACCATCAGCATTGTGGTCAGAGAAGTGGTGCAGGCCATCATCGAAGAATACTTGGAGGAGCTCCTCCAGAGCCCCACCACTGAGGAAGGCTGAAAGAAAGTTGCAGAGCAGTGGTATCAGAAGTGGAACTTCCCACACACCGTTGGAGCCATAGATGGCAAGCACGTGGCCTGCAAAGCGCCAGCCAACTCAGGGTCCACTTATCACAACTACAAGGGCTTCTTCAGCATCATCCTCTTTGCCATGGTCGATCCTGACTACAAGTTCATGTACATCGATGCTCCAGGCAACGGCTCATCTTCAGATGCCCAGGTATACAACGCCAGTCACCTCAAGTAGGGGCTGGAATGCAACCTCATCATGGGCTTCCCAGATCCAGACCCCCTGGCCAATGACACGCAAGATGGGCCCTACTTCATCATGGGGGATGACACCTTCTCCCTCAGAACCTTCCTCATTAAGCCCTACACTTCCAGATGCCTCACCCGTGAAGAGAGGATCTTCAACTACAGGCTGTCCAGGGCAAGGTGGGTGGTGGAGAATGCCTTTGGCATCCTGGCCAACAGGTTCCAGGTACTTCTCACCACCATGCAGCATCGCCCACAGACTGTGAGGAGGATCGTGAAAGCTTGCTGCATCCTGCACAATCTCATGCGCACCTGCTACCCAGTGTTGCAGAACAGGCTCGTGGACCTCCAACAAGGCAATGGGGACATGGAGCCTGGGGAATGGAGGCAAGGGCAAAACCTGATAGATACTGTGGATGTGCAAGGCCCCAACAGAGCTTCACGTGAAGGGAAGAAGCAGCGCAACCTCCTGAAACACTGGTGCAGCTCCCCAGCTGGAGCGGTGGAGTGGCAAGACAGGATGATATATGATTAATGGATGCTTCCTTGAGCCTGCCTCATCACATGGATGAGATTGTGCCATGTATGTTGAGTGGCCCTACAATAAACAGGGCATTTAATAAAGAGTTGTGTTTATGTTAAAATGTGTTGATGAATGATTAAATTGTTATTGATAATAAAGGGCCAAAGGTGTGGCACCTGGGAGGGTGGACCATACAGTCCCACTATGCTTGCACTGGAGGTTTATCTATCCCACAGCTATTACCCATCCCACAGGTATCCTAACCCATCCCATAGCTATTACCCATCCCAAAGAATCCCTGCCCATCCCACAGCTATTACCCATCCCACAGGTATCCCTGCCCATCCCACAGCTATTACCCATCCCAAAGGTATCCCTGCCCATCCAACAGCTATTACCCATCCCAAAGATATCCCTGCCCATCCCACTACTATCTTAACCCATCCTAAAGGTATCCCTGCCCATCCCACTACTATCTTAACCCATCCCACAAGCATGCAAAGGCTAAAACCATTTCTAAATCTTTCCACCAAGACTTTATTGACTAAAAGAACTGAAGCAAGTGTGTGAAGCAAAGATAATCTTTATTAATAACAAACTATAAAAGCAAAATGACCCAAGTAAAGTGTCCCAAGCAAAGATAAAGTCAACAGGTAGCAACCCAGTCTCTGGCACTCTTCTCAGTCACTCTGAGGCATGCCCATAGTCTCAGGGGTGAAGGGTCCAGGTGTTGTGGAGGTGGCTGCTGCTGGAGTGCTGGTCTGAAGTGCCATTGGGATGCCTGGCCCCGAGAGGACAACAGGGCATGGTGTGTGCAGGAAGCTCTCAGAGAGCTGGCTCAGTCCCGTGATGTTGAGCGCCCCTTCCTCCATGACATGGGGTGTCAGTCCCGAGACCGAAGACAGATGTTCTGAGGCCGGGCTTGGCTGTGGGGTGGAGGAAGGAGGAGTGGGGATGTCTGGTCTGCAGCTGAGCGAGGTGAGGCGTGGGTGGCATCTGTGGCGTGGGTGGCATCTGTGGTGTCGGTGGCATTGGTGTCATCAGTGGAATCGGTGGCATCAGTGGCATCGGTGGCATCAGTGGAACCGGTGGCAACGGTGGTGTCCAATGAGTCTGTGCCTGGACCAGGAAGGGCTGCTGCCTGTGTGCTGGACCTCCTGGTAGCCGTAGCCCTGGTAGGTGAGGGCCTGTTGAAAGCCTTGGAAGGGCAGTGACATCACCTGGGGTGGAGGAGTAGACCTGGACTGGGTGGGAGCAGGTTCAGCTGGGTCTGGAAGGTCATGAAGAAGACCGATGATCCTGTCCTTGATCACCTGGTACTGTGATTCAGACATGTCCAGGAGGATCTGGTTGACGTAGATGAGGAAGGGCTTGCAGTTGGAGGATGGTATGTCGGTGTGTACCAGCTGAGAGAGGAGATCTACACTGCTTTCGATGGTTTCCCTGATCTCCAGCAGGACAGTGTGGCTCTGCCCCTCCGGTCTGGCTCTCTGCCTGCTTTCTTTAGAGGTGGAGCTGGGGGTGGATGTGGGCTGGTCTCTGGTGGAAGTTCCCTCTCCTTGCTCCCACTGCATCAGGGGGTCTTCCACGCACTCCACCATGGGGAGTGCAGCTGTCAGGGGGGCCTCCGTCATGGCACGCTCCACAGATACCTGCCTGGACACAGGAGCTGAGTCTTGGCCAGAAGAGGACTGCCTCTCTGCGGGCTGCCTGAGAGAGAGGGTTGTCAGAGAGGCTGCTCCTCGGTGGCGGATCTCACCCTCCCAGAAGCTGCACTTGGCCATCACGTAGGTCTCTCGGTCCGTCAGCTTGACCGTGACCTGGCCAGATTTCTTGAGGTGCAGCTTCCCGTACCAGGTGTGCATGTACTTCCAACAGCCGAGGAGCACCTCCAAAGTGTAGCCCAGGCTCTCCACCTTCTCTCTCCAAACAGCCTGCTTCCTTTTGGTGTCTCGATAGAGCCTGTGTCCCTTCCGCCATAGATACTCATTCTCTCTCAGCCACTCCAGCACCTCATCCTCATGTTCCTCTTTGATGTTGTATTGCCTCCTCTCCCGTTCATGCGTATGCCTCCTCCTCCCTCTGGCAGGGCTATCTGGGCCCTCATCAGAGGGGCTTCGAGGTTGTCAGGGCTGCCCCACCACACCACCAGCAGCAGCAGCAGCAACAACAACAGTAGCAGCAAAAGCAGGACCAGCAGGACCAGCAGGACCAGCAGGACCAGCAGGACCAGGATCAGCAGCAGCAGAGTAAGCACCAACAGCACCAGCAGGACCAGCAGGATCAGGATCAGCAGCAGCAGAGTAAGCAGCAGCAGCACCAGCAGGACCAGAAGGACCAGGAGCACCAGCAGGACCAGCAGGACCAGCAGGACCAGCAGGACCAGGAGCAGCACCAGCAGAGTAAGCACCAGCAGAAGCACCAGCACCAGGAGCAGCGCCAACAGAGTAAGCACCAGCAGAAGCACCAGCACCAGGAGCATTGCCAACAGAGTAAGCACCAGCAGAAGCACCAGCACCAGGAGCAGCACCAGCAGAGTAAGCACCAGCAGAAGCACCAGGACCAGGAGCAGCGCCATCAGAGTAAGCACCAGCAGAAGCCCCAGCACCAGCAGAAGCCCCAGCACCAGGAGCAGTGCCAGCAGAAGCTCCAGCACCAGAAGAGTCAGCCCAAGCAGCAGAAGCCCCAGCAGAAGCAGAGTCAGGGCCAAGGGGTGGGATGATGGCCCTGTCCTTCTTGCCAGGGCTGGCAGCAGATGGCAGAGGCTTCCTCTTTTTCCCCATGGTTGTTGGCTGGCTGGAGCTGTGTTTGGCAGCAGGTCTTTCCTCTGAATGGTGACCTGCTTGTGAGCTGCTTCCCTTTATATCCACGAGGCTGATGCAATGCATCCTCCCCACATGCGCAGTGAACGCTTTGCATCCACTAGGCATCCGCTAAGCATCTGCTAGGCTTCCGCTCTGCATCTGCTGTATCCACTCGGCATCCATTCTGCATCCGTTCCTTCCGTTGCACGTCCGCTTCGCTGTGCTCCACCGGAAGCCCTGCGGACGTGCCATCCGCTTCCATCCATTTCCATCCGCTAGGCTTCCGTGGAGCATCCACTTTACATCCCCACTACATCCTCCCCACATCCGCTCCTTTCCATTGTTGTCCACTCTGCTTATGCAAATTTGGGGCACTTTTGAGAGCAGATAACAACGGATGGAACATTTTCTCGTCCGCTGTGTCCTTTTTACATACGTTTTGCATCCGTCGGCCTATGTGACAGGCCCTTTATATCCTTCATATATACTGTGCAACAATTTCTCATTATCCAGTAGAAAGCAGAAGCTGTGATGACTCAGAGTGTAACACAAACGTAACAAAATCTAAAATGTAAATAAATATCCTTTATTGCCTCCAACATGGCCTCACTCTTCAATAATACTTAGTTGGAGATAAAACATTCTCAAAAATAGTCAAATTCAAGGAGATAACAAAGCACAGTCTGTAGGAAGGACGCCAACCAAGATAACTTCAGACCAAAATTAAAACACGCTTGTTCGGAATGTTAGTCACCTAACAGTTGGGTTGGCAATATATAAACCAGGATAGTCATTTAATATTGTTGTATCTTTAAGAGAATGTTGTAACTGTGATTGGCTGAGGTTCCTCCAACAGCCATAAGATGGAGCCAGAAACCTGGTTTGTTCTTTTTTGCATTTCCTTTGCTTTCCTTTTGCTTGATCATCAATCTGCTTGAATTGCTGTGAGTCTTGCAACTATTCACAATCTCCATTGACTGAACTTTGTTTATGATACTGGTTCTGAAAAGGAATTCATTTGTGGATTATCCCTAGACTGATGATTTTGAATACTAACTGTTTTAATCACATATGATTTGGACTGCTTGTTGGACTTTGTTTACCCATTTACAGGAAGTAAAACTTACATTTTACAATTCAGTGTATCTGCGTGCTGGTTGTGTGCTATTCAACACAATTCTCACTATGTTTCGCTAACGGGGAATAACTCAACAATGCTTACTTCTGGAAACCTGTGTTTTAACCATCTCTCTTATATACTCGTCTCCCCAGCTGTAACCACTGATCATTGCCACTTCCTAGTACATGACAAACTACTCCTAAAACTAAAATCTTATGGTATCTCTAGACACCTGCATAACTGGATAGAAGCATTCCTCTCAAACAGACAACAAATGGTCACAATTAGAAGTGTCCTATCAAATTCTGTACCTGTCAACAACGGTGTCTTCCAAGACAGTGTTCTAGGACCAACTCTCTTCATACTCTACATAAATGACTTCTGTGATCATATTAAGAGCAACTGCCTTCTTTTCCCTGATGATGTAAAGCTATTCAATACCACAGGCAATACTGCTACCCTTCAAAAAGACCTCAACTATATATCAGAATGGTCAAACAAATTGCAACTTCAAATCTCAACAAATAAATGCTCTGTCTTACATATTGGCAAAAAAAAAAAAAAAATCAGAAAATAAAACACAGGCTGAATAGTCAAACTTTATTGATGATCCAAACTCTGTAAAGGATCTTGGAGTACTCATCTCTAATGACTGAAGTGCTAGAGCCCACTGTAACTACATAGCCAAAAAGGCATTAAGAGTTGTTAACCTAGTCCTACATAGCTTTTTCTTTGGTAATATCACACTACTAACTAGAGCATACAAAACATTTGCTGGACCAATACTTGAATACAGCTCATCAGTCTGGAACCTGCATTACATATCTGATATTAACACAGTTGAGAAAGTCCAGAAATATTTCACAAGAGGAGTTCTTCACTCCTCTAATCATTGCAGGATACCTTATGCCACCAGACTTGAAATTCTAGACCTAGAAAACCTAGAACTATGCTGCTTTCAGTCCAGTCCAAGTACAGTATATAAAATCATGCATTACAATGTCTTACCTGTCAATGAATACTTCAGCTTCAACCATAACAATACAAAGCACACAATAGATACAAACTCAAGGTTAATCGCACCAAACTTGATTGCAGGAAATATGATTTCAGCAACAGAGTGGTTAATGTCTGGAATACTCTACCTGACTCTGTGGTTTCTTCCCCAAACCCCAAAAATTTAACCTTAGACTGCTGACTATTTAACTTGCTCCTTTCCTAAGACGTCTGTTAGGGGCGTGCATAAGTGCACATACATGCCTACCGTCCTGTTCTATTGTTTCTTTTTATTTTTCTTATATGTATCCATTTCATGTATTCATAATTATGTTTATACTGAAACCTAATATCTTGTAAGCGATTGACAAATCAAAATAAATAAATAAATAAATAAAGCCAAGTTGTTGCCTTCTCCATTCCTCCCTGAGTGTCCTAGGATGCAGAGGGGATGGGCCTGGTTCTTCCTCTGACTGCCCAGCCAGCCGCAGTCCTTCCACCTCCATTCCCTGTGAGCTGTTCCTCCTCTACCTCAGAGTCTGACTCTCCCAAGGGCATGACAGAAGCAGTCAGTTAGAGAACCACACACTAGGGGTGAAGTCTAGCAGCTTTCAGAACAGACCCTAATCAGCAACTGCTCAGGAAATTAACTTTTCACTTCACACATATCAGCAATACAGTTCCTCAAAATTCAATATAACAGATATTAACAGATGTAGGAGCACCTCCATTACTGACATCAATGGAAAGATAAGTCTAGAAACACATCTGTATCTAGATGAACATGCTTCTTATGGGCTAACATAAGCAGACCAACTGTTTCTTATAAGTAAAATTTCTGGATCTGGTATGTATGTATAACTGCAATGGTACAACAAAGGCAAGTATTCATACAAAACATTTGTGTGCTATTTCCTATTAATACATCTTGAAGCACTTTATAATATTACCCAAATAATTAAAACCTTAGCCTTACAAATACAGCATTAAAAACATAGAGTGAAACAAAGCTTTCGGTGAAGAAAATAAAATCGTGACAGTATTCTCCTAAAAGATTCACGGATGGAAAATTCTCTGTACAATCATTCCAGATCAGCTTTGGAGGGCATTTTTTTGTCTTTGTGGAATGATGAAGTAGAAGGAAGGCAGCAGGAGAAAGTTCAAAAGAAAGGTACAGAATGGGATGTGGGGAAAGAATATTTTCAAAAGCTAGACTTTTAACGTAAAGCAGCTTAACATTTTAATTCCAATAGCCAATTTCTATGTTGTTTCTCCAATATGATGTTCTTCAATCTTGGTAACTTTAAGTGGTATGGACTCCACTTCCAAAATTAATCAGCAAGTCATGCTTCTCCTTATAGAAACCTCCAAACTATTTGGCTAAGAATGATTTGCCCATATACTTATTTGTACCTTTCTTATACTGTAATTTATAAAACTGTTTAGCCCAGGATCAAATGAGGTATTTTCATATCAGATCACTCTGGCTTTCTATTTTGTTTATTTTTTCCTTCTCTATCAAGGAGCCTGGAGACTTGCACTTTTTAAAATTTTCAGCCATATCCTTCATTTTATGCTGCTAATCCATTCCTTTTTCTCCTATCTTCTGTCTGACATAGCCAGGGGAAAAGAAAGTAAGGCTTCAGCCACTGACTTTAATGTCCATATAAGAGCAACAAAGCAGGGCAACAAAGAACAGTCCCCTTCATATATTGATGAGGCTGCTGCCTATTGTGCAGCCTTCTCCCTGTCCCAAGGATTTTAACACCTTTTAAAATTTATCCCTCTCACATTTCTTTGCTCCCACCCTGACATATCTGTATGCTTCACTTCTCATGTATTTGCTTTCCATATGGGAAGCAATTATCAAAAGTAATAGAGCCCTTCCAATCAGTTGTAGATTTAAAACAAGGCATTCTGAATTAATGAAAGAAGTATAGTTGCTGAAGAGAATTGGAGTGAGGGAGGGGAAGCTGGTTGTGTGTTTAACCTGCCAGAACAGCAATTTCCCAGGCCATTCCTATCCTCGTTTACCTTCAGGGATATAAAGAAAACACAGCAAAAGTTACTGATTTTAAGAAGGGCAAAACCTTGCATTCCAGCTCCACCCCCAAATTAAAACACAGATTCATTTAAAAGCTGTGTTTAATAACAAGTCTTATCAGACCCAGTGATTGAATTAGCTAGGTCTGGATCTGTGTTTCTCAAGCCTGACAACATTAAGATGCGTGGACTTCAAATTTCAGAATTCCCCAGTGACTCTTAAGTCATTTGCAGCTGTATTTTTAATATGTATCACTTAATGAACTTTCCTGACCTTGATCTCTTTTTCCCATTAGCTTGTGCAATGCAATTCAGCTGTCATAATTTTATGCTTATTAAAATATCTGAATCCCAAGTTTGACTGCACTCCCAGTTCCATTTAGACAGCAGTAAAAATCAGGTAGAATTATTTATTTTTATGCAGTAAAGAACCCATGGATTAACTCAGCAGCTAGATTAATATGAAGTCATTATTAAGCATCACTAGCCAAAGACTCATGATGTCTAGGAAGATACGAAATCTGGGAGAATCAAGATAAAAATAAATTAAACAGAGTATATAAAAATTGCTGAATGAAAATAAAACAGTTTCTATACTTTCTCATACCATTCATCCATCTATCTCATACCATTCTCTTTGTGAGATTGAAGAGGTAGTGCTGTTCCTGTCACTACTTTTTGCCCCATAACCACTAAGTGTGGATGAGCATGATGTAACACAAGTGTAGAAATGGACAACTGTGCCACTGTGAAACAAAATTCTGACCTGGGAAGACTTTCAGCCTAGCCATTCATAGCTTTTTAAAAAAATAAACTTTATTGATTTTTTCAATTAAAACAAACAACACATACATAAATGTGAAAAAGAAAAAAGAACAAAAAGGAAAAGTAGAAAAAAAGATCAGAAAACAGTTAAAAACATTTTCGTCCTTGAAAGTTTGTGGGACCTTATTTTCAGCCTTATCTTAAACCCTCTATACAATTGATCCTTGTGCGAATATAGATAGATAGATAGATAGATAGATAGATAGATAGATAGATAGATAGATAGATAGATAGATAGATAGATAG
>BLBF01000018.1:43635654-43660984 GCA_015471245.1 Laticauda colubrina | reverse complement strand
AGACAGACAGACAGACAGACAGACAGACAGACAGACAGACAGACAGACAGATATATGCTGTTCAGCTTTGTCTGGGTATTTTCCCACGTCGTTGTAGTTGTGCTTTTAAAGTTGTAGCAACATTTCGGTGAATCTCATCTGCCATCATCAGGCTTCTGTACTGAGTTCATCTGTGAGTCAGACTTTCACAGCCGTTTCTGTTTTAAATTTGGGGCTAGCCAGAATGGTTTTTTCCATTCTGTGCCAGAATGGTTTTTTCTTCATCCTGATTGGTTGGGAGTCTTCCTCTGTGTTTATTGGTCTTGGAGTTTGCTGTGTTCTTCTCGATTGGTGTTTCTAATATCTTCTGTTTGTTTTGTGGATTTTTTTGTCTTGATTGGCTGGTGACATTGTGTTTCCTGTATTGGAGGCTTTTAGTTCAGCTTGGCTCCGAGTAAATGGACGGCTATCATTTATTAGGAAGCTAGATTTCATCTGGGTACCTGATTGGGGTGTGTTTGAGCTGGAGGTATCAAGGGGGATCTGTTTGTGCCCAGGTGTTTGCCTGGCTTGTGTTGTGGAGATTTTTTTGTTTGAGAGTGCAGGCTTCCAAATAATTGACAGTCTGGTGGAATCATCTCTTGTATTCATGCTTTCAGGTCTTTTTTCAATCTCTATGGCTTCTCTAATAATTCTGTGACTGGGGTTTTCTATAGTGGCTAGAGTTTTGGTGCCATTGAAGTTGATGCTATGACTTGTTGCTTTTATGTGTTGGACTAGTGAGGAAGTGTGTTCCAGCTTTTTTACTGCATTTTTGTGTTCATCCAGGTGGGTACTTATTGTTCTATTGGTCTGTCCAATGTATGTGGCACGGCATGATGTACAGGGGACTTCGTATATGCCTTGGTTTTCCAGGTCAATTCCCTTGGTTTTGGGATTTCTTAGGATGGCTGCTATTTTTCTGTCTGTTTTGAAGGCAGTCTTGATGTGATGCCTGTGTAGTATCTTACTGATTTTGTCTCTAGTACCTCTTATATAGTGCAGGACAGCTGTTCCATAGGTCTGTTCATCTTCTAGGTCTCCATTATGTCTCAGTGTGTTTTTATAGATCAAGCCAGTGATTTTGCTTTTGTGTAAGCCGTTGACTGTCAGTACTTTAGTCAGGGTGCATAGTTCAGTCTTTATGTGTGTCTTGTCTGGCAGGCATTTGGTTCTGGCGATTAGTGTTTTGGCCACAGAGTTTATCTGCGCTGGATGGTGGTGGAATTGGGGGTTGAGGTAGCAGTTGGTGTGTGTTTTCTTCTGGTATATGGTGTGTCTTAGTGTGCCATCTGTTTTTTTGTAGACTAGTACATCTAGGAATGGTAGTTGTTTTTTTGTTTCCTTTTCCACAGTGAACTTGATTTGGGGGGGTGTGCTGTTTAGGTGTGTTAGGAAATTGTTTAGGTTTTGTTTTCCATGGGGCCAAATCACAAATATGTCAAGTGGTGCTCCATTCAAAATTCAAGAAAGAAATACTTAGACTCTTTAAGTTAGAGAAAAGATATCTTTTACTGAAAATGAAGTGGTAGCAACCATAGAATTCTGAATCTGAGAAATTAGGTGTATGAATCACATATACAAAGTAATGAAAATTTTCCCACCTCCAATAGTTCAGATGAATCTTCCAATTAGAAGTTGTGAATATGATCATGTGGGCATCTTCAGGTGGTGATGAGGCCTCTGTCCGTTGACCTTGGCATATTTTGATAACGGGTTGCAGTTGCGCAGAGAAAAGAAAGCTAAGCGAGAAATAGAAACCTAACTCTGATGTATGCTCCCCTCTCCTCATTTTACACAACAGAAAAAATGTAACACCTCCAGCTCACTTCCCAGACTCATCCCTTCCTTCCCCCCCCGCCATTACATATGAGAGCCAAAAGATGCAAAGCGATAGAAGAAGATCTTGAAGGCTGGCACATAGTTTGGGTTTGTGGGTGGCATTAGCCAGGGCTCTGGATTCGAATTCTTCCATGAACAGGTTTGCAATGACGGGTGACAGTGGTGATCCCATAAGGGCTCCTTCAATTTGCTTGTATCTTTGTCCTTTGTACATGAAATATGTGTTGGTTAAGCAGTGTTCTGCTAGTTCCATGAGGTCTTTAGCTGGTTGGTATTTATTTTTGAGTTTCTTTTATTGGGACTTGAATGAATAGTGAAACCACATTGAAACTTACAAGCAGATCTTCTTGTTCCACGTGTAGATATTTGATCATTTCCAAGAGGTGGTATGAGTTTTGTACATGTGAAGCTGCTGCTTCAGCATGGGGCTGTAGCTGCTTTGCTAAGTGTTTGGCTAGGTTTTGTAGTGGTGGTCCTCTGGAGCTGACTATGGGTCTGAGTTTTGGTTTAATCTCAAGCGGCTGAGTGGGCGTGAGAAGAGCCGAGCGAGTGTCTCTGCTGCTGCTACCCTGGGTGCTCCAGCCTTGGGCTCTGCAAGTTTACAAAAGTCCAGGTGCACAGGCTGTTCCTGCATTCTAAGTGCCCAGGCCGAGCTGCAGCTGTTCCTCTCTCGCCAGCACCATCTCCAACAACAACAGCAGCAGCGGCAGGAACCGTGGAAGTTACAGAGGTGGCTCCCCCACCTGAAAAGCAGCTGAAATGCTTGATGGTTCCCGCTGCTGCTGCTGCTGTTATTGGAGATGGCGTTCGTGAGAGAGGGACAGCTGCAGCTCAGCCTGGGTGCTTGGAATGCAGGAATGGGCTGTGCACCAGGACTTTTACAAACCTGCAGAGCCCGAGGCTGGAGCACCAAGGGTAGCAGCAGCAGAGATGCTCGCTCGGCTCTTCTCACACCCACCCAGCCTCTTGGGATTAAATCAAAACACAGCGCACGGTACTCCCAGGTATCTCAAAGTCTTTTTTTTTCCTGTTGTTATGGGGATGGGGGAAAAGCGGAAGTGACTCAGATGCTGTTGTTGGAGATGGTGCTGGCGAGAGAGGCACCAGCACTGGTGCGAACTGTGGAAGCTACAGAGGCCTGAGAAGCAGCTGAAATGCTGCCGGACATCCACGCTGATGCCGCCCACCTGCTGACCTGTGTAAGGGAGTGGTAAGAGAGCCCTCTGTGCTCCACCATGATTGACTGTTAGGAACGGCTGATGGTGAGGCATAGCTGCCCGTGGGACACTCTAATGACAAGTTATCCCCTGCCTTACCCCCCCAATTTCACATGTTTTAAACTAGGCCTAAGTTTGGAGGGGCTAAATTTCATTTTATGCCTAGAAAACATGCTGCGTCTTCCTATTGGGTGGGGGCATATTGTTGGAGAAACACAGTATATAATCACTACTACAATTATAACATATCCAACAATTCAGACTCATGTTGGGGTGCATTTTCGCTAATCTTGAGGGGGGAAGATGTTTTACAGATGGCACCTTCCCCCCTTGAGATTAGCGATCTCTTGTTTATTAAGTTCACCCATTCCTTCAACCATACTAAGGATGCCTCACTATAAGTACAACTCCCAATTTGGAAGGGCTGTCCCTCCCCTGCTCTTCATATCTTACATTACCTTTAAATTTATCCTCGGTTTTTCCCTTTGCCAAATGAATTTTGCGATTATTTTATTAAGTTCTTCAAGTTCTTTTTGTGTACTTTAACTGGTATCGTCTGAAATATATAAAGAAATTTTGGAAGAAAAGACATTTTAATCATAGCAATCCTGCCTCACAATGAAAGTTGCAGTTTCCCCGATGTTTCCTTCTTTATCTGTTGCAACAGTTTGTTGTAATTATTTTCCTTTAGTGTTTTCCAGTATACTGTCAGCCATATTCCGAAGTATTTTAAGCCCATGTCACACTGCACCAACGGATGGAACGAGGATGTAAAATGGAGAAAAACACTTGCCATCCGTTGGTTAACGCGATGCTTCCGTTTTGTACTCATTGCATCCGTTTTTCTTCCTCTTTATCCATCCAGCATCCATCGACTGAGGTTCCATCCGCTCAAAAAGTTTTGAGCTGCTCAAAACTTTTTGAGCGGAAAATGTATCCAACGCGTCCATTCTGCATCTGCTAGGCATACGGGGAACATCCGTTCTGCATCCGTCGTCATCCGTTACGTGTCCGCTATATCTGCTAGGCATCCGCTGTGCATCTGTGCAACTCAAATCCGCTCCAGCAGAAAGCGGACACAGGGAGGAAGCGGAACAGATGCGGAATGGACGCACAGCATTAGTAGCACAGACGGAGAAAGGATGAAAGCGGATGCAGCTCACAAAGAAAGCATTTAAAAGGGAAAAAACGTTTGCAGAGGGGACCTATCTCGGATATTAAGGATGTCGAGAGGATGCCTAGAGGATGCAAAAGGACACATAGGGGAAAACCTATACTGCCATTAAAAAGGGGGAGCAACTCACCTGGATCTCACTTTCAGATCAGCAGCCCTGCTGTGCAGACCTCTGCAGCCTTCATCTGCCTCTTGCTCTTCCACAGCATCCAGTCATGTCCACCAAGGATCGTAACACAGTCGTTTTGGTAGCCACCATCGTTCTGCAACAGTGCAAAGCCATCTACAGGCTCTTTCAACTCTACAACGGGAAGAAAAGGAGGTGGCCAAGAAGCGTCTGGGTCCGAAGATGGATCGGGAGGAGAGCAGAGTACGGACTGTACAACAAGCTGATGGTGGAGCTCAGGAACGAAGACCCTCGTGCATTCCAGAACTTCATGAGGATGCCTCCAGCCATGTTTGACAAAGTTGTGGAGTGGCTGACACCCAGGTTGACCAAGCAGAGCACCAACTTCCGGCCCAGCCTGGACCCTGGGCTCAAAGTGGCACTGACTCTGCGCCACCTGGCCTCAGGGACCACCTTCAGGAGCATGCATTACAGCTGGAGGGTGCCACACAACACCATCAGCATTGTGGTCAGAGAAGTGGTGCAGGCCATCATCGAAGAATACCTGGAGGAGCTCCTCCAGTGCCCCTCCACTGAAGAAGGATGGAAGAAAGTTGCAGAGCAGTGGTATCAGAGGTGGAACTTCCCCCACACCGTTGGAGCCATAGATGGCAAGCACGTGGCCTGCAAAGCGCCAGCCAAGTCGGGGTCCACTTATTTCAACTCCAAGAGCTTCTTCAGCATCATCCTCTTTGCCATGGTCGATGCTGACTACAAGTTCATGTACATCAATGCTTCAGGCAACAGGTCAGCTTCAGATGCCCAGGTATACAATGCCAGTGACCTCAAGGAGAGGCTGGAACGCAACCTCATCATGGGCTTCCCAGATCCAGAACCCCTGGCCAACGACACGCAAGATGGGCCCTACTTCATCATGGGGGATGATGCCTTCTCCCTCAGAACCTACCTCATGAAGCCCTACACCTCCAGATGCCTCATCTGTGAAGAGAGGATCTTCAACTACAGGCTGTCCAGGGCAAGGCGGGTGGTGGAGAACACCTTTGGCATCCTGGCCAACAGGTTCCAGGTACTTCTCACCACCATGCAGCATTGCCCAGAGACCGTGAGGAGGATCGTGGAAGCTTGCTGCATCCTGCACAATCTCATGCACACCCGCTACCCAGTCTTGCAGAACAGGCTCGTGGACCTCCAACAAGGCAATGAGGACATGGAGCCTGGGGAATGGAGGCAAGGGCAAAACCTGATAAACACTGAGGATGTGCAAGGCCCCAACAGAGCCTCACGTGAAGGGAAGAAGCAGCGCAACCTCCTGAAACACTGGTGCAACTCCCCAGCTGTAGTGGTGGAGTGGCAAGACAGGATGATATATGATTAATGGATGCTTCCTTGAGCCTGTCTCATCACACTGATGAGATTGGGCCATGTATGTTGGGTGGGCCTACAATGAACAGGGCATTTAATAAAGAGTTGTGTTTATGTTCAAATGTGTGGATCAATGCTTACATTGTTATTGATAATGAAGGGCCAAAGGTGTGGCACCTGGGAGGGTGGACCATACAGTCCCACTATGCTTGCACTGGAGGTTTATCTATCCCCACAGCAATTTCAACCCATCCCACAGATATCCTAACCCATCCTACAGGTATCCCTGCCCATCCCACAGCTATTACCCATCCCAAAGGTATCCCTGCCCACCCCACTGCTATCCTTACCCATCCCACAAGCATGCAAAGGCTTAAACCATTTCTAAAAGTTTCCACCAAGACTTTATTTACAAAAATAAATGAAGCAAGTGTGTGAAGCAAAGATAATCTTTATTAATAACAAGCTGTAAAAGAAAAATGACCCAAGTCAAGTGTCCAAATAAAATCTACAGGTAGCCACCCAGTCTCTGGCACTCTTCTCTGTCACTCAGAGGTGTGCCCAGTCTCAGGGGTGAAGGGTCCAGGTGCTGTGGTGGTGGCTGCTGCTGGAGTGCTGGTCTGAAGCCCCACTGGGGTGCCTGGCCCCGAGAGGACAACAGGTGACAGTGTGTTGAGGAAGCTCTCAGACAGCTGGCTCATCCCCGTGATGTTGAGAGCCCCTTCCTCCATGCCATGGGGTGTCAGCCCCAGTACCGACGACAGATGTACAGAGGCCGGGCTTGGCTGTGGGATGGAGGAAGGAGCAGTGTAGTGGGGCTGTCTGGTCTGCAGCTGGGTGAGGACTGGCATGGATGGCATCGGTGATGTGGGTGGCATCGGTGGTGTCAGTGGCAGCAGTGGCATGGGTGGCATCGGTGGCATCAGTGGCGTGGGTGGCATCGGTGGCATCAGTGGAACCGGTGGCAACGGTGGTGTCCAATGAGTCTGTGCCTGGACCGGGAAGGGCTGCTGCCTGTGCCGCTGGACCTCCTGGTAGCCGTAGCCCTGGTAGGTGAGGGCCTGTGGAAAGCCTTGGAAGGGCAGTGACATCACCTGGGGTGGAGGAGCAGACCTGGACTGGGTGGGAGCAGGTTCATCTGGATCTGGAGGGTTGTGAAGCAGATCGGTGATCCTGTCTTTCACCACCTGGTACTGGGGTTCTGCCATGTCCTTGAGGGTCTGGTTGACATAGGTGAGGAAGGGCTTGCAGTTGGAGGATGAGGAGTCAGTGTGGACCAGCTGAGAGAGGAGATCTATGCTGCTCCTGATGGTGTCTCTTATCTCCAGTAGGACAGTGTGGCTCTGCCCCTCCTGTCTGGCTCTCTGCCTTTCTGTGGAGGTGGAGCTGGGGGTGGATGCGGGTAGGACTGTGGTGGAAATGTCGTCTCTTTTCTCCCACTGTACGAGGGAGTCCTCCACGCACTCCACCACAGTTACAACAGCTGTCCGCAGGTTCTCCATCATGGCACACTCCACAGACACCTGCCTGGAGACAGGAGCTGACTCTCGGGCGGAAGAGGACTGGATCTCAGCAGGCTGCCTGAGAGAGAGGATTGTGAGAGGGGCTGCTCCTCGGTGGCGATCTCACCCTCCAGGAAGCTGCACTTGGCCATGATGTAGGTCTCTCTGTCCGTCAGCTTGACCGCGGCCTGGCCAGATTTCTTGAGGTGCAGCTTCCCATACCAGGTGTACATATGTTTCCACCAGGCGAGGAGCACCTCCGAAGTGTAGCCCAGGCTCTCCTCCTTCTGTCTCCAAGCAGCCTGCTTCCTTTTGATGTCCCTGTAGAGCCTGTGTCCCTTCCGCCATAGATACTCATTCTCTCTCAGCCACTCCAGCACCTCATCCTCATGTTCCTCCTCGATGGAGTATTGCCCCTCATCAGAGGGGCTTCCAGGTTGTAGGGGCTGTCCTCCACACCACTACCACCAGCAGCACCAGCAGGATCAGCAGCAGCAGTAGCACCAGCACCAGCAGGACCAGGATCAGCAGCAGCAGCAGTGCCAGCAGCCCCAGCAGGACTAGTATCAGCAGCAGCAGAGTAAGCACCAGCAGCGCCAGCAGGACCAGGAGCACCAGCAGGACCAGGAGCACCAGCAGGACCAGCAGGACAAGCAAGACCAGGAGCATGAGCAGGACCAGCAGGATGAGCAGGACCAGCAGGACCAGCAGGACCAGCAGGACCAGCAGGACAAGGAGCAGCTTCAGCAGAGTAAGCACCAGCAGAAGCACCACCGCCATAAGCAGCAGCATCAGCTCCTCCAGAAGCAGGAGCAGCAGAAGCCCCAGCCCCAGAAGAGCAAGCCCATGCTACAGAAGCCCCAGCAGAAGCAGAGTGAGGGCCAGGGGGTGGGAGGGTGGCCCTGTCCCTCTTGCCAGGGCTGGCAGCAGATGGCTGAGGCTTTCTCTTCTTCCCCATGGTTGTGGGGTTGCTGGCTGGCAGCAAGGCTGGCAGTCAGGCAGGCAGGCAGGCTCGCAGGCAGGCAGGCACCAAGGCTGGCAGGCAGGCAGGCAGCAAGGCTTGCAGGCAGGCAGGCAGCAAGGCTGGCAGGCAGGCTGGCAGGCAGGCAGGCTGGCAGGCAGGCAGACAGCAAGGCTGGCAGGGAGGCTGGCAGGGAGGCTGGCAGGAAGGCTGGCAGCAAGGCTAGCAGGCAGGCATGCAGGCACCAAGGCTGGCAGGCAGGTTGGCAGGCAGGCAGGCTGGCAGGCAGACAGCAAGGCTGGCAGGGAGGCTGGCAGGAAGGCAGGCAGAAAGGCAGGCAGAAAGGCAGGCAGAAAGGCTGGCAGGCAGGCATGCAGGCAGGGCAGGCTGGCAAGGCAGTCGATGTGTCTGGAAGCAGGTCTTTCCTCTGAATGGTGACCTGCTTGGGAGCTGCTTCCCTTTATATCCACGGGGCTGACGCAATGCATCCTCCCTGCATGCGCAGTGAATGCTAGGCATCCACTAGGCATCCGCTAGGGTTCCGCTAGGGTTCTGCTCTGCATCCGCTTCATCCGCTCAGCATCCTCTATGCATCCGCTGCATCCATTCCGCATCCGCTTTGCTGCGCTCCCCCGGAAGCCTTGCGGATGTGCCATCTGCTCTCATCCGCTTCCATCCGCTAGGCTTCCGTGGAGCATCCACTTTCCATCCACCCTGCATCCTCCCCCCGTCCGTTCCTTTCCGTGTTGTCCGCTCTGGTTATGCAAATGTTTGCCCCTTTTGAGAGCAGATAACAACAGATGGAACATTTTTCTCGTCCGCTGTGTCCTTTTTACAAACGTTTTGCATCCATCGGCCAGTGTGACAGGGCCTTAATATTCTTTAAATTTGAAATCCCATGACCTTTTCTAATTCTAACTTCTGTTTTCCTGTTCGATTTTTAGTCATTATTTTCGTTTTCTTTCTTTTAATTTTTAATCCTGCAACTACTCCAAATTGTTCTAACTTGTTCATCAGTTTTTGTCCTCTTTCAATTGGCTCTTCAATAAAAAAAAAACCTGTCATCTACAGATGCTTGCAGCTTATATTCTTCTTTCTTAACCTTTAATTCTTTTATGTCTGGATTCTGTTTGATATATGTTAGTAATGTTTCCAATGATAATATGAAGAGCAGAGATGAGAGTGGGCAACGCTATCTGACTCCTTTCTCTATTTTTATTGGACAAGTATATTCCCCATTTATCAAAATGTTTGCTGTTGTGTGTCATAGATAATGGTTATAATATTTTCAAATTTGGTGCCTAAGTTTATGTTATAAATTCTTTGGATTAAAAATTGCCAATTCAAATTATCAAAGGCCTTCTGTGCATCTAAAAACAGAAAGGCTATTTGTTTCTTGGGGTGGACTTCATAAAATTCCAGAACGTCTAATACTATTCTTAAATTATTCCTGATTTGTCTGGGAGAAATCCATTTTGGTCTTGGTGTATCAGGTCATTCAAAATTCTTTTTAATCTATTTGCAATTATAGAAGCGAATATTTTATAGTCCGTATTTAACAAGGAAATTGGCCTGTAGTTTTGTATATATCGGGAATCCAAGTCTTCCTTCAGGATCAGCGAAATCAATGCCCCCCTCCATGAGTCCAGCATTCTAGCTGCCAATAGGACATCGTTAAAAACTTCCACCTTAAGGGGTCCTTTTAGTTCTCCTATTGCCTTGTATAGTTCCCCTGGGATCCCATCTGGTCTCGGAGATTTACTATTTTTCTGATTCTCTATTGCTGTTTCCAATTCAGACCAAGTAATATCTTTGTTTAATAATTCTTTCATCTCTTCCCCAATTACTTTACCCTTCATTTTATCTAGATAGTTTCTTATCCTATCCTCATTGAACTCCTCCTTTTTATATAAATCTTCAAAATACTTATGAGCAATTTCTTTATTCTGTTCTATCCCCTGTTGTGTATCACCATTTCCATCTTTTAATTGGTAAATCATCTCCCTGGTTTATTAGCATGCTCAAAATAAGTTTGTCTTGTTGTATTCAAATTTATAATCATTCTCTCTTGTTCAATTAAATTCAATTTCTGTCCAATTATTGTTATTTGGTTTTGCGGTCTTGAATCCTTTGGAGCATTTTGCAATTGAATTTCTAATTCTTTAATTTTTTTGTTGTAGTTTATTTTGCTGGGCATATTTTTCTTTATTCCTCTTGGCATTATAAGAGATTGTTGTACCTCTTATTACTGCCTTCATTGTGTCCCAAATGTTTTGTTTTGTAGTTGCTCCATTGTTATTTTCCTTTAAGAAAACGTTTAATTCCTCCTTAATTTTATTCGTGTATTCTTCTTCTCTAATTAACTGCGTATTTAATGTCCACCTTTTCCTGGGGATTTTTCTACCTTTCCAGATTACCAGAATTGGACTGTGGTTTGCCCATTCATTGGGTAGAATTTCTTTTTTTTTTTTTAATTTTTATTAGTTTTCAATAAACAAACATACACAAACAAAACACAAAACATCAAAACATAAAACTTCTTTTTGGAAAGTGGCTTAATCCTGGGTTACATCTTTTTATACAGACATAAATTCAAAATTCATGCTCACTTTTTATCCCATTTCATATCTTATTTACCATTCTACATTTTCTATATAGCTTCTCCCCTCTTTTCACTCTCTTAATTCTATTTTATTTATTTCATCTCAATTTAAATCATTATGCATATTTCTTTTGTCTGTTCTATTTCAATTTTCTATTATCTTTTCTCATTAACACAAAATTTCTCCTGTAATCACTGATTGAAGTATGATGCCTTTGAATCTTTCCCCTAAATTTAACACTTAAAATAATGCATACTTTTCATTCTGATTCTGCTTAGTACATTCTAAAGCTACTTACTATATTATAAAATAAAAAAGAATAATAAATTTATAATATAATTAAAACAATAATCCATAGCAAATTAAACTCTATTATTAAATGAGTTAATTTAATAATCAAATTAATCAAATTAAACTCTATTATTAATTTGCAGAATCTCTTTTTTAATAATATTTTACCCACCATCTCTAAATAGATCTTGTTTCTTTACATCTTGTTTTAAACCTTTGTAACTTCTCTTCCCTTTTTCCCTTCCTTTCTTCTCCAAACCTGTCTTTTTACCCCCTTGTCTCTTAATCTCCACCTTCCTAATCTCCACTTCTTCTGTATTTCTCTTTTCTGTTGCTTTCTGACAATGTATCAATTTTTCACCTTATTTTTCCCTTTTTTGGTTGTTTTTTTAAGTCTTAAATTCTCAATTCTCTTTCCCCTCTTTCCCTTTTCTTCCCCGGCTAAAGTTTTTTGTTCATTAAAGATGGCTTCTTCTTCATCCCAATCTTCTTGTTCTTGTAGTTTCTGCTAGGTATAAATCACCATTTCTAAAAAATAGAAAACAGATCCAGTAGAGCCCTTCCCTTCTTGATCCTCTTCTTTCAGCTTTTTAAATTCAATTTTCAGTTCATCAACAAGTTTTTTTAGACAACCCAAATATTTTTAGTCTTTCAAATAATAATTTCCAAAAGTCCCAAAGTCACCAAGCAATCCAAATACACATAGTCTGTTTCATTTAGCACTTTCTTCTTTATATATTTTCTCTTCCTGGGGTTATAGTTGTTATAAAGCTCCAGTTAAAATATATCTTTTAAAAGTTTTGTTACAGTTTCGCTCTGATATTATAAATTCCAAGCATCCTCCTCCAAGAAAATCTTAATATTAATTCTTTTCCTCTCCCTTCCCACTTATAGCAAAAAAACTTTTTTTTTCCCAATGCTCAGAAATCTTTATTGTCCCCTTGGCTTCAATTTCCAATTTAATTACCTGCTGATGCCAAAGAGGGTTTTTTTGATTTGCTATTGCCGTAAGGAAGGAGAGTGAGAAAAAACAAACTTTCCCTTTTTACTTTCATTTGCCGCTTCTTCCGTCTTTGTCGGGAATGATGTATCTTTAATAAAACTTAAATTCCAGGGCATTTAAATATTACTTGTCATCCCGGTTAGCCAAAAACTTTCACTTTCTCAGCTTCTTCCTGCACATTCTTATCCAGATGAAAGATTCTTTGTGGCGGCCATTGCTGACCGCCGTTCCACCACTTTTGGAAAAGGGAGTTAAGCCAGCTGATGAGGGGGATTGTGATTCCTCCGGACCCCTGCTGAGTCTCCCCTATCTTCAGTTACCTCTAAGGGGTAACTATAGCCCCCAAATCCAGCTGGATCGGGGGCACTCCAGCGGCAAGCAAAGCAGGAACTGTGCATGATCACAGATTCCTGCCGCTGCCAAAGCCCTGCAAACTGGAAGTCCATTGGGTAGAATTTCAATCCCTTTTATGTCATTTTCTATTTCCCCATTCATCCATGCCATGTCAATTTGTGTCCATATTTGGTGGGAGTTAGAGTAGAATGTAAATTGTTTTTTCTCAGGGTTTAACCTTCTCCATGTATCAATCAAATTTAACTCTCTCATCATTTCCATACATATTTTTGGAAGCTCTCTTTTTTTCTGTTTCTCCCCCCAATACTATGGTCTTTTTGATAATCAGCAATAGCATTAAAGTCCCCTATGATACAAATATTTCTTTTTTTCAATCCTACCAATTTTTCATATAAATACTTAAAAAACTCATTTTGCTCTCCATTCAGGGCATAAATTACCACTAAAAGGATTGGAATAGCATTAATCCAGATCTGCAAAACCAGAGTTCTTCCATCAGGATCCGACCATATTAACTCTGTTTAATGTCCTCTTTCACATATACTGCTATCCCTTTCTTTTTCCTCGCATCTGCCAATGCGATAAATAGCTTCCCTAATTTCGGGCATTCGAAATATTTTTCCTCTGATTTCTTTATATGGGTTTCTTGAAGGCATACTATGTCAGCGTTTTGCTAAATTAATTTGGCTATTATCCTTTTCCTTTTTATCGTAGAATTTAGACCATTTATGTTAATTGACAATATTTCCCTTTCTTCTTCTATTACTTAATTTTGTTTCGCTCTTTGTCTTGTGACTGCTCTTTGTGCCTTTCTTGTTGTTACTGGATGATTTTTTCTTACTTTTTGTTTTTCTTCTTTATTTTTGATTGGTCTTATTCTTCTTGAAAGTTTAAGTCTAATTAATTCTCGCTCTTTGCCTTGTAGTTACTCCAAGTTGTACTTGTGGTTGAGACTGTGCTTTGCTTTCTTCTTTTTCTTCTTGTTGTTGCTGGTTGTTTTTCAAGTTTTCTGGGGTCTTCTGTCCCTTCTTTTGATGCTCTTGGTCTTCTTGGGATTCTGGTTCTGATTTGTGTTTGCTGGTCTGCTTTTCAGAACCTACCAGTTTTTCACAGAAATCTTGGGCTTTTTTGAAAGAGTCTACTTTAATTTTTCTTTTCCCCCAAGTAATTAACATCCCTTCTGGGACAAGCCATTTAAACATAATAACTTTTCAGTTTAATTGGGCTGCCAAGAATTTGTAATGTCTCGTATTGCTTCTCTAACCTTTCTTGGAATTTGTTTAAGAACTGAGATTTTTTTGTCCTTATACTTAATTGTTTCATCTCTCGATATTTTATATATAATGTCCCAGACCTTTCTTCTTGAAAAACTGACAGGCACTTCTCTTGGGCATTTGTGTCGTCTTGCATAATTAGTACTTACTCTGTAGACTTCTTCCAACTCTTTAAAAATCTCATTTTTGTCTCTTTCCAGTGCCTCCGTCAAGATTTCCACCATCACCTGATCTCTTCTTCTTTTGATTCCACTATATTTTGGAATCTTAGATATTTTAGTGCATAAGTGCACCAATGTGCCTATTGTCCCTGTCCTATTGTTTCTTTTATTTTTTATTTTTCTTATATACATTATAAGAATGTATATAATTATATTATATCCATGTAACCATAACTATGTTTTTACTTATACCTATTATCTTGTAAGCAATTGACAAAAATAAATAAATAAATACAATATATTGCAGCCTTGTCCGTTTCTAAATACACCAGGGAATTTTCCATTTCCTTGCTCACAGTCTTCAAGTGTTCATCCATTCTTTCCAATTTCTTTTCACTTTGTTCAGTCCTTTTCTCTACTTTTATTATCAGTTCATTTTTCTCCAACGCTTGCTGTAATGTTCCATTTTTTTCATCTAATTTAGAAATATCTACTTTCATTTCTGCTTTTAATTTCCCCATCTCTTCTTTTAGTACATTTATATATGCTCTCATCTCTGTATGATTTTTGAGCATTATTTCCTGTAGCTTTGACATAGAATCTTGTAGAATAAACAGTGTTGAATGGTTATTGGCATTTGTAATAGAAGGCTGTTTCTCCAATGTTAATGATTCCTCAATTGTCTTCTGTGACATCAGTGAGGGTATTCCTGTTGGAGTTGTTAATGTCATCTTCTTTCCAGCTTTGAGCATTGTAGTAGTTATGGAAGTCATTTCTCCTAAGATTTTTTTCTGTTTTTGTATTATATTAATTATGTTGTCCCAAATTAGCATTCACTGTTAAATAATATATCATAAAGTTGACCAATAAGCTAAATTGACTGATAAACTGAATAACTAATTTGTCTATCTATCTCTTAATTTCCTAAATTCTTTACTATATTCAACAAACTTGTAAGTTCAAAAACTATCCAATATAATCTCAAATTAAAATTCTAAATTAAATATTTGCATATGTAAAATCTACGCTTATTTCTCAATATTATGAAATCCAAGTAATAGTAATGATAGATACCTTTTCCTATCTCTCTAATTATATACAGATCTTATCTATTGTATATTCTGTACCATTCCACATATGTATAAAGATATATATCTATATATATTATGAAACAATATTATACTATAGTATTATAAATAATTCATCAATACACATAGAAAAAAATAGAAATAGATTAATAAGTGAATTGATTATTTAAAGTCTTAAACAAGATATATTCAAATATTAATAGGTAATTAATCAATTATAACTATAAATGTAGTAAATATTATAAATATTAAATGATTATTGTTATCAATATCAATGTTACTTGACAAGTTTCTGATAAATCAGCTAGGTCTGGCAGAATACCTCACAATTACACTCATCAAATGTCTCTCCTTCTTCAGTCAATACATAGGTAAAAGATAATAAAATATAGAATAGTTCATCCAAATATCCAAAATTAAAGAAAGGGGAGAGTCTTAAATTAACTGTCCAGCTCTCCGTCTCTGAAGCTAGATGATTTAACTTCCTCGTTCAGGCAAAAAAGAAAAAAAAATGCTGAGTAAAGTTTATGGCTTCCTAATATCTCAACACACTCAGCAGTACACACTCCTCGTTCTGTCTTAGGTTTCAAGCAAATAGTTTTTCCAAAATTCTCCGCTAAAGTACTCCCCCAGCCAGCAACCCCCATTCCATGTCCAGAGAGGCTTAAATCAGTGATTAATATCATCTATAACCAAAAGTCTTTAATCTACTTCAAAGGTTCAAGTCTTCTCCTGATCTCAAAAGTAGCCAGCCCAATTCTTCTAAGCAAAAAATAATCCAAAAGCAGCCCAAACCTCCATGTGTCAAACTTTTTTCTCCAATTGGCAACAATATAGCAAGCCTCTCTGATCTGAGTCTCATTCTCCTCTAAGTCGCTACTGTTAATCTTCACTTCCTCCTCTCAAGCCCTTTCACTTTCAAACGCTTTCTTTCCAAGGCTCTTTCCAGGCTCTGATCAGCTTGTTGCTTCTCAACAAATCTCTTCACCATTCAACAATCAAACACTCTCACAGGATATCCGCACAAACCTCTTTGTTAGCCGCCACAGGCTGTCACTCACTCTCTTCCTTTCATGGGTGACGGTTCGGAATATAGGATCACCATTGCAAGCTAGCAATCTCTTGCTGGTTAGCTTCTGCAGGGTTTCTCTTCATTACAATGAGGGGTTGCCCTCCCCTCTCACCGCAGCCTGAGTCTCTCGACACCAGCACGGTTCTCTATGGGAACCATGCACCCTGAGGGATCACGCCAAACAGCAAAAAGGATTTACAAGGACCAAAGACAGGCTTCTACACCTCTGTTCGTCCTCACATCATCACTGGCACTGTTCATAGCTTTTTCGGAAAAAATCCTCTCCCAATGTTCTCCTTAAAACTCTTCAAGAAAATAATAAAGTTAAAAAAATAAAAAGCAAGGGTAAACATTCGTTTTAATTCAAGATTTACAAAAAAACAATTACTAACAACCTGCCTTCAGTCGAGGACCTGTATACTGCACAAGTCAAAAAGAGGGCTGTGAAAATATTTACAGACCTCTCACATCCCAGATATAAACTGTTTCAACTCCTTCCCTCAAAACAACACTATAGAGCACGGCACACCAGAACAACTAGACACAAGAACAGTTTTTCCCAAAAGCCATCACTCCACTAAACAAATAATTACTTCAACACTATTCAACTATTACAAAGTCTGCACTACTACTACTATTAATCTTCTCATCACTCTTATCACCCATCCCCTCCCACTTGTGACTGTATGGCTGTAACTTTGTCACTTGTATCCTTACAGTTTATATTGACTATTTCTTGGTATGATTTGATTGCTTATTGTACCCTATGGCTATTATTAAGTGTTGTACCTTATGATTCTTGATGAATGTATCTTTTCTTTTATGTATACGGAGACCATTTGCACCAAGACAAATTCCTTGTGTGTCCAATCACACTTGGCCAATAAAGATTCTTGACTTGACTTGACTTAAAACATATGGTGTACAATTGAAGAAAAACTGAAAATACCAATCCAGAAGGATAAGAAGAACCAATCAGAGAAACATTTAAAGAAAAGTAAGAAAAAGCATGGAGAAAAAAAATAATCAGTTTGTTACATCTGAAACAGAGAACACTATAGATGATCTCAGTAAATAGAAAATGCCACCAAATAGGAAGAACTTAAAGGCTCACTTCCATGAACTTCCTAGAATGATTTTCTGAAGGGGGTCCTTGGTGCTCTCTGTGGGGTCCTTGGTGCCCTCTGAACTTTATGGTTTTCTTGCAGATGTTTCATTAGCAAACTAGGTAACATCATCAATGATCACTCAAGGGAGTGACATACACACCGACTCAGCAGATTAATGAAGAAACTGGAGAAGGAGGTAGCTATTCTGATCCCAAGCTACCAAGGCCTCTGTGAGAAAAATGGGTAGTTTCAACTGGCAACTAACATATTTGGGTAAGAATAAGGTTAAGAACCAACTTGGTATAGTAGTTTAGGCATCAGGCTAGAAACAAGAAGACTGAATTCTAGTCCCACTGGTTGACTTTCAGCTAGTCGCTCTTTCTCAAGGAAGAGATGGCACTCTGAAAACACTGCCAAGAAAACTGCAAGGACTAGTTTAAGCAATTGCTAGGAGTCCAAAACTGACTTGAAGGTATGCACACAAGAGTGGTGTGATATGCTGTGCTCTCTTAGTTAAAATACATTTATACATTACAGGGTAGGAAGGCCTGGGCATGGCATTATGCACACCAGTCACTCCAATTAGGGATATCATTGCCACTGATCCTAAATCTTTGCTGCTCAAAATGTTTCAAAACCCGCCTATAAGTCTCACCTCTATAGCTTCCTCCTCGAGGAAAAAAATAATTAAGTGTTGCTACTGTTTGCTTGGCTAACCAAGAATATTTCTGAGGAAAAAAATAACCATTCCTCTTTTCTAGTGACTATGAATGCTAATTAACGGTATCTGCCAATGCTAACATTAATCATAACTGCCCATGTGTTCTCCTGGGTCTTGTACTGGAAATATCAGAGCTGTAAAGGGAACAAGGTATAAAAAAACCCAACTCAGAATGTTTCTTTTTTTTTTTAATTAATGATAAAATATTGGATGTCAGTGTGCAGCACTTTACTGACTGCATTGGGCAGACGGAGCAATAATTGTGATAAATGGAAAGGAGAGGGCCACGGCTGCAGTCATTTAAACAATTCTATGGGTTGAAAACTTTACAACTGATTAAAGGTCAAATGCTTTAAAAAATTATCACCATTGTATATATTTTTCCTGACATGGCATTACTTATGCTTCCTTGCAATGTGCAGCAAAAAACACTTACTAAAGAGATTATTTATAAAATTGGATCACAGTTTCTGATTTTGCCATCAGGAGCATCAACTAATGGAAATTAAACCTAACAATTGGTTCAACAATAAACCAAGAAATAAATCAATAAACCATGGAGTATGGCTATCCTTTAGTTTCTGATAAGTTCAATCACAGATCAATCCAATCTGTGGACTATAGAAGAAAACAGTTGGGAGTTGATGCCTCTCAAATTGTTCATTTGTGAAGAAAAGTGTCTACAACTTCATCAAGGAAACCTAAAATTCTGATCTTAAAGCCAAAGATGAAATAAATAAAAATGTTTCAGGAAGAAGTTCAGCTTTAACAGTGTAAAGCATTTTTTACATTATTTGAGGCTTTGCATATAATGCATATATGAAATCAACTCTGAAGAAGCAAAAACAATTTCTTTCAACTAAGTATATGTACAATGAAAAATAAAATTAATTCTGCAAGAAGTTGCATTGATCAACAGATTATCAACAACAATTTGGACAGGAATTTCCATCATTTATTTTTATTTATTTTATTTTTTATTTTATTTTATTTGGTTTATCAATTGCTTACAAGATAATAGGTATAAGTAAAAATATAGTTATGAATACATGGATACATATAAGAAAAATAAAAGAAACAATAAGACAGGGACGGTAGGCACAATGGTGCGCTTATGCACGCCCCCTACAAACCTCTTAGGAAAGGGTCAATAGGAGAAAGTCTAAGGTTAAAGTTTTTAGGTTTGAGAAAGAAACCACAGAGTCAGGTAGAGTATTCCAGACATTGACCACTCTGTTGCTGAAGTCATATTTCCTGAAATCAAGTTTAATGTGATTAACCTTGAGTTTTTTATCTATTGTTTGCTCTTGTATTGTTATGGTTGAATCTGAAGTATTCACTGACAAGTAGGACATTGCAATGTATGATTTTATATACCATACTTAGATCAGACCAAAGGCAGCATAGGTCTAGAATTTCAAGTCTGGTGACATAAGGTATTCTGCAACGAGTAGAGGAGTGAAGAACTCTTCTTGTGAGATATTTCTGGACTTTCTCAACTGTGTTGATATCAGATATGTAATGCAGGTTCCAGACTGATGAGTTGTATTCAAGTATTGGTCCAGCAAATGTTTTGTATGCTCTAGTTAGCAGTGTGATATTACCAAAGAAAAAGCTATGTAGGATTAGGTTAACAACTCTTAATGCCTTTTTGGCTATGTAGTTACAGTGGGCTCTAGCACTTCAGTCATTAGAGATGAGTACTCCAAGATTCTTTACAGAGCTTGGATCATCAACAAGGTCTTGACTATTCAGCCTGTATTTTATTTTCTGATTTTTTTTTTTGCCAATATGTAGGACAGATCATTTCTTTGTTGAGATTTGAAGTTGCCATTTGTTTGACCATTCTGATACAAAGTCGAGGTCTTTTTGAAGGGTAGCAGTATTGTTTGTGGTGTTGAATAGCTTTACATTGTCAGCAAAGAAAACGCAGTTGCTCTTAATATGATCACAGAGATCATTTATGTAAAGTATGAAGAGAGTTGGTCCTAGAACACTGCCTCAGGGGGACACCACTGTTGACAGGTACAGAATTTGATAGGACGCTCCTAATTTTGACCATTTGTTGTCTGTTTGATAGGAATGCTTCTATCCAGTTATGCAGGTGTCCAGAGATACCATAAGATTTTAGTTTTAGGAGTAATTTGTCATGTACCACTGAATCAAAGGCTTCACAGAAGTCTATGTAGATTGCATCTATTGTTTTGCCCTGATTGAGTTGTATAGTCCATATGTTTTTGCAGTGTAAGAATTGCAGATTACAAGATAGTTTTTTTTCTGAAACCAAATTGTTTATTAGAAAGTAGGTTGTTTGTCTCTAAGTGAAGGATGATGGATTGGTTAATAATTGATTCCATGACTTTACAGATGATGCAGCATAAAAAGATTGGTCTATAATTTTCAACTAGGCTGGGGTCTCCCTTTTTGAAAATGGAGATGATCATGGCTAGTGACTATAGGTTTAGGAAGGAGCTGGTCCTGAAGGATTTTTCAAAGGTTATGCTTAGAGGTTCTGCTATGGCAGTGGATAGCTTTTTTAAGAAGTAGGCACATATTCCATCTAGTCCAATAGATAGAGATGGTTTTAGATTGCATAGTGCTTTTTCAACATTGTCTTCTGTAAAATTGATATGTATTAGATCATTGTAGTTTTCTGTGGTTCAGCTAGGAAATATTGGGCATGATCCATTGCTGTTTACAAATACTGAGTCAAAGATTGTGTTAAAGATGTTTGCTTTAATGGTGTCATCATTGCAATCTTTACCATGAGGTCCTTTCAGGAGTGGGAATAACTTTGAGTCTTTTAGTTTGTTGTTTACAAAATTGTAGGAAGCACAGGTGGAATTGGTGCACAGAAAGTTTTCCTCTTATTTAATATGATAATTGGTACATTCAATCTTTATCTGGTGGCATACATTTTTGTATCGGCTTTTGAAGTTGGCAACATGACCAGATTTGTTCTTCCGCCAAAATGATCTCTTTTTGGATTGAAGCTTCCTTATAGTTATGGGTAATCTGTTTTTTCTGGTTTTTGGAGTTGTTATTGATACATATAGTTTGACGACTCTTTTGACTTCAAGTAAAAATATGTTGTAATGGTCTTCAACAGTATTGCATCCAGTGAATAGAAATTGCCAATCAAGGGATGAGAGATTGTTGTCTGTAAGACCATAGTTGCCTTTTTTTAAGTTATAATTGGGGATCACATCTTGGTGTTGATTTTTGTGGGGATGAATGTTGAGACAAAAGTCAATCAGGCTGTGGTCACTGTTGGAAAAGTTAATTTGTATTCCATAAATTGAATTCATACTATTGCAGAAGATGAGATCAAGGCAGTTGTTAAGTCTAGTATTGTTGGTTACTAGTTATTCCAGTCCCAGGTTTGTTACAGCATTGCAGAAGGTTGCATGTATGGGTTCAGTTTTACATTCGTTTAGGGTCCAGTTAATGTGAGGTAGATTGAAGTCACCAAGAAAAATAAAAGTGTGTGGGCAAGATGTTGCCCATGTTAGTAATGAATTTAGCTTGTTTACATGTTCGATGTCATAATCAGGGGCTCTGTAATATAGTAAGAATCGAAATGTGATATTTAAGGACAGTTCACAGACGATGGTCTCAGGAAGAGCAAGCTCTTGGGTAACTTGGATGTTTTTTTTTTATAGAAGATAGCAACACCACCTCCTCTACGCATTTCACAATCTGATAGATAAACATGATAGTCTATTACTATGGTAATAGAATCAGGGAGAGATGCATTGAGCCATGTTTCACAGGCAAATATGATGTCAAATTTAGCTATATTTAGTAAGAGGAGAAATTTAGGTATGTTAATCACAAGGCTTCTTGCATTGAGTAGCTTGCATTTAAGGCCAGTTGTAGTTGGAATTGAGGTAGTTTGGGGTGTGCGTGCCTAGTTTTGAGTGATGGTGGGTTGGATGAGATAGGGTTGGATGTGGAGTTGTGGGTTATGTGACTTACTTTTGATACAATCAGTGTGGTCATCAATGTACAGATCCTTCTCTCCATTGTCTAAACATCTTTTGAGTTCATTGCGGAGTTCACAGGAGCGGATTCTTTGCAGTATGGATAAGTCTGGTCTTGAGTGAAGTTTTTTGTGGTTGGGATTGGTTTTTGCAATGGCGTCTATGCATTTGCTGGACTCATTTTTGCATGCAACTCTACAAAATTTTGGGCCCACCGAGCCATTGTTGTATTTGAACTCTGGGTCATTTCTGGTTATTTCAATGATATCTTCAGGAGAAATGTTTGTGCATTTGAGTTGCTTTTGATATTGTGAACTTTGGTGATGTCATCTGATTCATTGGTGTCTTCAAGACCAAATAAGATGGATTTGGATGTTTCTGATCACATTCCATGATGTCTCTGATGAGTAAGGGGATATCATTTGCTCATCAGAGACATCATGGAATGTGATCAGAAATGTTCAAATGCCATCTTATTTGGTCTTGAAGACACCATCATTAAGTAATGCAGTCATAAAGTGAGACATTGTGTGATTGTACTGCTCAATAATGGCGCTCCCCTTGTGCTGTTAACTGAGAATCATGAATCATTAAATTAGATCTCTTGTGTGTGAAAAGGGACTTGAGTCTGATGAAACATTTGACCGCTCCCTTAGGCTCAGCCTGCTATCTCCTATACCACCTCCTTCAAGCAATAGGTGCAATACTCGAAGGACTCCCAAATTGTGCACTAGTCTTCAATAGGGAAGTGCAGCCCCCTCCAAGATCAAGAATGGCAACATCTCCAACCTAGGGAATCCAAACAGCCACAACAATTCAGTCCTGTTAGAATGGACTGAAATAGCTTCCAGACTCTGGGTCAATACATTGACAGCTTCACCTGTACCACTTGGAGTGGAGATGTAGAGTTGGATATGATTAGATTATTCCTCATCCCAAACCAATGGTTGTCCTTGCCTAGGGGTTTCAGGCAGATGTTGAAGAAGAAAGGGAAGGGGAGTACTCCTTAAAGAGGAGCCACAGATGTGATCTCTCTCTTCCTGTCAACATCAAGTGGAAATTACTATTGAGGGAGAGGTAAACCACTAGAGCACAATGCCTCTCACTCCTAACCCCTACAGTTAGTTTATACTGATACTGTAGTCAACATATTGAAAGTTGCTGAAAAATCAGTAAATACTAGGATGGATGCTCCACCCAATTTTGGCTCTGCCAAAAGTTTCATCAGCAAGCATGACCAATTCTGACTGTGTGCCATACCCTGGTCTGAAGCCAAACAGGGCCAAATAATTCATTCCCTCCAAGATCATTTGAAACTGTCCTCCAATCACCTTTTCCACAACTTTCCTCGAAAGGAAAGAATGGAAACTGGCTGGTAATTCTTCAACAGGGAAGGGTTCAACAATGACCTCTTGGAAAGAGGGCATACCACCCAGTGGTGGAATTCTAATTTTTTTACTACTGGTTCTGTGGGCATGGCTTGGTGGGCATGGCAAGGGAAGGATACTGTAAAATCTCCAGTCAGAGGTCGGATTTGCTGGTTCTCTGAACTACTCAAAATTTCTGCTACCAATTCTCCAGAACTGGTCAGAATCTGCTGAATACCACCTCATATAGCACCCCCTTTTTCAAGAATCCTAGTTCATGAATCCACCATGTGGTCACCTCTCAGGCTGCTTTATTAATTAGGGAAGGGTCATGATCTAACAAGTAAGTGGCTAAACTAAAAGACAAAAGACCTTGTCCACTACCTGGATATAAAAGAATGAAACTCAGATCAGATAATATTACAAGATGTGCCAAGGCAACTCATTATGAGTTACTTAGAGTGCAGTTCCAAGTGAATCAGAGCAACAATGCAAGAGAACATGAATATTCCTCACTACAGCCCAGGAGATTATTCCAACCCTACAATAGGAAGCAGGTCACTTTAAATGTGGCTGCTGGATGGCTGTTAGAAGACACAAGTAATAATCCAGTTTGTTAGACCATGGAACTAGATACAAATATGTATAAAATATGAAGTTTACCATTTAATATAGGGTTAAATCCATTTCTCAGTCCAACTTTTCATTGGATTACTACAAAAATAAGAGGGATAGCAAATTTGTTATCTTGATATTTTGAAAGAAGAGTGATATAGAAACCTAAAAAGAAGATATCTCTAGAAAGTTGTATGCAAAATGTCTATCTAATTCTCATTATTCAAACACTGAACGTTACAAGAAGTGCAGTATACATCATGCCTGTGCATATTTCTCTGCATGAATGGAGTCCAAGAAAAAGTTGATACTGCTTTTAGAATTAATTCTCATACATTCAGTGGGGGGAGAAAAACAGTTGTAGGCACTGCAAAGGCAAGGGGAAAGATGGAAACCAGATCTCCCATACAAAAATAGTTTAGATATTGTTTCTATATACAGGACTTGCTTTTGATACATAGCAGTCATTGGAATTATTTTCTTATGGCTTCTTCATTTTTCCTCAATACAGACAATTTATATGAATTTCTTAGATTCTTAGAAGTTTGCCTGTTTCCAATACAACGTGTTAAGTACTGAGAATGATGTTAGATACCAGGTTCTTCAAAGTGATGTGAATAGTGTTTAACAATGTAGATTTCTAGATTAGGTTAGATGCTAACAGTTAAATCCACTGACGTTAAAGGGGATAACTTAAAGTTAATCATAATGAAAGTTAAGTTAATCATAATGAAATCTAGGTCAACATATGGCTTTGTCACACTGATTTGTTTCATTTTGCTTAATATTATCTCAAATATCAGTCATTTGTAATATGTAAACCATGGATCATTGCTTAGCACATGTGTGAAGTCATCTAAGTAGGGTTTATTAAAATGTCCTTTAAAATCATTTTAATTAACCTAGCCTAAATCTATTTGTTTCTGTGGATCAACCCAAGTATAGCTAAAACTGGATCAAAGTCTTTGTGAAGGTGCCTCAACAAGTTCTAGTTATTCTAGACCTCCCAATCCTAGGGTTAAGTGAAGAATCAAACAGTAATTGAGTTTTTGTTGCATTTACTTTTATTTCCAATTCACAAAGATTAAAATAATAATGGGGCTCTTACTGTGTGGATATGGATTGGTGTTTTTCCCTTTCTATTTAGACAGAGGACTCTCTGCTATGTATTCCTTCTTGTGGCAAAAGGGAAATTGCTTTTTGCCCCCCACAAGTGAATGCCTTTATACAGGTGAAACTCGAAAAATTGGAATATCATGCAAAAGTTCATTTATTTCAGTAATGCAACTTAAAAGGTGAAACTAATATATAAGATAGATTCATTACATGCAAAGCAAGATAGTTCAAGCCATGATTTGTCATAATTGCGATGATTATGGCTTACAGCTCATGAAAACCCCAAATCCACAATCTCAGAAAATTAGAATATTGTGAAAAGGTGTTGTAACTATGTATCATTTATGTGTTTGCAACTGTGTATCAATAC
>BLBF01000018.1:43593104-43625654 GCA_015471245.1 Laticauda colubrina | reverse complement strand
CTCCCTATCATGAGACGCCCATCTGATGCGGGATAGCAGATACCGCAAAAAGGTTCAATATTCTAGGCTCAAAGTGTCCCACTCTAACCAGCTAATTAAGCCATAACACCTGAAAAGGGTTCCTGGGCCTTTAAATGGTCTCTCAGTCTGGTTCAGTAAGAATCACAATCATGGGAAAGACTGCTGACCTGACAGTTGTGCAGAAAACCATCATTGACACCCTCCATAAGGAGGTAAAGCTTCAAAAGGTAATTGCAAAAGAAGTTGGATGTTCCCAAAGTGCTGTACCAAAGCACATTAATAGAAAGTTATGTGGAAGGGAAAAGCGTGGAAGAAAAAGGTGCACAAGCAGCAGGGATGACTGCAGCCTGGAGAGGATTGCAGGAAAAGACCATTCAAAAGTGTTGGGGACTTTCACAAGGAGTGGACTGAGGCTGGAGTCAGTGCATCAAGAGCCACCACACACAGATGGATCCTGGACATGGGCTTCAAATGTTGTATTCCTCTTGTGAAGCCGCTCCTGAACAATAAACAATGTCAAAAAGTGTCTTACCTGGGCTAAAGAAAAACAGACCTGGTCTGTTGCTCAGTGGTCCAAAGTCCTCTTTTCTGATGAGAGCAACTTTTGCATCTCATTTGGAAACCAAGGACCCAGAGTCTGGAGGAAGAATGGAGAGGCACACACTGCAAGATGTTTGAAGTCCAGTGTGAAGTTTCCACAGTCTGTGTTGATTTGGGGAGCCATGTCATCTGCTGGTGTTGATCCGCTGTGCTTCATTAAGTTCAGGGTCAACCCAGCCATCTACCAGGAGATTTTGGAGCACTTCATGCTTCCTTCCGCAGATGAGCTTTATGAGGATGCTGACTTCAGTTTCCAGAAGGACTTGGCACCTGCCCACACTGCCAAAGGCACCAAAACCTGGTTCAATGACCATGGGATTGCTGTGCTTGATTGGCCAGCAAACTCACCTGACCTGAACCCCATAGAGAATCTATGGGACATTGCCAAGAGAAAGATGAGAGACATTAGACCAAACAATGCAGAAGAGCTGAAGGCTGCTATTGAAGCATCCTGGTCTTCAGCAGTGCCACACGCTGATAGCTTCCATGCCACGCCACATTGAAGCAGTAATTGCTGCAAAAGGGAACCAAACCAAGTACTGAGTACATATGCATGCTTATACTTTTCAGAGGTCCGATATTGTTCTATGTACAAACCTTGTTTATTGATTGCATGTAATATTCTAATTTTCTGAGATTGTAGATTTGGGGTTTTCATGAGCTGTAAATTATAATCATCACAATTATGACAAATCACAGCTTGAACTATCTTGCTTTGCATGTAATGAGTCTATCTCATATATTGGTTCCACCTTTTAAGTTGCATTACTGAAATAAATGAACTTTTGCACAATATTCTAATTTTTCGAGTTTCACCTGTAGCTGTTCTCATTAATAATGTTCTGTATGTAAGATACACAGCAAAACCCAAGTGGGCTTGAGATGTTGTGACAAACACATTTAAAATGTGGCCTCTAGCATATGTCACCTGATTGAATTAAGCCTTCATTAAACAGGATAGTAGGTATCAGCAGTTGATATAAGAAAAGTCAGGTCTGTTTCCGTTATAAGAAGGTTTTTAAAGCAACATGCTGTTTTATAATTCACCATTTGATTGGAGCTGTGTTCAAATATCCCAGCTTTAAAGATTAAGCAGAGACATATGCCAGGCATATGATGCTGTGAATAAATGAGGTAATGTTGATGGCTCCCTAACAACCTAATCTGTTTCAGCACTGTTCTTTGGCAAACTCTGAAGTTGAACATTAACTGGGTATAAATTTCATATGGCATGTGAATCAGGTCAAAATGAAGTAAGATTTTGTTTAAAAAGAACACAATCCACCCCACAAAAATATTTAGATTTTAAAACTTTTCCAATCTATTACCTATGCTTTTGTTACTTTCCCTCCCCCTTTCTGCAAAATTATGTATGGATTGGAAGCTATAGTAACAGCTACATTTGGGGAAAGAGGAGTTAAAACAAAAGTGGACTCAGGGCCTGCAATCATATGATTAAAGCCCAACCCCATTTTATGTCTATAAAAATGGTTCTAGTTAGTGGTAGCCTTGCTATAATCACTAGATTCAAATTCAGACCTTAGTTTAGTGATTTGGAAGTCAAAGTTTGCAGTCCTACAGAGTTGCAAGAGAGATGTACAAATGGTTGCAATTTTTATTTCAGAAGAATAAGGTTACATCTGCAAGAACAGCAAATGCTTTGAAAAAGGAGATGATTGCCAAATGTTAGAAATAGATATGGAGATGTTGAAGTTTTTCCAATGTTATTCTGAAAACAAAGAGAGAAATGCAAATGATTTCTTATATTTCATTTTGACAGAGCCAAAGAGAAAGAGGGCTCTGAGCCTAGAAGTCAAGGCTATTTCTCTTTATTCAGAGAGATCAAATGAAATATCTCTGAAAGCAGAAATAACCTCGAACAGAGTATGATCACAGTACTAGCTTTATTTTTATTATAAGATTGCATTAACAAAATCTGACAAGTTGAAAGAACCCGTACCTTCCTTCACTTTTACTCTCCTGAAAACTAAGGACCGTCTCTTCTTTCAGCACTGTTTCTCCATTGGACTCAAATTTTGTTTATCAGACCATTGTCTAGGTCAGAGGTCTCCAAACTTGGCAACTTTAATACTTGTGGACTTCAACTCCCAGAATTCTCCAGCCAGTTATGTCTTAAAATTGCCAAGTTTGAAGACCTTTGGTCTAGGTTGTGGTTCTTCTCCTATCTCCAAAGTCATTTCCACATACTGTTGGAGGTGTGTGCTGGCCAATTTTTAAATCAAGTTGCAACATGGGTCTCTTGGCTGATTCTAATGGTGGTAAAAGAAAGAGTTAACATTTAGCATTTATACTCAATAAACTCAGAACAAGAAGTCAATAGCTTTAGGACTTGCCTCATGATTGGGTAGCATAAAATGATCAGAAGTAGTCAGGGGTGGGATTCAACCAGTGTAATAACTGGTTTGGTGTTACATTGTCTTGCTGGAATTAAACCTAAACCATTTTTTCTACCCAGATATGAACAATCTCCAAGCACAAAGACAAAAGCTCTCCCACTTCTCCTTCTGAGTCCAATTTATCAATATATAATTGAGATATTCTTTTCCCCTGGCTTTAGTTAGAACATATTTAGATGAAACATATAAAGAATGGTTACAGGAACTGGCTAGTCTAGTGAAGAGAATGGTTACAGGCTTGGCTAGTCTAGTGAAGAGAAGGACCAGGGGAGACATGATAGAAGTCTTCCAATATTTGTGGGGCTGCCACAGAGAGGGAGGTGTCAAGCTATTTTCTAAAGTGCCTGTAGGCCAGACAAGGAATAATGGATGGAAACTGAACAAGGAGAGATTCAACCTGGAACTAAGGAGAAACTTTCTGACAGTGAGAACAATCAACCCATGGAACAGCTTGCCCTCAGAAGTTGTGGGAGCACCATCAGTTGAAACTTTCAAGAAGAGATTGGACTGCCATTTGTCAGAGATGGTGTAAGGTCCCCCGCTTGGGTGGGGGGTTGGACTAGATGAATTATAAGGTCCCTTCCAACTCTGATTATCTGTTATCTGTAAAGATGTTAAATGGCGGGGGGGGGGGAAATACCTAAGGACTCCATTTGTTCTTCTACCATTTCAGGAAAGGTTTTACTGCAACACAGTAAATCCTTTTAGTTGCCCCACAAGGATAATACAGTAAATCATACTGGAAGCAATTGAAAGATCTAGTAAGATCAACAGGGATACAGTCGTATACTAGGTTAGTTTACAAGATCAACTAATGCAGTTTCTATTCCAGACGTAATCCCAAGTGAAAAGAGTCCAGATAATCTACTTCATTCTGGGCTACCTGCAATTGCAATCCCATTACCTTTTCAACAAAGTTTCCTAAAAAGAGATTATCTACAATAGCCATGTCAAACACTGACTTTGTGAGGAGGATGCAATATTTCAAGGCCAACCACAAATCCAATAATATATGCATAGGGATTTTCCTTTTGGATTTCTTAATGGTGATTCTATAGATAGGCATGTTTAATTCATACCATCTCTTTCTCTCCACCTCCTGTCTAGCAGCATTCTTATCCATTTATGTTTTTACAACACACTTTAACAAAATCTCAGGCTTGGAAGGGAAGTCTAATGTTTGCTGTTCTGAGAGAATTTAAAGCCATGCATGCAAAAAGGATAAAATTGCTTTTAAGTCTGCCTGTAGGAAATCCATCTTGGCAACCAGACAACTAGAATTAGTCATTAAAGACCTGTCAAATGAATAAAGACACCTCTGTAGGGAAAACCACAAGAGGCATTTATTTTTTCCAGTGTAAATAGTGAACTAATACCAAATCAGCTTTCACTTTCTACTTTTGCCTTTCCTCCCAGAATAGAGGTCAGACTTAATAAACACAGGAGGAATGTTTCTTTAAAAAAAGTGATGATTTTTATTAAAACATATTACAAACTGTTATAGATTTGCTGTTTTTAGATATCTCAATGGAATCTCAATTGTACATATGCAGTTGTGGCATAACATTGACTAGAAATTAAGTAAGCCTGCATAATCTTGAGATGGATGGATGGATGGATGGGCTATCAAGTTGGAATAAACTAAACTTTTAACAACCATATAGATAGACTTTCTCCAAGATGTTCTATCTCCAGCCTAGTCCTTCAGATCTCCCAAGTGTACCATTGCTCTTTTAATTGAGTCAATTCACCTTGCTGCTGATTGTCCTCTTCTCTTTTCCAGTATTATTACTGCTATGTGATGTGGTCACAAAGTACAATGTCACATTACCGTGTCACTAACCAATGGCAGTTCTGGCAATCATGGTTGCTGTCATTAAGAAAGAACTCATGGATCATTAAGCAAGTGCCTCACATAATAACAACTTCCACCTTCCTATCAGCTTCCCCATTGATTTTGCTTATGGGAACCTAGCAGGAAAAGATGGAATTTGCAGCCATTGATTGTATGGATGTCACAATGACCAGAACTCTGAGGACTCATCAATAGTTCCTCTTGCTCAGCACCATTGCAAATTCAAGCAGTTGCTGAATGAAATGAATGGTTGCAACCAAGGACCTCCTGTAGACTTCCCCAAAGAGAAAGGTCTCTGCATATCATGACCAAAATGTTATAATTTGAGCCTGGTCATTTGTGTCTCAAATGAGGAGTCTAGGTTGATTTCTTCAATTATTTATTTACTTGCTTTCTTAGCTGTCCACAGTATTCTCAGAAGTCTTCTCCGAACCAAAGTTCAAAAAGTTCAAAGTTCTTTCTATCCTTCTGTCCTTTCTATCCTGTTATAAAGAAAACCATTTTAATTTTAATCTTTGTAGGTACAGATACATCATGGCATCTTCGTAGACACCTCATGGTATGTGAATGTATTTGTAAGACCTTCATTGCTATCTTCTAAGACATGGTTCTTCAAACTTGACAGCTTTAAGACTTGTGGATTTCAACTCCCAGAATTCCTCCTCCAGTCATGTTAGCTCAGGAATTCTGGGAGTTGAAGTCCATAAGTCTTAAACTTTCCAAGTTTGAAGACCCTTGTTCTAAGTGCTGGTCTGCAGCATATATCTTGATTGTAGTTTTACAGGGGAGGACATCTCAAACTCACATCAGAAGATAATGGATGGAAACTAATCAAGGAGAGAAATAATCTAGAATTAAGAAAAAAATTCCTGACAGAACAATTAATCAGTGTAACAACTTGCCTCCAGAAGTTATGAATGCTCCAACACTGGAAGTTTTTAAGAAGAGATTGGACAACCATTTGTCTAAAATGGTATAAGGTTTCCTGCCTGAGCAGGGGGTTGGACTAGAAGACCTCCACGATCCCTTTCAACTCTGTTATTCTAAGACAATTGTGGAGAATTTTAGTTACCAGAAGACGACATGCTGAACATTCATTCACTTCATAGCACATAGATAGGTTCAAACATAATTTCAAGTGAAAAGCTATCGACATTTTAGATCAAGCCAGATTTAGGAATGCAAGAGAATTCTAAAAATCTGACATTGTGATTAACAGTCAAAAGGTATGTAGTAATAAATCCCATTTAGGAACTATTCAAAGGGAATAATCAAAAGTCAAATGAAGGGGCCAACCTCCCAGAACACATCCTTTCTTATCTCAAGCCAACATGAAAATAAGCACAAAATGATCTCAGAAAGGCCCAGACTGTAGCATGCAAACAAAAAACAATAGCACCAATCAACACATTGCCCAAACCAATTAGTAGGACAAAATGTTCTATATAAACAGTCAACACACAGCACTTTCTCATGTCATAGCACTGATTATATTACCTAGTGTAGTACTGCAAGAAAACCAAGCTCAGAGAACACATCTTGTCATCAATTTATTGACAAACATATCTGATTCCACTTACCCTGTTAAGACTCTTAATTATCCTTGAGCTTCATTATTTTTCCAACAATACAATATATCTTGGTTTAATGAGTTCAATAAAAAGATGACCAACAGTGTTATGAGTATTATTTATTTATGCAGACTATTTATTAAAGGGGAAGCTCTGATCACATTGTAAGTCTTCAAATTACAGGTTTACTGACAGTTCTAAAGAATTTACAATTTGGTTTCACTTCTGTATTGTAGTATATTCCATAATTTAATTATGTATTGCATAAAAATGCTCACACACTCTTTTTCTGTCCTTGATCTGACACCATTATTTTTACTGGATGGATGTGTGTTTTAATATTTTATGAGGGGAAAACAAACTTGTCCCTCTCCACTTTTAACTTAACCTAAATTTTCTAACCTAAATCTGCCTTCTAGGATTTATTATTATATTTTTCCATATCTTCAGTGCCAACAACTCTAGTTCATCACTCATCTATGAGGCTATCTAGACCTAGATAGTAGAAACAGTGCTTCCTGTTTTTAAATGTATTATATCATATAAAAGAAATTGGGAAATTCCCTCCCCCAAATATGTCATCAATGTAGAAATTTTGGCTGCATTTTACTCTTTCATACTGTAGCCTTATTATGTAGATATTTTAAATTACTGGTTTATTATTCATTCAGATTATTATTGGAGACAATTGTTTGCACATTATTAGTGTCATATTGAATACGACTTGTAAATACTTTGGGAAAAACTGGTATTTCATTTTAAAACTAATTGTATCAATTGTAATGTAATAGGATTTGAAGGTAAGTTCTCATCTAATTTGCTTCTTAAATGAGCACTTTAAAATGTGATCTGTAAAGACATCCAATGGAATTTTTACAAACTGACCATTCAGTCCATGATATCAGAGGAACGCTGTTAAAACAGCACCCAGTTGGCTTAAACAATTCCTAGACACCAAAAACCATTTTAAAGAACTTCTATTGACTGAATTGTGATAAAAGGAGCTTGTTGCAGGCTTTCAGCCAACTGGCCTTGCCTCACACTAAGGGATGTTCCCTTTGAAATTAATTAAGTTCAGTAGCCTCCAGATGTGGTCTAGCATCTCCCCCACTGTGCAAAAGTTTGAGAGTCTTCATTTCACTGTAAATAAACAGGCAGAAATCACTCTGTAATAAGAACAGGAGCTTGGGCTGTCACTCAACAAGATGGTCTCCTTCAGAGGCAGATGACAAGCTTCTTGCTAGCTTGTTTAGCTTAACATTCTCTCACACCCAAACCCATATACACACATACACAAAGAGATATTAACTGATAGTATTTCAAAGGGAGGTCTGTTTGAAGACAATAATAGCAGAGACAATGTGGTAACTATTCTCTTCTGACTCATGGTTAAGTTGTTTGAAACACTGAAGAATATGGAAAGACATTATATTCTGCCCTCTTTCCAGAAATCATGCACTTTATACTTTATAACAGCCTTTTCTTACCCAGTTTTCTCCAGATGTTTTGGATAACACCTTCACATCCAGATGGATTATAACAGCTGAAGTGCAGTACAATAGGAAGACACTAAATAGAAGAAGACAGCTAAAATTGACTCAAGAAGGAATGCTTTTCAGGAGTTCAATGAGAAGTTCTATAATCCAGTCAGGAGACTCAAAGATGTTCTAGTGCAGTCATAGTGTGTGTCTCAGGTAGAAAAATCAAAATACCCAAGGAAGATCATTTTCTAAATGATCCCCAAAAGCACCTCTATCCTTGCTTGGAAATAAAAACAGTAATGAATTAGAAGAAACAGTAATAAATTAGATAACTAATAACTGTCATGATATCTTGACAATTATTGTTTTAAGTGCTTGAAGGAACCATAAGTTATGATAAATTATTCAAATGATTTAAAGATGTTGACCTTTAAAGCCCTACATGGCATGAGATTTGGTTGTTAGACAGATTGCCTCTCCCGGATTATATCTGTCTGTCCTACCACATCCAACATAGAGGGCATGCTGTAGCTTCCATCAGCTATGGAGTTTCTCTTGGTGGGTCTTTAGCAGTGAGCCTTTTCTCCTGTGGCCCTTGCTTTATGGGACATTCCTCTTCCTAACTTTATCCCTTTTCATTTTCAAAAAACCCTCAAAACCTATTTGTGTCATCAGACCTAGGGACCCCAGGGAACTAGTGAAAAATTAAAAAGGCTCCAGTGTAATTCACACCTACTCTTCACCTAACTTTTATTTTGTAGTTTTCATATTTGTGAGTTTTATAGTTTTAAAGTTTTAATAAGTGTAATACTTGTTTGTATATGTACTGTTTTAGTTTTATTATGTGCTACCCAGAGTCACTTATTGTGAAATGATTGCCATATAAATATGACAGATGAATAAATCCATATATAAATAAATTCACAGAATAACAGAGTTAGACAAGTCCTTGGAGTCTTCCAGTCCATTGGTTGCCAACCAGTGGGCCAGGGACCACTGGTAGTCCATGAAAAATTTTGGTGGTCCACAGAGAAATGTCATTCCCAAAGCAATTAATTCAGGCTGCGCAGGACACAAGGCTGCATCACCCATATGGTCTGCGGAAACACAAAGCTTGCATCACTTCCATTGCAAACAACACAAGGTAGTGAGGGGAGGGGGGAAAGGGCGGAGCGGGAGTACTTGCTCCACACACCTTGCCTGGCACAGGGCTGCTTCTTTCTGCTTCTTTCTTCTGCTTTTGGCTGCAGGCAAGTCAAGCAGCAAAAGTCTTTCTTTCTGTCCCCCAAACTCCTCCAGAAATGAGTCTTTGGGACCCTGCAAGGCATCCTGCTCCAAGAGGCTGTGCTGGCATGACAAGACTTACAAAAACTCATTTCTGGTGGAGTTTAGGGGAGAGAAAGAAAGAAGTCAAAAGTGTCTCTCTTTCTCTCCCCTGAGAATGGAGCTGGAGATGGTATCTTGCGATCCCAAATAAAGAATGATTGATCGGTAGGAAAATTGGGTGAGGAATTTTCCTGCAGACTTTTTGAGAGATTTTCCCAGGGTCTCTGGTCCACAGGGATTTAAAAGTATGAGTTTGGTGGTCCCTGAGGTCCAAAAGGTTGGCGACCCCTGTTGTAGTCCAACTGCTTACTCAGGCAGCAAACCCTATGCAATTTCAGTTAAATGGTTGTCCAATCTCTTCTTAGAAGCATCCAGTGATGGAGTACCCACAACTTCTGAAGGCAAGCCATTCCACTGATTAATTGTTCCAACTGTCAGGAAAACTCTCCTTAGTTCTAAATTGCTTCTCTCTTTGAGTAGTTTCCACCCATTGTTTCTTGTCCTGCCTTCAGCACCTTTGGAGAATAGATTGATTCCCTATTTGGACCATGAAATCCACAATATAATTTTATATACCCCAAATAATGGGGCAGTAAAAGAAAGAGTGGGAAAGAGAGAAGAGACATAGCATATCCACATGCATATTTACAAACACAGCAAGATTATGAAGAGTCATAATAAAGGTGAGTGAAGAATATGGTAACATACAATATAGAAAGCTTTCTCTACTTTGGTCCCTGATACAATTGCCTGCAAAATCTGAGCATACATGTGAGAGCCTCTACAGATAAGCCAGCAAGGAAATGCACCCTTGTCTATTGCATTGGTTGCCAAATTCAGATTCTAGAACAGAAAAAGATCTTTCTTGAACTCAATCAGCAAGTTTGGTAGAATTTCTGAAAGCAAATCTTCCCCCACCACAGCCCATAACAAATATTTTGTGAAAGAGGAGGAGAACTTGAAAAATTATAAGATCAGGAACTAAATAAACCTGTCTAAAGATATTACTTGCAAATATATCATAGGCATGGTATGTATAGAGTTTATAATGCTGAATTGTTTCTATCCTTACTCATTAAAGCTCACTGAGACCTTTTGTGGATAATCTCTGGTTTTAGATTGGCATCTTTCACTGAAAAGTGGGAATAAAGCAGGGAAGAGGAAAGTAGGCAGGAAAGTCTGAGGATAAATGTAATAAATGTATCAATAAATAGGTGCCACTCTTCTGCAAGTGACTTGTGCCCATATAGATCAAAAGATTCTACTGAAAAACTTTTGTTCATAAAAACTGTTCTTAAAGCACAGAATCACAGAAATACATTTTATAAGAGGGCGGGGAAGTCAACCTGAAAGCAGATGCATTCCAATAAAAGCAACCCCCAAAAGATGTAAGGCAACAATTAGACCTAGAAAATTAAAAACTCTGAAACTTAATCCAAAAGGACAGTCTAATCAATGAAAAGGAATCCCACATGCTTACGCTATAATTGCATTCCAGCCAAAATTTTTCATGGTAACAGCCAGTACTTAAAAGTAATTGCATTCCAATAAAGATCAGTGGTTTAGAGCTACTATGGCTTTAATATTTGACATATGGATCTGATACTGTTTCAGTTAAAAAATTGATGGCCAAATTAAAACTTAAAATGAAATTAAAGTCAGTGAGCTCATCTAAAATAGACAAATTTACAAGTAAATTTGATAGATAGATGATAGATAGATAGATATTCCTGCATCCCTGCCATTTGTCAAAAAGCTATCAAAGATGCCTACTATTACTTTCTAGATCTTAGAATATAGAACAACAGAGTTGGAAAGGACCTTGGAGTCATCTAGTCCAACCCCCTGCTCCAGCAGAAATCTCTTCCAAATATTAGCCTCTACCTAGGATCCAACTCACAGCCTCCTGTTTGTGAGGCGAGAGCTCCACCTCTAGGCCACCAGCCCATTGTATATGTTTTTATTTGTTTGTTACTGTTGTTTTGCTTGTTTGTTACTTGTTAAAATGTCTTCTGTTATGAGCTGGTTCATGTACAAGTTTAGATCTCAAAATTTAATATTCGAAACTATTCATCAGAGAAGGCTTAGAATTACAATTAACCAAATTTAAGCTTCCTGATCAGTATGAAACCTTCACCTTTTGAAGAAAACAAACATCCAATTTCAGACATTGTTACTATCTGGATACTTTTGACTATATGAATAAGTACCAACTTCTAACTTTCTAATTTGTGTAGGGAAATCAAAAAGAGTATCAACAGCCTGTCTCAAAGAAAAAGCAAGCTAACAATTAAGGCATCATAAGAACACAGAAAGAGCCTTTTTGGGTCAGATATTGGCAGATATTCTGAAGGTTCAGCAACTGATATTCTGAAGGTTCCCTGCCTCTGATTTTGAAGGGCGAATATAGTCATCAATTCTAGCATTGTTTTGATATTTTGATTTTACAGTCATTAAAGTCGATAGCTAAAGGTGTAAAAGAAATATGTCATGCATTTTCACTATACTGTGATCCAGATATTCTGTCATGACTTGGATTGCAATAGGGAGTGGAGTCCCTCATTCTTAACTGGAAAAGTTCAGAAAAGTTAGTGTACTTACAAAAAAGTTGCATAAAAAATTAACTTACATTTGGGAAGGCTGCCCAAACATGTTACAGCAAAGTTGCATTTTAAGAAACTGTGTTTTAGTAAAAGTTGTATTGAAAGCATTCTATTAAGGATAACTGACTAGGGAAAAATATAGGGCACGGTAAGCGTAAAAGTTGCATAGATTAAAAAGGACAAAATTCATATGATTTTGTCCGATATCAAACTAAACCAAACAGAATACTATTTGAATACATTCAGCACTCATCTAGACTGATTGCAGATTGACTGGCATATCCTTATTGTAGACCCCCACTTCCGTATAATGGCTACAATTGCACAAATCCCATTGTTTGTATATGTATTACATACTTCATTTTGCCTTTATGCAAAATTCTCACCCAACATAAAGTAACATCTGCACAAGAAAGGATCCTATATATTATTGCTATGCAAATTAGTTTCCATCTGTGTATCTATAGTATTTGATTGCCTCCCATCTTATGCTGATAGAATTACACATGCATTTGTTACATTAACTTGCACATAAAAACAAATGAACAGAATACTACATAGAGCAAAGGAACATCAAATATAATTATTTCTAGGCATCTTGAATTCTATTTTCTTGGATATTCCCAGTAATTCAACAAAATTTCCTAAAACAAAATCCCTTTAATCAAGCTGTCCATCCTTTCTTGAAGATGCTTTTGAATCATTATGACTACATGATGGCTACATTAATGCCATTGTTCTTCCAACAAATTATGGAGATGTAATGAAGCTCCTGAGCCTTTAATAATGAATTCCTTAATAGGAGGGAAATATTTTGATAAAATGACAAAAGATTTGAATGGTTGACTGTATCAAGCTTCCAAACCATCCTTTAGCATTTTATTACTTCTACTGAAAATAGTAAAAGGCCTTTTGTTCATTATGGAATAATTAATAAATAGCTGGCTGTTGGACGTTGGAAAGGAAGTCATTCATTCTCTAACTTGTTGTCAATTAATGTAATTTTTTAAGATTTGATCCTCAAAGAATTTAGGAAATGATTCTATATTTCTGCTGAATGCATGTTGACGAGCTGTATAGATTCCAAATAGCAATTAGCTGCAAGTTTAGACATTGTTGGATATGAACCTGATTATAATTACTATTAACACAGACTCTGTGAGTGCAAGATGGGTGGCACATAAATGTAATAAATAAAATTAAATACAAAGCAACATATCTATTAGACAATGAAAACAACATTTTCTGGCTGGCCTAGAAATCAGAAATGGTGTTGTTGTTTATCTACATATACATGGAGGGTGAACAGATTGGCTCTACCATTTCATCCTAATATTACCATTTCTCCTGACTAATTTCCTAGACTAAGTATTGGAGGCTGCTTGTAGTTAAGTAGAAAAAGGATCAATGTGTTTGTTCCGTCCGGAAAGACGCGAGGTAGACTGGGTTCCAACAACAAAGTCTTTATTTCAAGTACAGTTGCAAAACGGAACATTGGCTCAAGCCGCGACAACCCTTTTATACTTTTCTGTCTGCCGGCTTGTAGCCAATGACATTCATTTGATTTAGCCGCCTTTGGGCGGCTTCGAGGATTGGTTCCTTTTGAACCAATCCCCATTAGTTTTTAGTAACCAATCAGAATGAGTTATTTGGAGTCTACTATATTTATACAGAACACCCCTCCCCTCTTAGTTCAGTCCTACATGGTGACGTAGTCGCGCAGGTAGGTGGGGCTTCTTTTGACTCAACTGGACTTGCGCGGTTCATTATTGTTGGAGACTTTGACTGGTTTGGATGGGGTTGCTGTGTCTTCAGTCCTTCTCCCTGGAACCATCTGGAAGGGTGAGTCAGCCATTTTACTGCCGCCTGAGTTTCTTAGGCCGGTGGTTTTGCCGCTCCCTCCCATTTCCTCCAGGCAGGTCGAGCTGGCCTGGCTGGTCCCTTCGGATGGACTCTTCTCGCAACTTTCTTCAAACAGTGAGTCTTTTATTTGCTCTTTTTGATTGTTATTATTTTCGCAGTTTAATTTAAACGGTTCTTTATTGATTTCTCGCATTTCCCCCCCCCCTCCTTAGTTTGAATTTCATCGTGTTTTTCTATGTGTGGTTGTGTGTTTGCATTTCGTTCTATGTTTCGGGAGCGAAGCTGGTCTATGTGCCGCTTCCATTCCATGCCGTCGTCTACCGTTAGTCGGTAGGATTTGGGACCTGTTATTTGTGTAATTTGTCCGGGTAGCCATAATGGGTCCCCAGTAAAAATTTTTGCATAAACTAAGTCGCATATAGCAAAGGTCCTGAATCGAGTGGAGGAGTTGGGGGGGGGGGTTCTGGTGTGAAATTTGGGTGCAATCTGTCTAGATGCGACCTTAGTATCCTTCCCATCAGTAATTCTGCTGGGGTTTTGTTGGTTGTAGTACTGGGTGTGATATGTTGGAGAGTGAGTAATCGATTTATTTTATTTTGGACATCCCCAGTGTCCACTTTTTCTAAATCCTCCTTGGTAAACCTGACCATTCTCTCTGCCCTACCATTTGCAGCCGGGTGGGCCGGCGCGGTTAGGGCATGTCTTATACCTAGGGAGGCTAGGTATTGCTCGAATTGGAGACTGGTTAATTGTGGCCCGTTGTCGGACACTAGGACGTCCGGTAGGCCATGGGTTGCAAATAGTTTGTCGAGTTGTTTTATAATGGTTTCTGTTGTCATTGGTGGAATAATATTTACCTCCAGCCAATTAGAGTATGCATCCACGACAATCAGGAATGTATGCCCCTTGGTAGGACCCTCAAAATCGATGTGGATTCGTGACCAGGGGCCTCTTGGGGTTTCCCAGTCTCTTATGGGTGCTTTTGGCGGGGACGGCCTGATTCTTTGGCATTTATTGCACGAGTTTACCCAGTATTCAATGTCCCTATCTATACCTGGCCACCAGACATAGCTTCTAGCAAGGCTTTTCATTTTGACTATTCCCGGGTGGCCTTCATGAAGCATACCCAGTACCTTGGCTTGTAATTTGTTAGGAATAATTACCTGATCACCCCACAATAAACAACCTTTTTGGATTGAGAGTTCAGTTTGTCTGGTCCGGAAAGGTTTAAAGTTCTCAGTTTTTTGGTTTTCCGGCCAGCCTTTACTTACCCAGTTAAGTACGCGGGCAGTCAATGGGTCTTTTGCGGTGGCTCTGGCGACATCATTCGCGGATATGGGTCGATCGGGCAAGTCTCTATCTGCAATGCTATCATCGTTGGTGCAGGGTCTTCCTCTGTGGATGGCAATGGTGCTCTGCTCAAAGCGTCTGCATGGGAAATTTGTTTCCCTGGGTGATGTGTCAGAGTATAGGAATAGGCTGCCAGGAACTCTGACCATCTAGTCATTCGTGGGGACAGAATATTCGGTGTGGGCTTGTTTCCCACCAAAATTCCTAGTAGCGGTTTGTGGTCTGTTACAATTTGAAAAGTTCTTCCATATAGGTACTCGTGGAAGCGTTTCACTCCGGCGACAATTGCTAGAGCTTCTCTGTCCAACTGACTGTAATTACGCTCGGTTTTGGACAGGGTCTTTGAATAGTATGCGACGGGTGCCTCTCTCCCATCAGGCAATTGGTGGCTCAGGATGGCACCGACTCCGAATGGCGAGGCGTCGCAGGTCACCGTCAATGGCAGTGTGTTGCTAAACTGGATAAGAACGGTGTTTGATGTTAATAAGTCTTTTATTCCTTGGAAAGCTTTTTTTTCTCTAAACCCCCATGTCCAAATTGTTTTCTTGTCCAGTAATCGATGCAATGGTTCCGCTATTGTGGCTTTTTGGGGTAGGAACACATTATAAAAGTTTATCAGTCCCAAAAATGCCTGCAGCTCAGTTTTATTCCTTGGTTCTGGTGCGTCTTTTATAGCTCTGACTTTTTTTTCAGTGGGGTGTATGCCCTCTCCATCAATTAAATATCCTAAAAACTCGACGCGATTATTAGGCAGTACTTTTCTTTCTTTACTTTAAGGCCAGATTCTCTGAATTTATTTAGGACCTCTTTGAGTCTTTTTTTAAGCTGTGTTGCATTTTTGGCTGAAATTAGGACGTCGTCAAAGTATGGCACGACCCCTTTTATGCCATTTAACAGGCGTTCCATGAGGCTCTGGAAAACGCCTGGGGCTACGCTTACTCCAAATTGGAGTCTGTTACATTTGAATGCCCCTTTGTGAGTCACTATTGTTTGTGCTTCCACCGTTAAGGGGTCTACTGGGAGCTGTTGGTATGCTTGTGCTAGGTCTAGTTTAGCAAAAACTTTTCCTCCCCCAAGAGAGTGCAGTAGGTGTTGCACAACTGGCACCGGGTACGCACTCTGTTGCAGCGCGTGGTTCAGGGTAGCCTTGTAGTCGCCACAGATTCGAACCAACCCGTCTGGCTTAATTGGTGTCACAATTGGTGTTTCCCATCTAGCGTGGTCGACCGGTTCTAAAACCCCTTGATCTATTAATTTATTTAGTTGTTCCTTTATTTTTGCTTTTAAAGCAAAAGGAACCCGTCTGGCCTTTAGCCTTTTAGGGCTTATCTGTGGGTCTAGAAAAAGAAATGGGGGTCCCCCAATACCCGCCTAGGGAGCCGTCGAAGACGTCCTGGAATTCTTGGATCAGGTCTTCTTCCCAGTCAGTTGCGGCCACCCGGTCTATTCCGGTCATCCCAATGCCCAATGGTGCGAACCATTCGATACCCAGGAGGCTTGGTCGATCTCGGTTGACTATCGTTAATGGTAGTACTGCGACATGTTGCCTGTAAGCGACTCGAAAATGTCCCAGGCCGATTACAGGAATTCGGTTTCCCTGATAATCTTTGAGGGTTAATTTTTGTCTCTGGAGTTCCTTAATTTTGATGTCTGGGATTAGTTTTTTGAGGGTGTCCCATGACACCATGGATCGGAACGATCCAGAATCAACTTCCATTTCACAGGGGCTGTCTTCGATTTTTACAACTATTTTTACTTTCTTCCCGCTTTCCGTCTGAGCGCTTCCGATAGTGAAAGTTTGGTATGCTTTCTCCCGGTTAGTGGCTTGCCTGTTTCGCTGCCACTTTCTCTCGGAGAGTCTTGGCTCAGGCTTTACTGGGGAGTCGTTTCGTCTCTTTGGGCTGTAATTCTTTTTGTTTCTGCAGACTTTATCGATATGCCCCCTTTTCTTGCATGCTCTGAAAATGGCATCAAGGAATCTGCAGTCGGCTCGGGGATGGTTTCCCCCGCAGCCAGCACATTCCCGCCGATTTCTATTTTCGCTCCCTTTCTTGTTAGCGTATAGGCGGTGGATTTCGTCATCTTCCTCCCCAGATTCTGACGTCTCCTCGAGTTCTTCATAATGAGTGGTTGTGGGAGATTTTTTTTTTCCTCTGGCCGGGCTTATCTGCCGATTTTTTGGTGGCTTCGGCAGCCGAGGCTTCTGCAATAGCTTCGGCTACTGATATGTTGGGTTTGTTCAGTAGCTTGCTCTGTATAGTTGAGTCTCTTAACCCCAATATCACTCGATCCCTCATCGCTTCATCTAAGTTGAGAAACTCACACGCTCCCTCTATTTGGCGTAGGGCAGCTACAAAATCAGCGATGGTTTCGCCTTCTTTCTGGTCTCTCCGATAAAACTTGTGCCACTTTATTAGATTTGACACCACCGGTGCATAATGGGCCTTTAATGTTCTTTGTAGCTTGGTCCACGTCAATTATTTGACATCTCGGGGCTTTGCCAAAGCCTTGGCCATTTTAAAAATCGCGGGCCCACAGTGTGTCAAGAAAACAGCTCTTTTTCGCTGATCTGAGATTTCCTCCATCTCATTGCTCTCTAGTACATCTGGAAACGGTCTACGTAAGATTCCCAATCTTCTTCATTGGGGTTGAAGGGTGCGGGCGGCGCATTGTTTCCGGCCATTTCTCTTTGTCTGGCTCGTCTGTCACCACATGCTCAGTCTCGCGTTTAGGACGATCCCACCTTCGTCGCCAGTGTTCCGTCCGGAAAGACGCGAGGTAGACCGGGTTCCAACAACAAAGTCTTTATTTCAAGTACAGTTGCAAAACGGAACATTGGCTCAAGCCGCGACAGCCCTTTTATACTTTTCTCTCTGCCGGCTTGTAGCCAATGACATTCATTTGATTTACCCGCCTTTGTGCGGCTTCGAGGATTGGTTCCTTTTGATCCAATCCCCATTAGTTTTTAGTAACCAATCAGAATGAGTTATTTGGAGTCTACTATATTTATACAGAACAGTGTTCAATTGATATCCTCTTTTTTTCTGCTTCTTAATGGAAACTCCTATTCATACAAGTGAAGTAAGTGCAGAAGTTTAACTTAGTTGTATCTGATCTGACATCCCAGTCTAGAGTGGTCAGAGTTCCATTAGGAACATAAATCCAAAACATAACTATCTATTCTAAGCTGTTCTAGAAAGTGTCCCAACACATTTGATGGCGTTAGGGTGGGAAGATTGGGCTAACTAACATGCATACTTTCAGACATGTACAACTTTATTAAAGATAATATTTTATTTGCTCTAGTCCAATTTTCACTCTGCACTTATGGGAGTCCTCACTATACTATCCCAATAACATTTCATTAAAAAAGAAAATAGAATTAGCAGCAGAAAACATAATCAGCATGTTTTTAAATATGCAAGGCCAGTATTTGCTAATTACTTTATACTTGGCTATTTCAGGTTGTTGAATAAATTCTTAAACATCGATCATGGATAGGATCAAGGGTGGGCTTCTGGGGATTTGTAGGGGTTTGGGAGAGCCCCTAGCTAAGATTCTGTGCAGTTGAAGAAGCCTGAAATCCCACTCCTGGCTCGCCCCGCCCCGCCCATCCCACCCTACCCCTCCCAGGAGTCCCCATGTGGCCCATTTTGGATGCAGGAAAGTGCAAGGCACACACAGAGGTTCAGGGAGGGTGAAAAAGAGGCCTCCTGGAACTTCAGGAAGGCCAGAAATTGGCCCATTTCCAGCTTCCAGAGAACCTCCAGAGCCTGGGGAGGCTGTTTTTGCCATCCCAGAGGTTCAAAGAGGGCAAAAACGCCCCCCTGCCACCATGGTGCAGGAGGCCAACTAGGCCATGCCCACCATGGCCACCCAGGCAGAAAACCCTTTGCTAAAATTTTTGAAGTCCACCCCTGGATAGGATGCTATCCAGATTCAATGATAAATGCATTACTTGGATCAAGGTATGTGCAAGGTTGCAAAAGGTTTGAAATCTGAGTTTGGCCTATGTGGTGGATGTTAAGATCACATTTCAAAATCTAATGTACAGCATTTTGTTATTATAATATTGATGTGTTAAAAGATTCAACATGAACTTAGGGAATTTAAAGATAAAGTCAACCAGGTAGATTCTAATTGTAGAGATCATATTAAAATTTCATACAGGGAGTCAGATGTGCAATAGAAATGGCATAAACAGAGCAACAATAAAAGAACAGAAGGGGTTATTCATTGCTTAAGTCAAAATTTATATTTACTAGCCTCTCCTATCTTCTAGGATGGGCCTTTCTCTATTTAAATTAAAAATATTTAATCTCTTAAAATCACATCAAACTTTGCCATCTGCTTTGCCATCTAATTAGCCTTTAAATATATTTTGTCAAACCATATATATCACCTTTTTTCAATAATTGGAGTAATAAGTTCTTTGTAGGAAGTCAAAGAATGCAAAGCCAACATCAATGGAAACCTGCTCCAATTTGAGCTAGAGTGTCAGCTGGTGCTCTATTCAAAATCCAAGAAAGAAATACTTAGACTCTTTTAATTAGAGAAAAGATTTTCTTTTACTGAAAGTCAAGTGGTAGCAACAAAAGAATTCTGAATCTGAGAAAGTGGCCACGTAAATCACACATACAAAGTAATGGCAATGTTCCCACCCCCAATAGTTCAAATAGCTCTTCCAATTAAAAGTTGTGAATATCATCATGTGGACATCTCCAGGTGGTGATGAGGCTTCTGTCCATTGACCTTGGCATAGTTTGATAAAGGTTTGTAGCTGCACATAGCATAAGAGAGAAAGCTAAGCAAGGAATAGAAACCTAAGCAAGAATGTACTCCCCCCCCCCAGTTTATACAGTTCCACTTTGTAACACCTCCAGTTCACTTCCCACAACTTTCCCCCCCCCCATTACTTATGGCAGCCGAAAGATGCAAAGCAAAGGGAGAAAGTCTTGAAGGCTGAAAATGTTGAAGGCTGACATTCGGCCCTCCTAGAAAAAGGACGTTAGTCCTATGAAAGAAAAACATAGAAGGTAATAGTCAATATACAGGTAACACTGAAATATTTATATTTTTAGGGTTTATCAGGATATTCAGTACGAAATGCCTTGACCAGTGTAGGAGCTCTAACATCCTTTTCATTGACCCACTCAGCTTGGGAAGGAGGAATATGCTTCCAAGCAATCAAATATTGGAGTCGACCCCTCTGTTTCCCAGAATCCAAAATCTCTTTAAGTTCAAAATGTTGTTCATCTTCAATTAGCAATGGTACAGGAGGATCAATCTGAGTCAGTCTCAAATCGGAAGTATGTTCAGGTTTTAACAGACTAACGTGGAAGACAGGGTGGATCCGTCGAAGAGTTTTCAGTAATTTCAGTTGGACTGCCACAGGGTTCACAATTCATTCAATTGAGAAAGGCCCAATATACTTGGGGCCAAGCTTTTTTTACTTTTGGGTGGTTTGCAAATATCTGGTGGATGAAAAGACTTTGTCGCCCACCTGATATGGTTTTTGTGGAGATCTCTTTTTGTCTGCAAATTTCTTATGAGCTTGATGTGCATCATCTAATGCTTTACAAGTAACCGGCCAGGTAAGCTGGAGTTGTGTTATCCATTCTTCTAATGACTGAATGTAAGGCTTCTCACGTGGAAATTTGGGTATGGGTACAAAGTCTTGCCCTGATGCCACTTTAAATGGAGTAAACCCAGTACTACTATGTACGGAACTGTTATACACCACCTCAGCAAATGGCAATAAGTCAGCCCAATTATCTTGCTGATAATTTATGTAACATCTAAGATATTGTTCCAATACCGCATTAGTTCTGTCACAAGCCCCATTGGTTTGTGGATGATGGGTGGAGCTTAAGTTCTGGGTGGAACCCAATAACTTCAGGAGCTGTTTCCAAAAGTTCGAAGTGAATTGGACACCCCTGTCTGAGATTATGCGTTCAGGAACCCCATGTAACCTGTAGATATGTAAAATAAACAGTTTAGCCAATGTTTTTGCAGATGGGATCTTTGAACAAGGTATGAAATGTACTTGTTTGGAAAACAAATCAGTTACCACCCAAATAACTGTGTTTCCCCCACTTTCAGGTAATTCCACTATAAAGTCCATAGAGATTTCCTTCCATGGAGCCATTGGTCTAGCCACATTTTGTAGCAAGCCTGCTGGCTTACCAGGAGGCTGTTTGGCTGAGGCACAAATAGAACAATTAGCTACATAAGTTTCAATGTCCTTCTTCAAAGTAGGCCACCAAAATTGCCATTTAACCAAGTGTAAAGTTTTCACGAATCCAAAATGACCAGCCGCTTTAGAGTCATGAGCTTGCTGTAATATTTGGCTCCTCAGTTTCTCTGGCACATATAATTTGGTTCCCACCCATGCCAATCCATCTTTAACCGTACAATTATTTGAGTGAGTAAGGAACCAGTCATCAAGTTTTAGAGCCTCTCTTCATTGTGCAGTCAAATCATTCAATAAATCAACCTCCCTCCTCTTCTTTTGGGCTCTGGTAACCACCAGTGCTGCCAACTGGTTGGTTGGGACAATCAGCCGAACCACTTCCTGGCGAGCACTATTGTATTGAGGTAGTCTAGATAGGGCATCCGCCATGAAATTCCTCCCCTCTGGAATGTACTTCAACGAAAAATTAAAGTGTTTAAAGTATTGCACCCAGTGAATTTATTTGGGGGACAGCTTCTGGGGCATTTTCAAAGCCTCCAAATTTTTATGATCGGTCCATACCTCAAATGGATGTTTTGCTCCTTCCAAGAAATGTCTCCAAGTCAACAAGGCCCAGCGAACTGCAAAAGCTTCTTTTTCCCAGATGGCCCATTTCTTTTCAGTTACAGAGAATTTATGGGAAGTATATGCACATGATTGTAAAGTCCCCATCTCATTTGCTTGCAGTAACACCGCTCCAACTGCTACATCACTCGCATAGGCTTGGATCACAAAAGGAGCATCCATGTCCGGGTACTTGAGTACCCGGTTCAGCAGCAGTCATTTCAGCTTTTCAAAGGCAGCTTGACATTCCATGGACCACTCCGGTGGCTTACTAGGCTTTGGTTTCACCTTGCCTTTGGTTTTTGGGAGGTTTGTGATAGGCAGTGCTATCTTCATGAAAGCCAGGATAAATTGTCAGTAAAAGTTGGCGAATCCCAAGAAACTCTGAAGTTGTTTCCTGGTGTGTGGAGGGGCCCATTCCAACACGGCACGAACCTTCCCCGGATCCATTTCTATGCCCTCATGTGAGATGCAATAACCCAAATAGTCAATTTTGTCCTGATGGAATTCACACTTGGACAATTTTGCATACAGCTCAGAGGCTCGGAGTTTTTCCAAAACTGACCGCACTAGTTTCACATGTTCCTCCCAAGTCTCCATGTAGATAAGGATATCATAAAGGTAAAACAAAACCTCTTTGTATAAATGTTCATGTAACACCTGATTGATCATTTGCATGAATACTGCTGGGCCCCCCTGTAGGCCAAATGGAAGAACGTTGAATTGGAAACAACCCATTGGGCAGTTGAAAGCAGTTTTCCATTCCTCCCCTTCCTTAATTTGAACCCAGTAGTATGCTTCTCTCAAGTCGAGCTTCATAAAAATTTTGCCTTTGGCCAGGTGGGTCAACATGTCCTTCATCAAGGGGAGGGGGTACACATTTTCCATGGAAATACCATTCAGGTTTCTATACTCAACATATAAGTGAAGGGAGCCATCTTTCTTTTCACGGAACAACACTGGGGCCGCTACCCGGGGTCTAGCAGGTTGGATGAAACCATGTTCCAAATTCTTATCGATAAATGACCGCAGCTCTTCCAGTTCCCGCGGCGTCATCGAGTACAGCTTCGGTTTCAGGAATTTCACCCCTGGTAAAATTTCAATACTACAATCTGTTGAAAGATGAGGAGGGAGTTTATCTGAAGCCTTCTCACTGAATACTTCCTTTAAGTCCCAATATTCCTCTGGAATTTTATCCTTCCCCTTCAGTTTCTCGGTACCCGTGGAGGCCAGCTCAGTGGAATTTTTGAGTTTCGGTTTAGATCGCCCCTCCCCTTCCGGCCACTGGTCAGTACGTATGCGCAATGACTCCCTCCTCCAATTGACGTGGGGGTTCCTTTTCTGGAGCCAGGGCAATCCCAGTATTAGTGGCCATTCCATTCCAGGGGCCACAATAAAACACAAAGTCTCTCTATGCTTCCCCACTGTCATTTCTATGGGTTCCGTTATGAAATGTGCAGGGCCGCCCCCTGCTAATGATCCATCCAATTGGCAAAAGGCTATGGGTGTTTTTAAGGTTTTTAGTGTTAAGCCCATTTTCTCTACTACTTTCCTACTGACTACGCACCTTGTGCACCCAGAGTTTTGCAAGGCCAGCATTTTCCTTTTGGCTCCTGATGTGGGTACCCTTAACTTAACTGAAATGGTCATAGGGCCCTTGTTTGGACTTACCGGTGAGTCATCTTCCGAATCGAATTCACTCTCTTCAGAAGAGGTCGTAGTTCCCAGTTCCTCTCCTTTTGGAGGGGTGATCTCTACAACCTCCTCCGCTTTTAGCACCATTTTGCAAGGCTTCATTGGGGTTTTTTCAGGTCTTTTCCCTCCTCCTGGTGCCTCCTTCAGTTCCAACTTGACCAGGCAGTCTGCAGCCCAGTGTTCCTTCTCACATCAGAAACAGGCAGTGGTCTTGGGTCTCGCTGCCATCCCTCCCTTTTGGGGTTTGAAGGCTTATCGTGGCCATGGGGGGGAGGACTTGCTCCAACCAGAACCCCCCGGCACCTGTTGCGGGTTAGATCAATTTCCACCTCTGCTGCTAGCACGTACCACATCTGCAGATCATTGGGGTCTCTTCTGGCAATGCAGCTCTGGTATACATTCTCATTTAAGCCATCTTTAAACATTTCTATCAGGGCTACCTGGGACCAGCCTCGAATATGACACCCCAGCTCTCTAAATTCCTGGGTGTAGTTGGCCACTGATCTCTGCCCCTGATTTATGGTCTTCATCCTAATCCTGGCCTTACTTTCCACCAGTGGGTCTTTAAACCTGGCCCATAGCGCAGTCATGAACAGGTCATAATTCATCAGCTGGGGGGCGTTATCATTATGCAAAGTCACCATCCACTTTGCAGCTGTTCCCTCCAGAGCCCTGGTAACACATCTGACTTTGGCTGCTTCTGAGGGAAAATCTCCTCCGTATTCCTCCATATAGCTCCAAACTTGTGCCAGGAAAAATCCCAACTCCTTGGGATCACCCCCCATATTTTACTTCCAACGGAGGCAACTTTGGAGTTCTACGTCTTCTGGCATTACTCCTCCCACTGGGGGCCCCGGGGCTGCTGCTGCCTGTTGTGATAGCCCAGGTTGATTTATGGGGGTGGCTGCTCTGCATCTGCTGGCTGGGGCTGCCTTCCCTTCCTCCCCCTCATACCTTTTTTCAGCATGAGGCTCTCCGAGGGCTTCATCTATGAGGTGCTTGGCTTGATTTAATAAAAAGTCTTTCCTTTCCCTCTCTTGCCATGGCTCCTCTCTTCCATGCCGATGGGTAGTGGTGACTCCTAGGGGAGGCTTCTCTTCAGAATCCTTCCAGCCGACTCCGAAGGACCATTTGGGTTTTACAGCTGGTTTCTCTCCAAGATTTAGTTCTGCTAACAAGTCAGCTTCCCTTTCTTCCTCTAGCAGCAGCAAATCTTGCCCTCCAGTGGCTCCCAGGTCTTCTTGGTCGCTGGCTGGAGTTGACATGATGTTCAGATCCCCTCGGAAGAAATTGTGTTGTCTCTCCGGGTGGGCTGGTAACATGGAGATTCAGAATAATGCCAGCTGGTGCCACATTCAAAATCCAAGAAAGAAATACTGAGACTCCATTAATCAGAGAAAAGATATCTTTTACTGGAAGTCAAGTGGTAGCAACAAAAGAATTCTGAATCTGAGAAAATGGGCGCGTAAATCACATATACAAAGTAATGGCAATGTTCCCACCCCCAATAGTTCAAATAGCTCTTCCAATTAAAACTTGTGAATATCATCATGTGGACATCTCCAGATGGTGATGAGGCTTCTGTCTGTTGATCTTGGCATAGTGTGATAAAGGTTTACAGCTGCGCATAGCATAAGAGATAAATTCTAAGCAAGGAATAGAAACCTAAGCAAGAATGTACTCCTCCCCCCCCCACCCAGTTTATACAGTTCCACTTTGTAACACCTCCAGCTCACTTCCCACAACTTTCCCCCCCTCCTCCCCCCATTACTTATGGCAGCCGAAAGATGCAAAGCAAAGGGAGAAAGTCTTGAAGGCTGAAAATCTTGAAGGCTGACATAGAGACCCTTAGATAAACTCTTGGGATGCCATTAAAATGAATAGTTATTCAGGAAAAGTATTTTAATGTTTACCTTTTCCAATTTCTTTTTTAAAACTTTTGAAAATCTTTACCATCTGGATGTGCATACACTGTATCTTTGTAGTGCTGTGAACTGCATCATTACCATACATTGAGTGAATCCATAAGCTTAACTAAAAAGGTCCTTTATCTTATTTAGGAGTATTTTATCAAGTAGAAAGGAATTTTAAATATTTATTGATCAACTCTGCAGCCTTACAATCATATCACAGACAAAAAAGGATTAAAACAATTAAGAAATAATCAGATAAAATAGACATTACTTAATACAATATTCTTATGCCAAAAACACATGAACATCCACATTATCTTATATTTCTGTATAGGAGGAATCTTACTCCATTCTTCCCTCTGGCTTGTTGAAATAACCAGGTTTTGGTTATTTTCATAAATCCTCAGTAAAAAAAAGTATATGCAAGTTTTGGTTATTTTCATAAATCCTCAGTAAAAAAAAGTATATGCATGTATTATTTTTCATAGCAGATTAGTTAAATGACAACAAGGAAAATGTGTAGGAATATTACATTTAATTCAATTTAAAGTAACAGATTAATAATGTTAATTATCTAAATTTATTTTCAGTTGTTTTATGGTATCTAACTAAAGTTAAATGCAATAGCTTCTATTACTTCAACTGTGCAAGATCTGTTTGTTATCTGTTGCGGTTTCTTAAGGAAGAATGTTTTGCAAAAATGATGGGCCTGCCAACTTGATTTAAATCTGATTAACCACAGAAGGTAGTGATATAACTTAATGGAACTAGATTATCTTCGTTCCCATGGGCAACAATTTCCAGCTTCTGGTCAATAGCAGCTGGTGAACTGTGAGCACCTCAAAGTGATCCAACACCTGATATGTCAGATAAGAGCTGTAACTGAGCATTGATCTGGTCTCATAGACAATTGTAAGCTTGTCAATATCATTTATCAAAATTATTAGTTCTTGTGATAAAGTTAAATTAACTCCAATTTCATATTATGGAGGTAATATAATTATGAAATCAATCAAACCCTGTCCATAGAATGAATGGACTGTTGTAGCAGAAAATCATTGTTGTGTCAGGAAAATGCAGGAGAAGGGCTTTTATGGCCAGATAAATTCCAAAGCAATAACACCAAAAGCTGTTGATTACAAGCATGTCCTCGTGTCACAAGCACATTAGAACATTAAAAAAAAAATCCTATTAAAATATTGTTAATTCAATTCAATTTAGAAAAATATTTACCTTCATTGATGTATTATAGGGTTGGATATTGATGTTTTTTAGTAACAATTGCTTGCAAATACAACAGAATGATATATTAGTAATGGGTACCTATTGTTGGATATATCACCCCTGCCTACCAAATGGTAAATCCATGATATTTACTAGAGGATTTAGTGTTCTACTTTCCATCTCTTGTCTTGCTGCTGTTGTATACATAAAAAGGATTAATGCTGGATTTATCAAAGGACACTCCCTTTGGGGCTGTCCATACTAATTATCCAAGTGAACCTGGAGAATTCTCCACCTTTTGATATTTTATAATTTACAGATTTTGTATATTGTTGCCTATTGTTCATGTCAATTTCTCCCGCTTTTACCTGCCTTTTACCCAACTTTTACCAATAATTTTAAAATTGTTTGCTGAATAAACAAACATTTAGCTATATTTCTGCTAGCTGAACTCTGTGCTTTCTGTGATCTGATCATAAGGATTGACTGGAGCTATATTAAACTGGAAATTACAGTAATTTTGCAAATCTTATGGGTTTCCATCGATAAATAATTGATACCTGTGGAAATCGACAGTAGGACTAGAATGGGCTTTACTTTGATTCAAAGAATCTTTTTTAATCCCCACAATCTATACATAAGCTTCTCTTAGAATAAAAGTTGCAGGTTATATAAGGTGGATCATGTGGAAATTTTACTGGGAATTTTGCAGCAATAATTCAGCGTCAATAAAATCAACACAGATGGGTGATGCTTCATTTAACATCTTTATAAACATAATAAGATTTTTAAAACCAGTTGTAGATTTCTCCAACATGGAGCAAACTCAAACAGTCCTCATTGGCTGACTTAGTTGCTATGCCTATTCATTGGTTGACCTTGTTACGAAGCTCCATGCCAGTTCATGAATATAGTCTGACAAATTTAAGAGACAGTTTGATTCTTATGTTCATCCTCATTACCTGGTTCTAAAGTGTAAAATATTTAAGGCTGCAGCTTTTTCATTATGAAAGAAAGTTTATGTCTTACGTGAAACATACAATTTTCAAGTAGTAAAGAACTTCTCTTTATGTTTAACTAATATGTCAGACCTGATCCACTTCTGATATTAGACTTTCAGTCTAAAGATACCAAGTTGAAAACAGCCAATATACATAGCTGAATAGCTACATCTTAATAACTTTAGCACTAACAATAGCACTTAGACTCATATACCACTTCACATTGCTTTACAGCCCTCTCTAAAAAGTTTACAGAGTCAGCATATTGCCCCCAAAATCTGAGTCCTCATTTTACCCACCTTGGAGGGATGGAAGGCTGTGTCAATTTTGAGCTGGTGAGGATCAAACTGCCAAACTGCAGGCAGCTGGCAATCAGCAAAAGTAGCCTGCAGAACTGCATTCTAACCACATCACCACCATGGCTCTTAGGGTCTCAAAATCCCAATTAGTAGAAAAAATAAATAAAAATGAAACTACTTAAATTTCACCAAAATGTTTGATATTGACTGTATAGATAGTTTCACTATCAATAGTAAAAATCATAAAAACATTCACTGCATTGCATTTTTGAATGCATTAGCACTTTTGCAAAGGAAAGTGTACTTCCAATTCAAAAAGAACATTGTCCCACTGTGACAAACGCCATGAAAATGTTAAAATGCTCAAGAAGAAAAGCAAAGTAAGCACAATAAGTATAATGTTGGGACTTCAAATTTTAAAAGAGAGACTTTACAAATATTTTGTGATAAAATGTATATTCTGAGCCTTTTTTCTAATATCGACATTTTTCTACATTTTTTCTGAAAATTAGTTATTTCTGTATAGAATATATAACATAATTGGTTATTGTTTGTAGTTATCAATTTTAATTTGTTGCCATCCAGCTTCTCTTAATGAGATATAAATGGGGATATACCAGATCTAGGGACCTTGAAGTTTTAAGCTTCAAGCTTTAAAGCTTAATTCATAACAAAAAAAAAATCAAATTATGTGAAAGTACATTCAATTCATTTACATTTCTTTATCCACTATAGTTTTCAGATTTACATATCAAATGTACTTTAATGAATAACCATACTACATTTTAATATTAACAAAATAATTTATTATTGCTAAAAATGCTATTTTTCTATGGTTTCGACTTTTCCAAAAATAACAGAAAACAGATTTTGGGATTTTGTAGGTCATTTAGTCAAACCCCCCGCCACCCAAGTGGGAGACCCTACACCATTTCTGACAAATGGCAGTCCAATCTCTTCTTGAAAGTCTCAAGTGATGGTGTTCCCACAACTTCCAAGGGCAAGCTGTTCCATGGGTTGATTGTTCTCACTGTCAAAAAGTTTCTCCTTATTACCAGGTTAAATCTATCCTCGTTCAGTTTCCATCCATTATTCCTTGTCTGGTCAACAGGCGCTTAATAAATAGCTTGACTCCTTCCTCCCCGTGGCAGCCCCTCAAATACTGGAAGACCTCTATCATGTCGCCCCTGGGCCTTCTCTTTACTAGACTAGCCAAGCCCATTTTCTGCAACCGTTCATTGTATGTTTTAGCCTTCAGTTCCCGAATCATCCTGGTTGCTCTTCTCTGTACTTTTTCGAGAGTCTCAACATCTTTTTTATAATGTGGTGACCAAAACTGGATGCAGTACTCTAGGTGTGGTCTTACTAAGGCTTTATAGAGTGGTATTAGTACTTCCCTTGATCTTCATTGTATCCCTCTGTTAATACAATTTAGGACTGCATTAGCTTTTTTGGCTGCTGCTGCACACTGCTGGCTCACAGTTACAGCTATTGAGCCTGGTTTCACCCAGTCTATATGTGTACTTTTTCTTGCCTAACTGTAGGACTTTACTTTTCTCTACATTGAATTTCATTTTGTTAGAAATGGCCCAGTGTTCTAGTCTGTCAAGATCCATCTGGATCTTGAGCCTATCTTCTTGAGTGTTAGCTATTCCTGCCAGCTTAGTATCATCTGCAAATTTGGTAAGTTCCCCTTCAATTCCTTCATTTAAGTCGTTAATGAAGATATTGAAGAATACTGGGCCTAAGATGGAACCTTGTGGCACCCCACTGCTTACTTCCCTCCATGTAGACTTAGACCCATGAAGGACTACTTGTTGAATATGGTTTACCAGCCAGTTGTGAGTCCATCTAGTGGTGGTGCTATCTATTCCACTTTTTTCTAGCTTACTAAAAAGTAGGTTGTAGTCTACTTTGTTGAATGCCTTGCTGAAATCTAAATATATTATGTCCACAGTATTTTGCTGGTCTACTAACACAGAAATGTTATATTTCTGGCCAGATAAGCAATTGATGAAGCCTCTTGCACCAAAGTCAACATACTTAATATCCAAGAGCAACCAATTCTTTTGGTACCTGAAATAAAAAGAAGACAAAACCCCATGACCACTTTGCTCTGCACAATAGTAAAAATACAAACAAAATCTTTTAAATCAAGAAATGTTTCTCCCCTTCCATGGTTCTCTCCACCCATCCATCAAGCAGACTGATGTCATTGGGTCATTCTTTTTAATGAAGTTTGAGGTGGTGGAAGCCTACATGAGACAGAAAAGGAAAACAATGTTTTGTAGAAGCTCCATCATTTGACATTTTTGACACGTATCTGTAGAAGTTTTTATGTAGAAATTTGAATGATAAAGAATTTATTCAACAAACCTCATAATACTTTAATTTAAATTTAGAAGCAACAAGTTCCCAAATTTTTGGATAGGAGGCATATAAGACATGTATTCAAGATCAAATTATTGCTTATATACATCATATAAAAATAAGATTAAAAGAGGAAAAATAATTTAAAAGATGAATTAAAATATTTATGGATACAACACAGGAAGTTAGATGCCCACCTACTATTGTGTATAGAGAAAAAGAAACATGGATTAAATAATGTATTATTTTGTCAAACCGAATTCATATTTACCAAAAAGATGTTTTGTCTCTTTTTAAAAAACAAAAACAAAATGCAAATTAATGTTCAAGAAAACTGAAAAATGAAACTTATGTGAAGCTAAACAAATTTGGTTGGGAATTCTGTAGGATTGTGAATTGGACAATCTGAAATTTTGTATTTATTAGTTTCAATCTTTCACACATCTTTAGCTATGAATTTTTATAGATTACAGAAATTGTCTTATTGCACTTTACAGAAAGCAAAGATGGTACAGCTCTTGAATAGTATCGCCACTTTCTATTTCAAACTTAAATCCTCACTCTCTGTGTGGTCCTTGAAAATAGTGCCCTCAAACAAAGTAAAGAAAGTAGTGCAGAAGAGGATTTTATTGTGTTTACACAACTTTGTCTATGGGTGTGACTGTGTATGGGTTTTTTATTCATTTGGATTTAAAGCGCAACATTCAAAATACATAAAGTACACTCTTCCTTATCCCTTCACTCAAACCACTCAGATGATTGTTCCCTAGTCATGTGATTTCTTAAAGACCACACAAGGAGTCTTGTAAGAAGTATAGAAGAACTGAGTTAACACAGTCTTCTTGGTACTAGACTCTTTCTTACTGTCAGGATAGAGCTGCATAGAATTTCTTAATATAAGTTAATATCTAAATTCTCTCACACACATTCTTGATTTCTCACAATAATCAGTTTCTAGAGGATGGCAAATTGCCACCCTTATTCATGCCAAATAGAGGAACTAGTTCATATAGCAAATGTTAACAATCAGGCTAATCAACTTTTTTTTAATTTAAAAAAAAAGCCCAGAGGGAGGGTGAAACAAAGGCCATGTACAATAAAGTAACAAATAAACACAGTGAAAATATGAGCCAAGTGTCTTTCATTTCCACATGAAATGAGCTACAAAAAGCAAACGCAATCTGCAGATTTATTTCATTCTAGTTAACAGTGTGGATTAAGCAGATTCAGGTCTATGACAAAATAAACACTCAACACAGCAAAATCCACAAGGTGAATGTTTCCTTAGGGGCCTCTTGTGTTCCTGAGTCCACAAGAGCTTCATGTTTCTCCTGAAATGAAAAAGGAAAATAAATCTTTTTCTCTGGTTTTTCCCAGCCATAAACACAATGAGGCAATTTCAATCTGGCTCATCCCTGGAGTGAGGTTGGCCTAAGGTTTCTATAACAGAGATCAATAGAAAAAATAATTATCCTAAAGTTACTCATTTCCTGGTTCAAGGATAAGCCTGACCTTGGTGCTCTGTTGGCCAAGTTATGAATTCTATCTACCTCCCACATGTTATAATTCCATAATTCTATAGGGCAGTGACATGGTAGCATGAGGTGAATCTGAAGGTTGGAAGGCTTACACTCTTTTCCCATTCCTTGCTGGACATTGAAGAGAAACACCTAATGGAAGATCTCCTCTATAAATAGCATTTATATACAAAAGCAGATCAAATGGGTAATTATGAGGATATGTTTTCCTTAGCAGGTTCTGCTTCTTTATGTTGAGTGTCGTGCCCTGCCATCTACATAATGCATGGTGCTTTGAACATTAAATGAAAGTCCTTATTTCCCAAGAAATTCAAGAAAGCTTTGTAAAGGCTTTCATCTTCACAGTGTCTCCCTTTCTACTGTTGGTCTTATCTTTATTTTATTTTTCTTAGGACTATCATTAAATTATTGGTGTGAAATAAATAGAAGCATTAATTTTTTTAAAAGAATTTTTATTTTTAAACAAACAAAAACAAAACTTACAAACATCTTCCAGTAACATACAGTGTATCAGTTGGTTACAATCTTTTTGTGCTTCCTCTCCCTAGTTCTCACTTATAATTTGTATAAATTCTCATATTATCTATATCTATATCTATATCTATATCTATATCTATATCTATATCT
>BLBF01000018.1:43568412-43593094 GCA_015471245.1 Laticauda colubrina | reverse complement strand
TCTATATCTATATCTATATCTATATCTATATCTATATCTATATCTATCTATCTATCTATCTATCTATCTATCTATCTATCTATCTATCTATCTATATAGACTGAGGTTTTCGTGGGTATTTGTATGTGTATCTTTGGTTATTCGGGTTTTCTCCCGTGTAAAATTGGAAGTATCTAGGCGACGTTTCTCATTCATCATCTTCAGGCTTGTTTCTTCAGCTCTGTGCTTCTCAGAGTAATGTGAGCTTGCAGCTGCTTCTGCCTTTTAACTGCTCATGGGGGAGTGACTTGATTGGGTGGGGGCTTAGCTGTGTTCTGATTGATGGGGGTGTGTTCTCATTGGTTGATGATTTGGCTGTGTTCTGATTGGTAGGGGGGTTGGCTGTGTTCTGATTGGCTGGGGGGGTGTTCTGTTCAGGTGGGAGCTTGGTTGTGCTCAGATTAGTCTTAGTTACTGGGGGATTTGAGCTGGTGAGCTGTGATCCTGTTGTTTGGCTTCATGTTCTTGGTCGTGCCACATCTTCATGGTGGTCATCAGTTCACTTCATGTATGGGTCGGAGGGGTTTGAAACGGGTAGTAATGCAGCTGTGGTACGGCTTCTGGTCCATGGTCGTGTCTCATCTTCTGCGTGGTTGTGAGTCTTTTTTTCTACATGGAAGTGTGGTGGTAGCATCGTGTGTGGCCCTTGTGGATGTTGGTCTGGTGTCATTGTTCATCTTAGATACCGTTTGTTAATGAGGGCGGGTTTTCAAATGGCTGGTAGGTGGGAAGTATCATCTCAGTTATTCATGCTGTGTGGGCATTTTTCTATCTCTATGGTTTCTCTGATTATTCTGTTGTTGAAGTGTTCAGTTTTGGTGATAGTTCTGGTATTTTTAAAGTCAATCTCATGTCCTGTGGCTTTGAGGTGTTGGACCAGGGAAGAGGTTGGTTCTTCTTTTTTGATTGAGCTCTTGTGTTCTTCAATGCGTGCACTTATTCTTCTGTTAATTTATCTGATGTATGTGGTGGGTCAAGCGGTGCAAGGGATTTCGTATACTCCTTGGTTTTCTAACTTTATTTTGTCTTTGGGGTTTCTTAGGATGGTGGATATTTTTCTGTTTGTGCAGAATGCTGTTTTGATGTTGTGTTTCTGGAGGATCTTGCTGATTTTGTCTGTAGTGCCTTTTATATATGGGAGGAGGACTTTGCCATTCTCTTGTTCTCTCTCTTGGATTTTGGTTGGGGTTTCTTTTTGGATTAGGTGGGTATCTTCTTTTTTTGGAATCCATTGGCTGTTAGTACATTAGTGAGAGTGTGTAGATCGGGTTTTAGATGTTGTTTGTCGACTAAGATTTTGTTCTGGAGATGAGTGTCTCAGCTACGGAATTGATCTGTGCTGGGTGGTGGTGTGAGAGTATGTGTAGATAGCAGTTTGTATGTGTTTTCTTCAGTTATATGATATGTCCTCGGGAGCCATTGGATTTTTTGTATACTAAGACATCTAGGAAGGGAAGTTGATTGTTAGCTTTTGTTTCCATGGTGAATTGTATTTTGGGGTGTAGGCTGTTGAGGTGTGTGAGGAAGTTGTTCAGTTTTTCTTTCCCATATGGCCAGATTATGAAGGTGTCATCTCCATATCTGAGCCAGAGTTTGGGTTTGTGATCATATTTTTCTAGAGCTTGTGTTTCAAAGTGTTCCATGTAGAGGTTTGCGATGACAGGTGAGAGGGGTGGGTACTCCTTCTATTTGTTTCTATTTTTGTCAATTGTAGGTAAAGTATGTATTGGATAGGCAGTGGTTGGTAATATCTAGGATGTTTGTTTTGGATGGCTGTCAAGGCTTCTTTTATCAGCACTTGGGTGAAGAGGGATATCACATCGAAGATCACTAGTAGGTCGCTGGGTTGTAATTTTTGTTTCTTTAAGATCTCGATGAACTGCAATGAGACATGTGAGTTGATGGATTCTGCATAGGGCTGTAGTTGCTTGGCGAGAAATTTGGCTAAGTTTTGTAGAGGTGAGCCGATGGAGCTGACTATTGGTCATAGTGAGGTTCCTTCTTTGTGTATCTTGGGGAGACCATAAAGCTTAGGGCATCTGGATGATTTTTCTCTAGGTATGATTCTTTACTGGATTTCTTCGCTGATGGGGGAGGCTTTTATTTTGGATCTGGTGGGTTTTTTTAGGTAGGTGGTGGGGTCTGTGTTTAGGGCTTTGTATGTGGGGTCTTGGAGTCGGGTGATTAACTTGGTTTGGTAGTCTGGTGTGTTCATAACCACTGTCACGTTGCCCTTGTCTGCTGGTAGGATTATTATTCTGGTGTCTTCTTTCGGGTTAAGTAGTGCAGTTTGTTCTTCTTTGGATAAGTTGCTTTTAGGTGGTTTGCCAGTGCAGAGGATGTTGGTGATTTCGAGTCTGAAATCAATTTTATCTTTGGGGTTTCTAAGGATGGCTGTTATTTTTCTGTCTGTTTTAAAGGCAGTCTTGATGTGATGTCTGTGTAGTATTTTACTGATTTTGTCTGGAGTACCTCTTATGTAGGGCAGGACAGCTGTTCCATAGGTCTGTTCATCTTCTAGGTCTCCATTATGTCTCAGTGTGTTTTTGTGGATCAAGCTGGTGATTTTGCTTTTGTGGAAGCCATTGGCTGTCAGTACTTTAGTCAGGGTGCATAGTTCAGACACACACAAAGACTGAACTATGACTAACCCTGACTAAAGTACAGAAAAATAGCAGCCATCCTTAGAAACCCCAAAGATAAAATTGACCTGGAAAACTAAGGCATATACGAAGTTCCCTGTGCATCATGCCTGGCCACATACATTGGACAGACCAATAGAAGAATAAGTACCCACCTGGATGAACACAAAAATGCAGTTAAAAAAAGCTGGAACACACCTCCTCACTAGTCCAACAAATGAAAGCCACAGGTCATAACATCAACTTCAATGGCACCAAAACCCTAGCCACTATAGAAACTCCAGCCACAGAATCATCAGAGAAGCCATAGAGATTGAAAAAAGACCTGAAAGCATGAATAGAAGAGATGATTCTACCAGACTGTCAATCATTTGGAAGCCTGCACTCTCAAATAGAAAGATCTCCACACCACAAGCCAGGCAAACACCTGGGCATAAACAGACCCCCCCGATACCTCCAGCTCAAACACACCCCAACCAGGCATCCAGATGAAACCTAGCTTCCTAACAGATAAAAGCTGTCCTTTTACGTGAAGCCAAGCTGCACTGAAAGCCTCCAATACAGGAACACAGTGTTGCCAACCAATCAAAGCCACAAAACAGACAGAAAAAACCAGAAACACCAATCAAACAAACTCCAAGAACAATAAACACAGACCAAGACTCCCAACCAATCAGGATGTAGAAAAAAACATCCTGGCACAGCAATAGGCTTGCCTCAAATTTAAAACCAACGGCTTTGATAGCCTGACCCACATACAAACTCAATACAGAAGCCTGATGATGGCAGATGAGATTCTGCTGAAATGTTGCTACAACTTTAAAAGCACTACAATGACGTGGGATAATACCCGAAGGAAGCTGAACAGCATATAACAGTCATTTGACTATAACTATTATTCCATCATTTTATGCAAGGCATTCAACATTTTAAATTGATTTATATTGCAACATTCATTACTTCACCCAATAAGAATACATCCTATAAATTCTATTATCTTTTATATTATGAAATTATCTAAGATATATCATTTCCATACTTTTCCCCTTACCATTGGTAAAATAAATCCCATATCTTATAATATTGTTTATCTTCTTGTTTTCTAATTTCAAATGTCCATCTACTCATTTCAGCACATTCCATTATTTTCTTAATGTCTTTCTCCTGCGCTGGTATTTTCTCATTTTTCCAATTTTTCGCAAACACAATTCTGGATGCTGTTAATACATTTACAATCAAATACTTCAATTCTGTTCTGTATATTTCTGGTAAAATACCCAGTAAAAATATATCTGGTTTAAAGTCAATATGTCTTTTGGTTATTTTTTCCAACCATGTGTGGATTGTAGTCCAGTAACTTTTTGCCTCTATGCATGTCCACCACATATGGTAAAATTATCCTGGTATCTGATGACATTTCCAACACTTTCTGGATTTGTTCCTAAACATTCTTGCTATTCTCATTGGGGTAAATGCCATCTATAAAACATACAAATTTTCTTTATATGCTGTTGACATTGTCATTTTATAATTTTGAGACCACAATTTTTGCCATTTTTCTAAGTCAATTCAATATCCAAAAAATTTCCCCCATGCAATCATTGTTTCTTTAACTTGTTTTTCTTCTAATTTAACCTCTAATAAATATCTGTATAATTTTTAATCACCTTTTCATCAGTACCTATTACGCTAACCTGATTAGAAAAAAAAAGGCATTGATTAGTGTTAATGTTGATTGGAAACCCTTTTGAGACTTTTTGCTTCACACAGAAAAGAATGAAATTATAGTATATGGTTTTGATGATTAGAAGAGAATACTAGATAATAGAAGACCATGAAAGTAATGTTGGAACCTTAAAGTAAGAGTTTAAATTTATAATAATTATTATAAAAGAAAATAGCAATTCATTTCTTTATATAGCTTTTTCTTTCTTTCTGCACTTTTGGCTTTATTCTTCCTTCCTTTACTTTTTTCTTCTTTCTCTTATGTTAATTTTTGGTGTCTGTTGGTTCTTTTATTTTTTTAGTGTCCAAAAAAGAATGGACCACATAACAATTCTTTATCACAAAGATTTAGCAAGGCCCCTTCAAAAGACATGATCCTACCTTGCATTGCTCGTTAGAGATTCTCATCTTTCCTGCCTTTCCAGATGGTCGGATGGTCAATTTGAAGATCGAAAGCTTTCTGGTGATGGGCAGAAACTCAAGAGGTTTTCTGATTCTGATTAACAGCTGCAGTTTGATGAGACTTTTTTTTAGAATGTTTATTACACATTTTTCTAAACATTTAAACAACATTTCTATTTTTGAAAGTGCTACAGAGTCAGCTTCTTTCCTATTTACATGGAAATATTTTCATTTTCAATTCCTGGTATATTTCTATTATATTTTTACATTTATATTTACCTTTCTATAATTCCTTATATATACATTTCCTGCAACTCTTAAGTAATTTTTATACATAATCTTTACTTTTCTCCTCTAGCCACTCATACCATATGTCCCAAATCTTAAAATATTCTGTTTTCTGCTTGTCTTTTAACTCCATCATTAATTATCAATCTCTGCACATTCAAACACTTTTTTATCACCATATCTTCTGTAAAATATTAGTCTGTTTCTATCGTTGTGCAAAAACAATTCTGGCCGCCATCAGTATATGGAGTATGATTTTTTTTTACTTAGATTGTCCTTTATTATACCTAATGAGAATAATTCTGGTTTCCACTCAATTTTTTGCTTAATAATTGCCTTGAACCATTTCTTATTCCTCATCCAATACTTCTTCGCTTCTTGGCACATCCAGCACATGTGAAAAAATGTTCCTTGTTTATGTTTGCACCTCCAGCATGCCGTTGATCTATTTGGGTACATTTTTGCTATTGATTAGACTTGTGTAAGTAATAGTGCTTTACATGGATGGGCTGTTGCCCTGTTCATTTGATACTCAAAGCTAATTCATACACTCCTGTTTTCAATGGGCCATGCCTAAATCATGCCTAAAAGTGTGTTATGTTTTGGTTTTTTGCAGAGAGGTTCTTTCAGAGAATCCTTAGGAAGGATGCAATGAGATTTCAGATGTATCTTCAGGAAGGCAGAAGTCCTCATTCTTCAAATCAAATCTGGGCCCAGGAACTTCTCTTTTAGCTAACATTTCCAGAATGAGGGAAGGAACCACCCTGGAGTTGCCACCAGTATTTTCCACCATTTTATTTTGTTGCTGATTACAATCTATGCAATAAGTTGCTTTTAGAAGATTTATGGATATAAACATATTGGAGGAAGATGGACAAAATATGTTTTTTTAAAACTGTGGAAAAAAGCAACTCAACATCTTTTTTAGAACAATGAATGCCATTATTGTATGTGTTCGTGGCATACTCCTTCTCTTACTTTAAGCATACTTTGAAGAATTGTCCATATACTTTATCCCTCCTATGAACAGGGAAAGAGAGTAGATAGACAGAAAAGGGGGAAACTCCTTTTACCTCATTATTAAACCATAACTCATCAGAAATCCTCTTGATTGTACTGAGGTGACAATACCGATTTGTTTGATTTGGGAAAAGACATATTTCTTGATGATTGAAAACCTGTCATGAATTTTTTGCTGAAAGTGGGAAAAATGAATTTGTGATTTATGAGATTAATGATTACAGAAGATAGATTATGAAAGGAAGGAGCCATGAAGTTGCCTTAAAGAGAGAGGATAAAATATAGATGCATTTATAACTGTTGTAAAGAGGATATGTTGTAAAGAGGATATTATAAGCATCCCTTATATCTTGTTTTTTCTTTTTCTTTCATTTCTTTATTTCTTTATCATTATTTTTCTTTTTTTTAAATATGTATTGTTTTCTCTTTGTAAAAAAAAATCTTCTGTAATAAAAATTAATTTAAAAACTCCCCTGTTAGATTAAAATATGTTTTTAAGACAGAACTTGGTCTTGAAATTTATTTTGGCCATTGGTAATATGTTAAAAACCTATGAATTAATTTAAGCAATAAATTCATGAAACAAGATTCATATAAAATAGAAATATTATGAATATGAAGAGCAGTTATTATTACCAGGTAGATATTCATAGCTTATGTCAATGATAGACAAACTCGGTTCATTAGAGTCTTGCATTAAGATATACAGCAATATCTTCATGAGCAATATTCAACAAACACACAGAAAATAAGTAAAATACCAATTCAATCAGCAAAACAAAGGTCATTATGTCTTTCAAAGAGAGAAGATCTTATAAGAAACAATGATTTCAAACTGCAATAACTAAAGAATTCTACCAGGATACTGCAGTATTGGTCAAGCTTTAACACATACTGGTCATAGTATGAGGAAAAAAAGATGCCTTTTTCCAAAAAGACCACATATTTATATCCAAATATAGTTATATAAACAGTTACATAACACATCTTGTTTTCCAAATCAAAAATACATAGAATCCCATAGGACAGTTGTGGGTCTTTTCACAAAAATTCCCCCACTTGACATTGGACGATTATCAACATTCTTTATTCAGATTTAACTCCAGATTTCCTGTTATGCAAATACCAGAAGGCTATAATAGGGTCATTAATTTCTCCAATGTGACTATTTAATGTCAAAGCACCCTAGAACATATCTCTAAATTAAGCCAAGTACACAGTTTTGCAATCTAGCATTTTTATCTCACAAAAACACATTTCATAACTGTTCTGAGCTTTTAAAAGTTCAGACTGCGGACACAAAATGGCTGCAGTTGGGCTCTTTATATTCTCAAATATTATAACCAAATTTCACCCATAACAGACACACAGACAGACAGAAGTTCAAAAGATGTGGACATGCATTCAGGGGTGGGATTTGACAGGTTTGCACCTATTCTCTAGAACCAGTTGTTAACATTATAAGCAGTTCGGAGAATCGGCTGTTAGAAGAAATTACTAGCCTAATCCTATAAAGAAGGCAGGAAGGAAACATTCTTGTGTTCCTTATAGAAACTGCCTCTCCATTAACTTATTACATTTGTTTTGTTCGGAAAACACACGAGGTAGACCTGGTTCCAACAACAAATACTTTTATTATTAACAGTTAGTAACGGAACGCCGGCTGAAGCCGGGGCCAGCCCTTTTATACAGGCTGGCTTGCCTGCTTGCAGCCAATGGCAGCTATTTAGATTTGCCGCCTTTTTGGTATCTCTTTGGATTGGTTCCTAGTGAACCAATCCACTTGTCTTTTCCTTAGCCAATCAGAATGGTAGATTTGGAGTCATCCACTTTACATACAGAACAACATTCTTGGCAGGACTAGACATCCTGTCTCAGGAATTTCTCTGGAGGTTTTTTTCCTCCTTTGCTGGTACTTTGCTTGTGTGGAGTGACTATTCAAAGTTACAATGGCACTGAAAAAAGTGACTTATGACCATTTTTCACACTTATGACTGTTGCAACATCCCCACAGTCATGAAAGGCCAGGCAAGGAGATGCATGCCTCAATGTGAGTGAAGTTGAGTTGCCACGCCCAACCAGTCACATGACCACCAACCCATGCCCACCAACTAAACCATGCCCACAGAACCGGTCATTAAAAAATTTGAATCTCACCCTTGCATGAATTCCCTCGTGTCCAGAAGTCATGTGCTATGAGGAGCTAGCTTTTAAACCATAAGCTCTTTGGGTCCACAGGTAAGTAGGATTGCATGTACATCTATTGTCAATGTCATATGAGAAATCATCATCATCATTTCAATTTATAAAGCTGCCTAATCAAACCATGTCAAAGTGGGATAGAATAAGTTAAAAGCATAATAAAATGATTCAGAAACTAATATGGTACTATGCTGGGGAATAAACAAAACAATCAAATAACAATCATGCAGAAAGATTCAGAAATTGCCCTATGTATGTCTTGTATATAAGGCTTTTCAGGAAGATATGCTTCCAATGAATATGAAAATGCTTCCAAGTTACATATTGGAAACTCACTTCATAAGGATGAAGGTTCGTTCTCAGAGCTTATGGATTGATTTGTTTTGCTACCAGACTATATAACATCTTCAACAGTGAATGTCAGTGTCAGCTCATACGAGCTTCTGTTTATATGGGCTTCAGGTGTGGGTATGTCAAGTGAGGGTCTTGTGATGGGTCTTGTGATAAGGAGATTACATCAGGTCAGAGTCAGGTGAACTACTGGTTGAGTGGGTTGGTTGGGTTGGTTGGGCAGTTGATTTGGACTCCGAAGAGTTCGTAGGCTGGTTGTAAGTTAGTGTGTCTGTGGATGGAATTGCTTGTGGAGTGCTAGGCTTCAATAAACTCATGAGCGTGGCAGGTGTAGAGTGGCTGATAATTTTTGTGTTGCTCCAACTGGTGCTGTTTGGTGTTGGCGTAGGTAGAGATTAAGGAATTGGGATCATGGTGTTTGACTGCCAGTCAGTGTTCACAGATCCTGATTTTTAATTGATGTGAAGTTTGTCCCATGTAGAATTAGTTGTAATGATTAAATGAAAAGAACAGGCTACCCAGAAGCTGAAAGCTACACATCTTCAAAGCAAGCATAATTTCTCCCACAAAAGAAATGCAGATCTCCAAATCTCTGTTCCCATCTTTTTACTCTCCCTGGTTCCCAGGTTTTGGTCTGGGTTGATAATATTGTTTTCTCTTAAAAAAAAATTACAAAATTTGTCAGGAAGATTTTTTTTCTGTAATTCTAGCACATTGAGTACTTTTAGCTCCAGACAGTGGTTCCCAAACTTTCCACTGCCCCCTTGGTACTACAAACTGATCCTCGGTGCCCCCACCCAGGGGTGGGATTCAAATTTCTGTGGGTGTGGCCTAATTTGAGGGTGTGGTTTTCTGGTCACATGACTGGGTGGGCATGGCTTGCTGGTCATGTGACTGGGTGGGCATGGCCAGGTGACTGGCAAACCAAATACAAGTGGTCCTCACTTAATGACCGGTTGTTTAGCAAGTGTTTTAATTTATGACTGGCCTCCCCAGAGCTACTTGACCAGTTTTTGGAGTTTTGACAGCTTTAGATCAGGGTCTAAATCCCACCGCTGCCTGTGTGTGAGAGAGAGAGGGAGAGAGAGAGGTTGGATCAGATCTCTCTCTTTCTCTCTCCTACCAATGCCAGAAAGCCCGTCAATCAAAATTCATATTAGTAGTCTCTGGGATTTAAAATTATGAGTTTGGTGGTTCCTGAGGTCCAAAAGTTTGGTGACCCCTGATCCAAAGGGATGAGCCTGAGAGAGGGAAAGAGAGAGAGAAAAGAAAGAGAGGAAGAGAGGAAGAAAATAAAGAGAAAAGGGAAAGAAAGAAAAAGAAATAAAAAATAGGGAGGGAGGGAGGGTGGGAGGAGAAAGATAATGAGATATCTATTCTAGTCCAATCACCTGCTCCAGCAGGGTTAGAAGGGAGTGTGTATGTTTGTGTGTGTTCTTGTAATTTACCAGTACATTTTGGTTTTGCCTTCTTCAGAATTGGCACTGTGATACATTGGGAAAAAATAATTTTTAGGGTGAAGATCTGGTCCAATGGATCCTGTTTAAAGCCTCAACAAAATGTGACAGCTTCCTGACCATGTTTCGTCCACAAAACCTTTAATAGAAGTCAAAGAGGTTTCAATGTGCTGGCAAAGATGTTTCAATGTGGAAAAGGGCTTCAGTCTAAACTAGGCCTCATTCAATCTGATGCATGAGATCTCTCTCTTTCTCTCTCTCTCTCTCTCTCTCTCTCCCTCCCTCCTTCCCTCCCTTCCTCTCAGACTGGCTTTGCTCTACTTTCCCGATGTGCCTGCGGGGCCGGCGCTTCAAACATGGATGGATGGATGGATGGATGGATAGACAGACAGACAGGCAGGCAGGCAGGTAGGTAGGCAGGAAGGCAGGCAGGTAGGCAGGAAGGCAGGCAGGCAAACGGACAGACAGACAGAATGCAACAGTGGCGGCACTTTGGGAAAGCGGTGGAAGCTGCTTTTCCCAACATGCTGCCTCATTTGAGGCACCGGTTCTGGAGCATTACTACAGTCAATGGGTGAACCTGCAGGGCTGGTGCCTCAAATGCCCCCCTGCCACCTCTTAGCATCCTCAAGGGGGCTGGCAGAGGGTGGCTAAGAGGCAGCAGGGGGGCGTTCGAGGTGCCGGCTGGCCCTGCAGTTTCACCCATTGACTAGCATTGCTCTGGAACTGGCGCCTCCAATGCAGGAGCGGTGGTATGTTACATGCTGCCACGGCCACGTTCAACACGCTGCCCCCCTGCTGCCTCTTAGCACCCTTCTGCTGGCCCCTTGGGGATGCTAAGAGGTGACAGGGGGATATTCGAGGCGCCGGCCCTGCAGATTCACCCATTGACTGTAGCACCGCTCCGGAGCCAGCACCTCAATGGGTAAAACTGCAGGGCTGGCTGGCGCCTCGAATGCCCCCCTGCCACCTCTTAGTGTCCCTCTGCCAGCCCCCTTGGGGACATATAGACGTGGCAGGGGGACAGTGCATTGAATATTGCCACGGCGGCACATAACATGCCACCACTTCTGCATTGGAGGCGCCGGCTCGGGAGCAGTGCTACAGTCAATGGGTGAATCTGCAGGACCATACCTCGAATGCCCCCCTGCTGCCTCTTGGCATCCACAAGGGGGTCAGCAGAGGGGTGCTAAGAGGTGGCAGGGGGGCGATGCATTGAATGCAGCCGTGAGAACCATTGCTCTAGACAATGTTTCAACTAAGACTTGTCTGAGCTTAATTATATAAAAATCTCTATTTATGATATATAGTCTTAGTATGAAACAGTCTGAAATAAAATGTAGGCTGACTACAGTACATAGGGAAATATCTGACAAGCTGTGGGTTTAGTTAGGTTTGCTCAGAATCAAATCATTCTGCAGCATACTAAGATTTTCAATGAGTGGGGAGAAGGAATCTTACATTTTGACTCACACCTAAAAATGTCTTATGAGATGTTTCCATCCTTGTGGTAGCTATTCCCCATGACATCTTTTTTTTTAATTTTTATTGGTTTTTAAAACAAACATAAACAAACAAAACATAAAAACATAAAACATCAGGCCACCTTCCATATATGTACATACAGTGTATCGGTTGGTTTAGAAATTGTTTTATGCTTCCATTTGATAGTCTTCAATTATAATTACATTATATATGATCTCGTATTTTCAATCCAATATTAAATGCATTAATATCATTATTAATCAATCATTTGACGATAGTATTATTCATTCATGTTTTACAAGGTAATCCATATTTTACTTAATTTGGTTTATAGCAGTTCATATTATCATCCCAAATCTATCCTAAAATCATTTTGTAGATAAAATCAGAAAAAAAATACATTTTTATATATTTAGTATTTTCTAAAAGTCTACATATTTCATTACTATATTTTATTATCTAACCATTGATAGAATAGATCCCAAATTTTACAAAATTGTTTATCTTCTTGCTCTCTAATTTCAAATGTCAATCTACTCATTTCAGCACATTCCAATATTTTTTTCATAATTTCCACCTGTGATGGTATTTTCTCATTTTTCCAGTTTTTAGCAAATACAATCCTAGCCACTGTTAATACATTTACAGTCAGGTATTTCAAGTCTTTACTATATATTTCAGGTAGAATTCCCAATAAAAATATCTCTGGTTTCAAATCTACATGTTTTTTTGTCATTTTTTCCAACCATGTGTAGATTTTAGTCCATTATTTTTTAGCATCCGCACAAGTCTACCACATATGGTAATATGAGCCAGGTGTCTGATGACATTTCCAACATTTTTTGGATTTATTCTTGAACATTCTTGCTATTCTTGTCGGGGGGAAATGCCACCTGTAAAACATCTTATACAAATTTTCTTTATATGCTGTTGACGTTGTCATCTTATAATTTTGAGACCACAAATTTTGCCATTTCTCTAGATCAATCCCATATCCTAAATTCTTTCCCCAAGCAATCATAGTTTCTTTAACTTGTTCTTCTTCTAGTTTAATTTATAATAAATATCCATACAATTTTTAATCACCTTTTCATCAGTACCTGTCAAAATCTGATCTAAATCAGTCAGTTTATCATAAAAACCTTCTGTTTTGGAATCTTTATTATACCTTGAATGTATTTGTGCATATGAAAACCAATTCATCTTTATACCTTGTTCCTCTAGTTTTTATATAGATTTAAGTTCACCCTTTTCATTCAACATTTCACCATATCTAACTGTTTGTTCCTTTTTATATATTACAGGATAGGAAAATGCTTCAATAGTCAATAGCCAGACTGGAATTTTCAAATAACATTGTCTTTTAATCTTCTCCCAGTTTAACCACAGAGACTCCCGTATATAATGTCTTCTAAAATACCCCTGTAGTTTAGTTCCTTTGTACCATAAAAAAGCATGCCACCCCAGCAATAGATCATGTCCTTCTAATGACAACAATCTAGTATTTCTTAATGTTATCCATTCCTTAACCCCCATCAAATTTGTAGCTTGGTAGTACAACTCCCAATTAGGCAAACCAAATCCTCCTCTTATTCTAGCATCTTGCAAAAGTTTTAACTTTATTCTTGCTTTCTTATCTTGCCATATATATTTCAACATAATTTTATTCAAATCTTCAAAGTAATCTTTTCCAAGCCTAATTGGAATTGTCTGAAACAAATATAAAATTCTGGGTAATATATTCATCTTGACTGTTGATATTCTCCCTATTAACGACAATTGTAAATTTTCCCATTTTGCCAAATCAAGTGCTATCTGCTGTTTAAGTTTGCTATAATTATTCTCTTTTAATGTACTGCATCTTGCTGTCAAATATATCCTCAAGTACTTGATCTTGTTCGTGACCTGAATTTTCAATAAGTCTGCCAGTTCTTCCTTTTGTCCTGATAGCATGTTCTTTGTCAAGATCTTTGTCTTTTCTTTATTTATTTTCAAACCAGCCACCTTACCTTCTCTATCTTTTCTATCAATTTTGGTGCTGTTTCTAATAGCTCTTCTAAGATAAAAACCAGGTCATCTGCAAATGCTTGCAACTTAAATTCTTCTTTTTTACTTTTCATCCCTTTTATCTTCTTTTCATCTCTAATATTTCTATTTAACACTTCCAAAGTTAACACAAACAAAGGTGACAGTGGGCACCCTTGCCTTGTTCTTTTTCTTATGTCAACATAGTCTGTCAGGTCTGCCTCTATCATTACTTTTGTGGTTTGCTCATGATATATAGCTTCTATTGCTTGGATAAATTTTCGAGTAAAGCCCATCTGTTCCAACAGTAATAACATGAATCGCCAATTCACATTGTCAAATGCCTTCTGTGCATCTAGAAATATCAAAGCCATTTGTTTTTCAGGATGTGCCTCATAGTATTCCAAAGTGTCCAAGATTATTCTCATGTTGTCTTTAATTTGTCTCTTTGGCAGAAATCCATTTTGATCAGGATGAATAAAATTATTTCAGTATTTTTTAAGTCTTTCTGCCAATATTGAAGCAAAAATTTTATAATCTGCGTTTAGTAGGGAAATAGGTCTATAGTTCTTGATTTGTAATGGATCGATCTCCTCTTTTGGAACAAGTGTGATATAAGCTTCTGACTATGATTTAGGTATCCTCTTCTTTAACATAACTTAATTCATAACTTCTAGCAATGGAAAGTTCAATGATTCTTGTAATGTTTTGTAAAATTCTACTGGAATTCCATCTGGGCTTGGTGCCTTTCCATTATTTTGCTTCTAAAGTGCTTAACTCCATCATCGTTATATTGCTTTCTAACATAGTTTCAATCTCTGGGTATCTGGGGTAAATTAGTATTCTGTAAATACTGTTTAACTCTTTCCTCATCAATATTCTCTTGTGTGTATAGTTTCCCATAATAGTCTCGAATGATTTCCTTCTTCTCTTCACTACCATAGCAAACTGGACCTTGATCATCTATTAATTGCAATATTTTCCTTGATTCTTTCTCCTTTCTCAGTTTATATGCTAACCATCTACCTGGTTTATTTGCATCTTCAAAGTAGTTCTGTTTAGCACCTCTAATTTTCTGTGCTAGTTCTTCTTTTTTTATTAAACCTATTTTATATGTAATTATATCCATTTTTAGCTTAATGTCCTTTTTCTGTGGTGTTTTCTGTAGCTCTTTTTCAAGTCCTTTGTACTCATCCTCTCATGCCTTAGAGGCTAATCTTTTCATAATATTTCTTTTCCTTGTGTAGTCTATTACCAAGCCTCTGGTATATGCCTTCATTGTATCCCATACATTCTGAATTGATGTATCTTCTTTTTTGTTTTCTCTGGAAAAAAAAGGCAATTCTTTCTCCAACCACTGTGTGAAGTCTTTTTCCTTTAAAATAGTATTATTTAACGTCCATCTAGATCTTCTTCTTTGTCCTTTCCATTTAATTGTCAGTGGATTATGATCTGCCCAAGTACTTGATTCAATATTTCTTTCTTGAATATTAGTTAACAATTCTGTTGACATCCATATCATATCTATTCTGGACCATGATAAATGTTTATTTGAATAAAAGGTGTATTGTTTAGTTTTGGCATTTCTTTCTCTCCGTGTATCTTTTAAGTTTATTTCATCTACCATTTTAAAGAAAGATTTAGGGAGAGTCTTTCTGTTTTGCTTTATTGTTTTCTGTGCTGTATAGTCCAATTTGTTGTCTACAATTCCATTAAAATCTCCTATCATAACTATATTAGCATAGTCCAGTTCAATTATTTTCATATGTAATTTTTTATAAAATTCTTATTTGTCATTCGGGGCATAAATTGCAATCAGGAGTGTTTTCATATTGTTGTCCATTATTTCCACCATTAGGATTCTTCTGTCATCATCAGTATAAATCGATTTCGATGGAATGGTCTCTTTAATATATAAAACCACTCCTCTTTTATTGCATTGTATCAAGGAGGTAAATATTTTCCCTAGTTTTGGCTGTATCAATAATTGTTCATATTGCTTTTTAATATGTACTTCTTGTCAACAAATTATATCAAATTTTAATTTCTCTAATTTATGGAAAGTTTTCCTTCTTTTAACGGCTGAATTAAGTCTATTTATATTTATTGTAATCATTTTTTTATCTTCCATGGTTATATTTTATAATGAGGTTTGGCAGCTCTCGTAGATCTTGGTTCATGTTGTTCTTTGGCTTCATCCTTTCCACCTATTGCACCGTCTTCTTTTTCAGTCGTCATTTGGCAGTCCTCTTGGAATTCAATTTGTGAAATTTCTTTTTCTGCCTCTTCCTCTTTCCCTCAAAAAAATTCTGTGTAGAATGATTCAGCTTTCTCAATTGAGTCAATTCTATATCTCTGTTCTTGTCATGTGAACATCAAAACTTCTGGAATCAGCCATCTATAATTCACCTCTTTCTTAAGTAGCAATTTGGTCAAAAATCAGTATTCTCTTCTCATCTCTCTCACTCTTCTGGGTACTTGTTTCAAAACCACAATCTCCTTATCTTTAAGCCCCTGTCACACTGCACCAATGGATGGAAAGAGGATGTAAAACGGAGAAAAACACTTGCCATCCATTGGTTAACGCGATGCTTCCGTTCTGTACTCACTGCCTCCATTTTGCTTCCTCTCTATCTGTCCAGCATCCGTCTATTGACATTTCATCCGCTCAGAAGGTTTTGAGCTGCTCAAAACTTTTGAGCGGAAAATGTATCCAATGCATCCGTTCTGCATCCTCTAGGCATACGGGGGACATCCGTTCTGCATCCATTACGCATCTGCTATATCCGCTAGGCATCCGTTGTGCATCCGCGCAACTCAAATCCATTCCAGCGGTAAACGGACGCAGGGAGGAAACAGAACGGACGCGCAGTGTTAGTAGCACGGACGGAGAAAGGATGAAAGCGGATGCAGCTACGCATCCGCGTCATCCACTACGCATCCTCTATGCATCCGCTCTGCATCCTTTACGCATCCGCTCTGCATCCGCTCTGCATCCTCTACGCATCCTCTACGCATCCGCTCTGCATCCGCTCTGCATCCGCTCTGCATCTGCTTCCATCCGCTTCCATCCGCTAGGCTTCCGTTCCGCATCCGCTTTCCATCCGCTCTGCATCCTCCCCCCATCCGTTCCTTTCCATGTTATCCACTCTGCTTATGCAAATTTTTGCCCCTTTTGAGAGCGGATAACAGCAGATGGAACATTTTTCTCGTCCGCTGTGTCCTTTTTACAAACGTTTTGCATCCATTGGGCAGTGTGACAGGGCCTTTATATTTCAATGTTTTCTCTCTTGCCACTTGCAATATTTGCATTTTAATGGCTTTCTTTGTAAATCTGATGTGAACTTCTCTTGGTAAGCTATTTCTTGTGATTGTATCTTGTGAATGTATCTTGTGAAAACTCGATAGATCTCATCTATTCCATCCATCATCTTCTCTTCAGATATTTCCAAAGCTTCAGCCAATATTTCTATCATTATCTCAGCTAGATTTTGTCCTTTTTCTTCCTCTATGTTTTGAAATCTAAGATAGAATTCTGATCTATCCATCTCCCATCGCAACATACCACTGTTATCTTGTTCAACCACTGTTAATCTGTTATCATTGTCTCCAATCTTCTTATCTCTTTGTTTATTCAATTTACAGTAGTCTCTCATCATACTTCATCATCATTTGTTGGATGTTCTCCACTTTTTCATCAGTTTTCCCTGTTCTTTGTTCAATGTTCTCTATTATTTGTTCGATGTTCTCAATTCTCTTTTCAATATTCCCAGATCTTGTTTGAAGCAGAGTTGCTTTTTCTTTTTCTTTGCCTTGTTCTTTCTCTTGCCTTAATATTGTCTGTTTTGAACGTTGTCCTCCAGATGGTGGAGAGGAGGAAGTAGAAGTTGAAGAACCAGGAGCTGTTAGTTTCCTACTTATTTCAAACAATTCAAAATCTTCAGGTTCTTCTTGACCTTAATCCAATTATGAAATAACCAATTGCAATTCCAAATAAAAATAGTAGGGGGGAAAAAGCCAAATAGTAATAATGATAAAAAAGAAAAAGAAAAATTTCTTCAGGTTCTTGTATACCTTACTCCAGTTGGTTGAGTAGATAACAGTAAAAAATTCAAAAAAGAAGAAAAAGACCATAACACACACAAAAGAGAAAAAGTTGTAAAATCCCAAAGAAGACGGAAAAGTAAGGAATAAAAAGCTTTTAAAAAAGGAAGAATTATTCAGGCTCTTCAACACCTTAATCCAAATTTAAAGGTCTCAAATAAGAGAAGAGGCTGCATAAGAGAAAGGGGGGGGGGAGGCCAAGAAGATAAAAAGAAAAAAAGAAAAGAAAAAACTAGTATGGGAGGTAGATGGAAAAACAAAAAGACCAGCAAGGCAGAAAGAGAAAAAGAGGAAAAAAAGGCTATTCCCTTAAAAAATAATTATTTTATTATAAAATAAAAAGCAAGCATAAAAATTTAACTTATTTCAAAAAGATAAACTGTTGAGAACGGGTAGCGCAGCTTAGGAGAAATTAAAAAAAAAACACCACACTGCACTTTGTTTAATTATCCAAGGCTCTTATTATAGCACTCTTCTCCACAGACTTATCATCTTTCTTTTCCTATAAACTTCAACACCAGGCTCCAGCTTTTGATAAAAACTCAGAAGAGCACCTGCAATAATACTCTCCCATGCTCTTCCCTCTATCTTATCAAACAGGCAATGTCCTTGAAAAAAAGTCTCAGTTCTTTCTCAGCTTTGTCTGGTCAAAAGAGAAATGGAATATTTCCAAGCCTCTAGTTGGCAGTGTTACAAAGTTTCTTTGCTTTCACTTTCACCCTCCTTTCCCAGCAAAATATAATAAGGATTAATAAGAAAAAAAAAGAAAAAGATATTTAAAAAGAGAAATAGCTAAAAGAGAGTCTCTAGCCTAAAATGTTACAAAATCAAAAAGGAGAAAAAAAAATTAATGGGAAAAAAACAACAGTCCAATTTCAAAGTATAAGACGATGTATAGAAAATCCAACTATGAAAAAAAACATTACTTTGACATTCCTGTTTAAAATCGCCACTTAATCACTTCTGTCAAAACTTTTACAGATTCTTTCTTTTCCTTAGGGTGTCCTTTCAGATCTTAAAATAAAGAAAAAGTTCTCACCAAACTGGCACACTCTCTCTTTCTGTTCTCTTCCGTTTCGGAGCTGTCCCAACTTCAGTAGCTTTAAAGGCTGCCTCTTTGCCGCTGGCAAGAAGAGTTTCTCCTGGATCTACCAGGAATTTTGTGGTATCCCTGGGATCGACAGATGCACTCTTCACTTTCACCATCTCTTTGGGATGGTTTAGATCCAAATGGACCATGCAGGAGCAAAGATATCAGCAGCAATCTCAGACCTCCCAGACTGCATGCCATATCATCACGATGCCAGCTCTGCCCTCCCCCATGACATCTTAAATAAAGGCCAGGCATACCTTATTCATATTTCAAATAATTCATCTGGAGAAATATAGTCTACAATACGTGGATTAAGGTCTGAAAGATCATAATTCACCTCTTACTGACTTTAATATGTCTCTATGGGATAGTTTCATCCAGACATCCTCCCCATTCTCATTCATTCCAGGTTGCTTGTGATTAAGGAAAGAATTCAAAATACATAACTGCTCTCTCATCCACTGACAAGAAAGACATTCTACTGATAATGGTCCAAATCACCTTCAAATTACACAGGTAAATTCTTGACAAAGATTGAAACAGTAGTTGAAGAATCCCAAAATACATAAAGTGGTTTTACCTAAGAAGACAAGTATTATATAAATAGATGCAAATTGTCTGGTAGAACTACAAGTGTTAACAAACAGGTCAAGCAGCAGCCATTCTTTTTATAGTTTTTCTAGTTTGCAAACCACCACAATGCTGACATTTTTCCACTACATGAGCTCTGTTCTATGCTCATAAATTACCACAGTCTACATCACTGTTTCTCAACCATAGCAACTGGGAGTTGAAGTCTGCACATCTTAAAGTTGCCAAGGCTGAAAAACATTCTGGAACCAGAAATTAGAGGGAGTGAAATCCTCCCTAATTTATGGCAGTAAGTTTTGGGAAAAATTAATTCAAATAGCGAATAAATAAGTATAGAGGATTTGTCTTTCTTTGGTTCCTAATATAGACTTTGTTTATAGTTAGAACATTTAGATTTACATTTTCCTTTTGCTTTATTTATAAGTATACACAAACATTTTAGACTAAATTGCTGAACTGGTAGAGATTAAAAAGGGAAGTGAAATTGCACATTCACTACTGAGCACCCTCTAACAACTGGAAATCTTGCATTCTCACAAATAAACTGGATGATAATGGCTGGTTTTTGTCCCTCCCACAAAAAAATTCTTTAGCTTAACATTATTCTCACAAGCATAAGGGTTGCTGCCACAAGAAAAAAGGAAAGTTTTTCCTTGAAATTTCCATTTGCATCCTAAATTAGATTTAATTTGACTGCCTATTATGCCCTCTGACTGACCAAAGCCAAAGTTTCCATTTGTATGTCTTTAGTTCAGAAAGTGAGTGTTCTTTTACTATTGTGATTTCAAATATTCTCACAGCCAAAGGATATTTTAGCGTAAAATTCCTCTCTTGTAGAATCTGAAAATGTTTATTTTGGATTTTTATGGTAGTCAGTTCCACCAATGATCACACAGGTTTACAGATTGTCTTTCTACAGGTTAACATTCTCAAAGAGTTAAAATAGTGTTCATACTTACAATGCATGCTGGGTTTTTTTGCGTTAAAGGCATAGAATGTAATATGCAGAGGCTGAGAACTTCCCTTTATTGTGTTTTAATAATTTTCCAAATATCTCTGTTCCACAGTAAGATGCAAGCATGCTGTGAAATCTAAATAAAAAAGAAGCTATATGTGTGGTAATTTAAGTCTGAGACTTAAAGGAATATATAAGCCTTTGAAACATGTCTCTCAAAATTAAGGACAAACTCCATAGGGCCTCCTAAATTATGTTACTGTAAAAAGCAGCTTTTTAATATGCAGATTTCTGGGTAATTAATATAATTATCCTTGGCAGAGCCAAGACAATCTAGGCTTTTTACAGAGAATAAATGAAGAAATAGAAATATTGAAATAATTTAAGGCCTACATTCATTAGCATTGCTGACTGTATATTTAGATTTGGTGCCAATAAGTAACACCTTTAATCTGGTGCAGACCACTGTCATTGACAAATCTGGGTTTTTGATAAGTGAGTCCCCCTCAGTTGCATGCAGGCTTTAACAGCTGCCCTTGAGTCCTTCCAAAAGTTGATATTAAATTGTAAACATTATGTAATAGAAGAAGAACATGTTGACTACTCAAGAGCCATTGTACCATTTTGATCTCATTGTAATTCTTTGCCTTGGAACAGACCATTTTTTGAATTGACCCATGGCTTGCTATTCAAGGAACTAAAGTTGCTTTCAGCCCAGATATGTCAGCCCTTCCTGACAAAAAATGGGCATTTTTTCCACACAAATTATTTGCCAAGTGTCTCTGAATAAACCGACTGAAAGCTGCATTACCAGTTTCTACATCTTTAGTTTATCAGAAGGAAACAGCCAGTCTTTTAGGGGGAAGGATTAAAACAAAGTCAAGATGGTGCATGTGACCATATGATCAAAGCTCTTTCCCTTTTTTTACATCAGTTTCACAACACAGCTTTCAAAACAACCACCAACACTTCTGAGGGAGATGGATGGTTAAGAAATATGAAGTGTACATTAAAAAAAGAAGTAAATAAAGTGACGCCTTCAACTACTTTACAATTTTCTGTCCCTGATCCACACAGTGTTCACACATATTCTGATAGTTGGTGCATATAAGCTGTACATATGCAAAAAGTATGCACAAAAAAATATCAGCTAATGTCTTGTAGATACATAGAATACTTTTCTTGATAAAGAAAGGTTTAAGCTGTGAAGGAGTCAGGATTTTGATGGTTCCAAAAAAGCAATAATCAATGCAACATAAAAAAAGCTTGGGGTCAATAGTCACAAATACTATTCATCAAATCTCCAGTACAAGATCAATACTAATTTATATTCTGAAACAAAACTCCCTATCAAATATTTAATAAAAGAAATGTGCAAAGTTTATAAAAAGTGGCCTATCCAAATCTGGCAGGAACTCAATGCAAAAGATCCAAATGCTTTCTCTCCCTCTCCCCCTGCCACTCTCTCTCAGTCTCCTTCCTGCTTACTTGGAAGATATTATTGTTTTACATGGCACATTCCCAAGATACTCAAGCAGGACAGTGAATTATTCATTGACTTTACAGTACTCTTCCCACCATCAGTCATTTTTTTAAAAAAACTTTTAGAATTTCAGCCGTTCTGTTCTACCGCCACCACTCCACCACCTTCATTTCCCTGTAAAATTCTCACTAGGGCTTCTTCTCTCTCCTCTCTCTTTCTCAGTATACATATCCTCCTCATTCAAGATCAGGAGGGGCAAAGACAAAGAGACTCAGGCCAAGCTCAACAAGACTCCTGCTGTGCAATAACGGTCCTTTTCCACCCACAGATGGTCAGGCCCTGACCAAAAAGAATGAGAGCTTTATAAGTCAGGCAGCATGCTGGCCCTCACTACCCTGTCTGCCCTGCCCTCTGCAGGAGTTTTACATCACTAGCAAGAGAAAGCTTCAGCTGTGAGATAGTTTGCATGGATTATTATAATGGATCAAAACCAATATAAAATCATGTCGGGGTGTATCTTCCAAAATTGGAGAATGTTAATGCAAGAATGTTGGTAGGAAGGCAAAGTTTCCCTTTGTAGACTCAGCCATTATGTAAAGGATGGAAAAAATGCAAATAAACAAATGCATTGGGGAATTAGACAATTTTAGACATCAACCCAAATGATCTTAAAATAGTTCTACCTTAAATCTTAAACCATATTTTCGATTTTCTCCAGAAACAACAGGCAGTCTGTATAATGTCTATATGAGATCTAATGGGGCTTAATATGTTTTCCTTATGGCAGTAGACCATAATGGCAAATATAAGAATTGCCACTTGTTTCCCACAGTGGTCCTGATGGAATTGGTTTGGAATGGGAAATTAAAGTCCCATTGCCAGGCCCAAGAACTTTTTTAAGGAAGGTTCAAAGCAGCCTTCAACAGCAACTTTGCCATCTGAGCAGAATTAAGGCTATAGCTCTTCATAATTTAAATGAAACCTATGTAACCTCTGAGTCACAGTGCCAAATGAAACCCATCAAGTAAAGTAGTGGCTTGGTAAACATTTGGCAAACTTTATCATCTGCTCTCCTTTTGTAATCTCAAACAGTGGCAAAAGCACAGAATCAGATAATCTGCACTTAGGTTTCCCTTCTATGGCAGCATGATATCAAGTACTCTTCTGACCACAGATTCAAAGTTTTATTTAGTATTTCTTTCTCTAAAGTTATATTTACTGCCTATTCCAGCCCTGGTTTCAAGATTAAATTTACTTGACATTTAGACACTCTGGGATTTGGACCCAAATCCCAAATGTTATGATTACATGTCTCCCTAACAGGCCCTGAAATTTGGAGAAGTGTAGAGTCCAAAAAATAATTGAATTTGGGGTTAAGGGTAAGTCAGGAAGTGTGAATCAGTTCACTCACAAATGGAGCCAAACAAAATTTTTCCTCATTATGTCAATAATATCCAGACTTAAATGAAAGGAGACTATCACAGCCCAGCATAAGAAGAAGTGTTGGGGTCACCATTACACCATAAATGTTTATAATTAACTGGAAACGTATCTATTCATATATCATGTGGGCAAGCCCTCACTCAGGTACATATGAACAATGAAAGAAACTAGTGGTCACAAATGCATTATTATAAAAGATTAAAATGAAATATCTCTTAAACAGAAGACTAGTAATGAACACAGGGTTTTCCCATGCTATTTGGTATATAGAGTTTTATAGAAATGAAATATGACTGTTCTGATGATAGTAATAAAAATAAAGCATGTATATCTATGGCATTATCAGAAATATATCAGATCAATGCCTCAAATTTGTTTCTTTGTATGTGTGCCATTTAGATGAACCTTCAGTGAGATGGGCAGTAGTATAAATTTGATTAATAAGTAAATAAATAAAATATTTATGTTTTACAAATTTAAATTACAGTTTGATCCAATAATAAAAATTGTGACATCTGATCTTAACATAAAATAATGGATGAAATATCTTGATATTTTCTGAAGGACTTGGATTCCAACTGTTTCCAAGGTTTCTATATTACCAGTCAGTGGATTTCAAAAGTACACTCACAAAAGTGTAATAGCTATACCATTCTGGTATTCTCTTTTCCCTAAATAAGAGAGCTACTCAAAAATGTAACATTTCTATCCCACAGGAAATTCCAAGGGAAGTCATTTCATGGAACAAAAAATTTTTACTCAAAAAGACAATTATTTCACTGTCTTCAATCAAGGTTAAACATTTGGATTTGTTCAGTCATTTTTATTTTATTTAATTGCAAGGACAGTGGCAGAATGAGGGCATTCTGAAGCACCGCAATATGTTATATGATCTATCTCCCAATTCTTTTTCTTATTTCCTAGACTTCTTTTCCCGTGACGCTAATAGCTTCTTATATACCACTGAGGAACTCAGGAAGGCATTGTGGGAAATTTACTCTCACAGAATCAAGTAAACATGAATATATTGTCTAAGCATGGTTTTTCAGTTACTGTTAGTAGATACAGGAGCAGTATGCCTGCCTGTGGAAAATAATATTAGAAACATTCTGCTTAAGATCTGCTTAAAATAATTGAGCTTTGCTCTCTGTCTTCACTTAGGAGTCTTTGCAATTGAGCCATCTTTAATCATTTAAATGTGCAGTTTGGTAATTGCAGTGACATTTTTGTTCAACACACTTATAACTTCAGAATAAATTCTGAAAAAATTATTATAAATGTTCTGTATGTAAAGTGGATGACTCCAAATCTACCATTCTGATTGGTTAAGGAAAAGACAAGTGGATTGGTTCACTAGGAACCAATCCAAAGAGATAC
>BLBF01000018.1:43541949-43568402 GCA_015471245.1 Laticauda colubrina | reverse complement strand
TTTGTTGTTGGAACCCGGTCTACCTCGTGTGTTTTCCAAATAAAACAATAAATACTTATAAATTCAGAAAATTAATTAGTATGAAGTGAAACAGTAATTGGAAACTTCTTTTCCAGTCTAGTTATTTGTATGAGAAAAAAATGTCCTGTGTTATGACCTGGGTGATCTAACTTGGAGTTTTTAACCTTCTTTTCTCCTTAAGCTCTTAGACTAAATTTTAACTTTTAAAAAATGAATCCAAATTGAATTGAAATTGAATTCAATCAGAAACATAATAAGATGAAACTAAAAGAAAAAGTGTACATTTGTCCACAGAGCCCGTAAACCAACAAATGATACTGTCAGCCTTGGAAGCCATATTTTACTTGGAAGCTTCGAGGTTGCCACATTTAGTGCCTGGGAATTTGAGAAGGGGGATTTCATGAAGAGGTAGAAGATTAGATTCAACAACATTACTTCACATAAAGTCAAGGACATGTTATCCTGCACCTGGAGAGGGTGTCTGGAGGAAGGTTTCCAGTTGGGATGACATTTGATTGGACCATGTGACCATGTGGGTGTAGGGGATGGATCTTTTATTTTTCTTTTGGGAAAGGCAAACATGAAAATCTCAGATTCAGGTTTTCCCAGATGTGCCAATACATTATATCTAAATTCATTATTAGAGTGTCATAGATGTGGCAGTGGCTTTTCAGTAGTCATGAAACAAATCTCTAAGCCTCTCTAAACAAATTGATAACTGAATGAAACAATCAATGTCTTCTTCAGAATCAGCGTGATTATATACACTTTGTAGTTGTAAGCCACCTTCCAAATTTGTGCTCTGGATATATGTTGGGAAAACTTATTCCAGAATTTCCAACCAGCATAATCACTGACCATGGGTATGGCACCAGGTTTCCCAAAGGGCTAAATTAGTAGTGCGCATGCAAAGGACATATCACTTTGTTTTGACGAGTAAACGTGAGAAACAATGAAGAGAAGGAAGTAATTATTTTAAAACAACATTATCCAATCCAGGGCTGGTTCTGTGGGTGTGGCTAGCTGGGCATGGCCATGTGACTTAGTGAGTGTGACTTCTTTTTTGCAGGTCCCTCTCCCCCATGCTTTTTTTTTTTTTTTTTGCCTCCTGGGCCTCAGGGAATCCTCCTGGGATGCCGTTTTTGCTCCAGGAAGGCTTCCCTGAAGCCCAGGAGGCAAAAAAATGGAGCATTGGGGAGGGGTGCTGCTCCCCCTCATGCCCCTTTTTCTCTCCTGTGCCTCAAGGAAGCCTCCTGGACCAAGTAGTAAGACAGTGAGCGGATCCTGGCACAGCTGATCATTGGAACAACTGAGTGTTGGGAGGGGAAAAAAAATACTGTAAGGAGTATCTGGGCAGGAAGGGGCAGTTTTATGCACACGTGATTAAAAACTGACTGAGCAGGGAGGGGAAGGATGGGCAGAGAGAGGGTGGATAGGGGCATGATTTGCCAGTTATCCAAACTGGGCAGAATTAAAACAACCGATTCTATAGAGTCGATCTAAACTGGTAGAATCCCTCCCCTGATCCAATCCCATTTACTAACTGACCACCAATAAGCTACTGGACTCAGAGAACATGAAATTTTGCCCTGGACTAGAGTCATGCGGGTTTTGTTGGTGTTAAAAAAGTGCCCTTAGACATTCCAGTTCTGTACTACTAATATTGGTCTTTGATGAGAGGCAGATACCAGCACAGGAGATCCAAACAAAGTACCTATTATATCCATATGGATGTAACTAGATCCATATGTGCACCTTTTGTGCCCAGAAGGAAACTTGTTTTCACATTTTGTCAATGCAGAATGTAAAATGATCATGCTGTATATATGTTTGAAGAAGATGGTACGGGTACAAACTGCAAGAGGATGCTTTTGGGAATTGAAACACCTTCTGGGGTAGAACACTTTTGACTAGATTAAACAATCCTTACTATTAATGCAAAGATTGAGCATTTTCTGGCAAACACATGACTTTTCCCTGTCTCTCTTTCTACAATCTCTGGCAGCTAAAAGTGTCTGGCCAGTACTAACATCCAATTAATGAAAAGGGATGTTACCATTAATGATAAACTTTAGAGTTCTTAGAAATTTAAGCTGTCTAGTTTTGGCACAACACACATTTCCCCATACATCTTCAATACAACTTTCATCTAAAGCCCATGTCATACTGCCCAACGAATGCAAAAAGGACACAACGGACGAGCAAAATGTTCCATCCATTGTTATCCGCTCTCAAAAGGGGCAAAAATTTGCATAACCGGAGCAGATAACACGGACGCGGGGAGGACGCAGGGCAGATGGAAAGCGGATGCAGAATGGAAGCCCAGCAGATGGAAGTGGATGAGAGCTGATGGCACATCCGCTAGGCTTCCGGAGGACCTCAGCAAAGCGGACATGGAACGGATACACCGGATGCAGAGTGGACGCTGAACGGATGAAGCGGATGCACAGCGGAAGCCTAGCGGATGCACAGCGGAAGCTGAACGGATGCTTGGCGTTAATTGCGCGTGCGGGGGGGATGCATTGCGTCAGCCCCGCGGATATAATGGAAGCAGCTCGGAAGCAGGTCGCCATTCAGAGGAAAGACCTGCTGCCGGACAGATTGGCTGCCTTGCCTGCCCTGCCTGCATGTCTGCCTGCAAGCCTTGCTGCCAGCCTGCCTGCAAGCCTTGCTGCCAGCCGGTCTGCCTGCCAGCCTTGCTGCCTGCCTTCCTGCCAGCCTTGGTTCATGTCTGCCTGCCAGCCTTGGTGCCTGCCTGCATGCCAGCCTTGGTGCCTGCCTTGGTGCCAGCCTTCCTGCCAGCCTTGATGCCTGCCTTCCTGCCAGCCTTCCTGCCAGCTTTGGTGCCTGCCTCCCTGCCAGCCTTCCTGCCAGCCTTGGTTCCTGCCAGCCTCCCTGCCAGCCAGCAACCCCACAACCATGCGGAAGCACAGCAACCCTCAGCCATCTGCTGCCAGCCCTTGCAAGAGGGACAGGGCTACCATCCCACCCCCTGGCCCTCACTCTGGTTCTGCTGGGGCTTCTGCAACATGGGCTCACTCTTCTGGGGCTGGGGCTTCTGCTGCTTCTGCTTCTGGAGGAGCTTATGAAAAGCACTCCAACACCAGCCACCTCCAAAGCACCTGGGCCCTTCACCCCTGAGACTGAGCGACCAAGAGGAGTGCCAGAGATTCATTTTTGTTTTATAGCTTGTTGTTAATAAAGTCTATTCTTGATTCACACACTTGCTTCATTTCTTTTTTTTAATAAAGTCTTGCTGGAAACGTTTAGAAATGGTTTAAGCCTTTGCATTTTTGTGGGATGGGTAAAGATAGCTGTGGTATGGGTTAGGATAGCAGTGGGATAGATAAACCTCCAGTGCAAGCAAAGTGGGACTGTATGGTCCACCCTCCCAGGTGCCACACCTATGGCCCTTTATTATCAATAATAATGTAATAATTATCCACACATGTCAACATAAACACAACTCTTTATTAAATGCCCTGTTCATTGTAGGCCAACCAAACATACATGGCCCAATCTCATCCGTGTGATGAGACAGGCTGTAGGAAGCATCCATTAAGCATTTACCATCCTGTCTTGCCCTCCACTGCTCCAGCTGGGGAGTTGCACCAGTGTTTCAGGAGGTTGCGCTGCTTCTTCGCTTCATGTGAAGCTCTGTTGGGGCGTTGCACATCCTCAGTGTCGATCAGGTTTCACCCTTGCCTCCATTCCCCAGGCTCCATGTCGCCATTGTCTTGTTGGAGGTCCACAACCTATTCTGCAAGACTGGGTAGCGGGTGCACATGAGATTGTGCAGGATGCAGCAAGCTTCCATGATCCCCCTCACGGTCTCTGGGCAATGCTGCATGGTGGTGAGAAGTACCTGGAACCTGTTGGCCAGGATGCCAAAGGCGTTCTCCACCACCCGCCTTGCCCTGGACAGCCTGTAGTTGAAGATCCTCTCTTCACGGGTGAGGAGTCTGGAAGTGTAGGGCTTCATGAGGTAGGTTGTGAGGGAGAAGGCGTCATCCCCCATGATGAAGTAGGGCACATCTTGTGTGTCATTGGGCAGGGGTTCTGGATCTGGGAAGCTCACGATGAGGTTGCGTTCCAGCTCCTCCTTGAGGTGACTGGCGTTATATACCTGGTGTTAAGCCTGGGTTCCCCAACCAGGGTTAGGGAGACAAGCTAAACAGAATGTGCAGCGTTAGTCAGATAGGCACACAGATAAATGAGTGAGCTAAGCTTGTATGTTTATTAACATACAGTAAAAATAACAGATACGCTTGTGCTATCAAGAATATAGTTTATTCCATTATAAGTTCATAGCATAGTCAAAATAACAGTCCAATAGTCATGTATCATTTAGTCAGTCCACTCAGGGATATTCAGTTAGCAAAGTCCATGTAGAATATCCTATGTCAGTTCACTTACAAATCAGTCCTTTGTTGTCTCTCCAGTTCGAGCAATGCAGTCTTGATTCCAAGCAGTAATCAGGGATCATCAAAGCCAGAGAGAGAGTGAGCAAGCCGTAGTCTTGCTACTTTTATATTGTTTTCTTAACCACTCCTTTAATTGCTATTTCACAGTTAAAGCTGCATACACTCTAACATACACTAACTATGATTCATAGTTATTATTTCACCTAAACCAGTTAGGGTAAACAATGTTATCCCTAACACCTGGGCATCCGAAGATGAGCCGTTGCCTGAAGCATTGATGTACATGAACTTGTAGTCAGCATCGACCATGGCGAAGAGGATGATGCTGAAGAAGCCCTTGGAGTTGAAATAAGTGGACCCCGACTTGGCTGGCGCTTTGCAGGCCACGTGCTTGCCATCTATGGCTCCAACGGTGTGTGGGAAGTTCCACTTCTGATACCACTGCTCTGCAACTTTCTTCCATCCTTCTTCAGTGGAGGGGTACTGGAGGAGCTCCTCCAGGTATTCTTCGATGATGGCCTGCACAACTTCTCTGACCACAATGCTGATGGTGTTGTGTGGCACCCTCCAGCCGTACTGCATGCTCCTGTAGGTGGTCCCTGAGGCCAGGTGGCGCAGAGTGAGTGCCACCTTGAGCCCAGGGTCCAGGCTGGGCTGGAAGTTGGTGCTCTGCTTGGTCAACCTGGGTGTCAGCCGCTGCACAAGTTCGTCAAACATGGCTGGAGGCATCCTCATGAAGTTCTGGAACGCCTGAGTGTCTTCGTTCCTGAGCTCCACCATCAGCTTGTGGTACAGTCCGTCCTCTGCTCTTCTGGTGAACCATCTTCGTACCCAGACTCTTTTTGGCTGCCTCTTTTTCTTCTCGCAGTAGAGTTCACAGAGCCTGCAGATGGCTTCGCACTGTTGCAGAATGATGGTGGCTGCCGAAAGGACTTTGTTACAATCCACGGTGGACATGACTGGATGCTGTGGAAGAGGAAGAGCCAGATGAAGGCTGCAGAGGTCTGCACATCTGGGCTGCTGTTCTGAAAGTGAGATGCAGATGAGTTGCTCCCCCTTTTTATAGGAAACATAGGTTTTCCACTAGGCATCCTCTAGGCATCCTCTAGACATCCTTAATATCCGAGATAGGTCCCCTCTGTGAACGTTTTTTCCATTTTAAACGCTTTTTTCCGTGCTGCATCCACTAGGCATCCATTCTGAATCCGTTCTGCGTCCGTTCCGCTTCCTCCCTACGTCCGGGCGGATGGAGTTGCGCGGATGCGTAGCGGATGCCTAGCGGATATAGCAGATGCGTAACGGATGCGTAGCAGATGCCTAGCGGATGTGTAGCGTATGCAGAACGGACAAACTGGATACATTTTCCGCGCAAAAGTTTTGGGCAGCCCAAAACTTTTGGGCAGCCCAAAACTTTCGGAGCGGATGAAATGTCAATAAACAGATGCTGGACAGATAGAGAGGAAGCAAAACAGAGGCAGTGAGTACATCGCGTTTTCCAACGGATGGCAAGCTTTTTTGTCCGTTTTACATCCTCTTTGCATCCGTTGGTTCAGTGTGACATGGGCTTAAGCTCCAAACTAAATCTAATGAACATCAGTAAGTGCCCTAACATCATGTCTACACACAGTTTGAAAATAGTATTAATTTCAGAAATAGGATCTAGAAAATAAGAGAAATTGCATTTGGTATTAGTTTAAATTTAAGTCCTTGTTCCAGTTGTGTTTGTTGTGCTGAAACCCATTATGTCATACTGTTCTGCATAATACAAAGCTGTGACAAAGCAGTCAAAAATGCACTTTGAAGGGTAGTATAACTTCATATCCAAAACAATTATTGGCATATGGCAAAGAGCAGTACAGAAGAAGCAGGTATTTCAAATTACAAGTTCTGCAGGGAGTTAACTTTTTTCAAAGATCCAATTAGCTGTCAAATTATCTCCCACACAATGTATACAAATATTCCTAACCAAATTTCACTGGAAAATAGATTCTCAATGCTTCTATTTACTTAATAATTGACACAAGGATAAAAACATGCATACAAATTTAAAATAAAAACACATGGGGGATATATTTTTTGTGAAAAAGTGAATAAGAAACAGATGCATTCTTTAATCAGATTTCTTCACCTACTACTTTCTCTTTTAAAACATTCTATCCGCCATTTATCTCTTTCTTTCATCTACCCTAAAATGGCAGAAGTAGGATAAATTCCAAGTGTCTTGAAAAAGTAAGTTACAACAAAGTAACTATAGTCTTCAGCTACATGAGTAAATCTAGACTAGGTAACTTTCATGATTATACATCATACAGCAACGTACAGGAATTATACAATTCAGTGAAAAAGAGAAAAGGTTGATTTTGAAATTAAGTGTAAACAAATACCCAATGTATTCCTTCTTACATAAGTGATTATATTTTATTGGGGAGTACACTCAGTCTTCCATATAGCTGCTTAAGGGCCTATCACATAGGCCGACAGATGCAAAAAGTATGTAAAAAGGACACAGCGGATAAGAAAATGTCCCATCCGTTGTTATCCGATCTCAAAAGTGCCCCAAATTTGCATAAACAGAGCGGACAACAACGGAAAGGAACAGACGGGGAGAGGACATAACGAGGATATTAAGCGGATGCTCCACGGAAGCCTAGCGGATGGAAGCAGATGGAAGCGGATGGAAGCGGATGACACGTCCGCTACTCCTGGTGCTGGTGCTTCTGCTGGTGCTTACTCTGCTGGTGCTGCTCCTGGTGCTGGTGCTTCTGCTGGGGTTTACTCTGCTGGTGCTGCTCCTGGTGCTGGTGCTTCTGCTGGTGTTTACTCTACTGGCGCTGCTCCTGGTGCTGGTGCTTCTGCTGGTGCTTACTCTGCTGGCGCTGCTCCTGGTGCTGGTGCTTCTGCTGGTGCTTACTCTGCTGCTGCTGTTCCTGGTCCTGCTGATGCTGCTAGTCCTGCTGATGCTGCTTTTGCTGCTGCTGTTGTTGTTGCTGCTGCTGCTGGTAGTGGTGTGGTGGAGCAGCCCCTAGAACCTCGAAGCCCCTCTGATGATGGCCCAGAAGGCCCTGCCAGAGGGAGGAAGAGGCATACGCGAGATAGGGAGAGGAGGCAATACTCAATTGAAGAGGAACATGAGGATGAGGTGCTCGAATGGCTGAGGGAGAACGAGTACCTATGGCGGAAGGGACACAGGCTCTATCAAGACACCAAGAGGAAGCAGGCGGCTTGGAGAGAGAAGGCGGAGAGCCTGGGCTACACTTCGGAGGTCCTCCTCGGGTGGTGGAAGCACATGCACTCCTGGTATGGGAAGCTGCACCTCAAGAAGTCTGGCCAGGCCGCGGTCAAGCTCACTGACTGGGAGACCTACGTGATGGCCAAGTGCAGCTTCTTGGAAGGTGAGATCCGCCAATGAGGAGCAGCCCCTTTGTCAACCCTCTCTCTCAAGCAGCCCACAGAGAGCCAGTCCTCTTCTGGCCAAGAGTCAGCTCCTGTGTCTAGGCAGGTATCTGTGGAACATCCCACGACGGAGACCCCCCTGACAGCTGCACTCCCTGTGGCGGAGCGCGAGGAGGACCCTCTAACACAGTGGGAGCAAGGAGAGGGCACTTCCACCAGAGACCAACCCACCCCCACCCCCAGCTCCACCTCCACAGAAAGCAAGCAGAGAGGCAGACCGGAGGGGCAGAGCCACACTGTTCTGCTGGAGATCAGGGACACCATCAAAAGCAGCGTAGATCTCCTCTCTCAGCTGGTACACACCGACATATCATCCTCAAACCGAAAGCCCTTCCTCACCTACGTCAACCAGACCCTCATGGACATGTCCGAATCACAGTACCAGGTGATAAAGGAGACAATCACCGGTCTTCTGCACAACCCTCCAGGCTCAGCTGAACGTGCTCCGACCCAGTCCAGGTCTGCTCCTCCACCCCAGGTGATGTCACAGCCCTTCCAAGGCTTTCCACAGGCCCTCACCTACCAAGGCTACGGCTACCAGGAGTTCCAGCAGCACAGACAGCCCTTCCTAGTCCAGGCATAGGTTCATCGAACACCTAAGATGCCACCGATGCCACCGATGCCACTGATGTCACCCACGCCACAGATGCCACCCATGCCACAGATGCCACCCACGCCACAAATGCTACCCATGCCACAGATGCCACCACCACCTCATCTTGCTCAGCTGCAGACCAGACATCCCCACTACAATCCTCCTTCCTCCACCCCACAGCCAAGCCTGGCCTCAGAACATCTGTCATCGGTCTTGGGACTGAACCCCATGTCATGGAGGAAGGGGCTCTCAACATCACGGGACTGAGCCAGCTCTCTGAGAGCTTCCTCCACACACCATCCCCTGTTGTCCTCTCGGGGCCAGGCACCCAAATGGTGCCTCAGACCAGCACTCCAGCAGCAACCACCTCCACAGCCCCTGGACCCTTCACCCCTGAGACTATGGGCATGCCTCAGAGTGACTGAGAAGAGTGCCAGAGACTGGATTGCTACCTGTTGACTTTATCTTTGCTTGGGACACTTTACTTGGGTCATTTTGCTTTTACAGTTTGTTATTAATAAAGTTTATCTTTGTTTCACACACTTGGTTCAGTTCTTTTAGTCAATAAAGTCTTGGTGGAAACTTTTAGAAATGGTTTAAGCCTTTCCATGCTTGTGGGATGGGTAAGGATAGCAGTGGGATGGGCAGGGATACCTGTGGTATGGGTAATAGCTGTGGGATGGGCAGCGATACCTGTGGGATGGGCAGAGATACCTGTGGGATGGATAATAGCTGTGGGATGGGTTAGGATAGCAGTGGGATAGGCAGAGATAACTGTGGGATGGGTAATAGCTGTGGGATAGATAAACCTCCAGTGCAAGCATAGTGGGACTGTATGGTCCACCCTCCCAGGTGCCACACATATGGCCCTTTATTATCAATAATAATGTAATAATTATCCACACATGTCAACATAAACACAACTCTTTATTAAACGTCCTGTTCATTGTAGGCCAACCAAACATACATTGCCCAATCTCATCTGTGTGATGAGACAGGCTCAAGGAAGCATCCATTAAGCATTTATCATCCTGTCTTGCCACTCCACTACTCCAGCTGGGGAGTTGCACCAGTGTCTCAGGAGGTTGTGCTGCTTCTTCCCTTCACGTGAAGCTCTGTTGGGGCCTTGCACATCCACAGTATCTATCAGGTTTCACCCTTGCCTCAATTCACCAGGCTCCATGTCCCCATTGCCTTGTTGGTGGTCCACGAGCCTGTTCTGCAACACTGGATAGTGGGTGCGCATGAGATTGTGCAGGATGCAGCAAGCTTCCATGATGTTCCTCACCATCTCTGGGCGATGCTGCATGGTGGTGAGAAGTACCTGGAACCTGTTGGCCAGGATGCCAAAGGCATTCTCCACCACCCGCCTTGCCCTGGACAGCCTGTAGTTGAAGATCCTCTCTTCAAGGGTGAGGAGTCTGGAACTGTAGGGCTTCATGAGGTAGGTTCTGAGGGAGAAGGCATCATCCCCAATGATGAATTAGGGCACATCTTGCGTGTCGTTGGGCATGGGGTCTGGATCTGGGAAGCCCATGATGAGGTTGCCTTCCAGCCCCTCCTTGAGGTCACTGGCATTGTATACCTGGGCATCTGAAGATGAGCCGTTGCCTGAAGCATCGATGTACATGAACTTGTAGTCAGCATCGACCATGGCAAAGAGGATGATGCTGAAGAAGCCCTTGTAGTTGTGATAAGTGGACCCTGAGTTGGCTGGCGCTTTGCAGGCCACGTGCTTCCCATCTATGGCTCCAACGGTGTGTGGGAAGTTCCACTTCTGATACCACTGCTCTGCAACTTTCTTCCATCCTTCTTCAGTGGTGGGTCACTGGAGGAGCTCCTCCAGGTATTCTTCGATGATGGCCTGCACCACTTCTCTGACCACAATGCTGATGGTGTTGTGTGGCACCCTCCAGGCATACTGCATGCTCCTGTACATGGTCCCGGAGGCCAGGTGGCGCAGAGTCAATGCCACCTTCAGCCCAGGGTCCAGGCTGTGCCAGAAGTTTGCCTTGGTCAACCTGGGTCTCAGCTGCTCCACAACTTCGTCAAACATGGCTGTCGGCATCCTCATGAAGTTCTGGAATGCACGAGAGTCTTCGTTCCTCAGCTCCACCATTAGCTTGTTGTACAGTCCGTATTCCGCTCTTCTCGCGATCCATCTTTGGACCCAGACACTTCTTAGCTGCCTCCTTTTCTTCCTGTAGAACAAGTGAAAGAGCCTATAGAGGGCTTTGCGCTGTTGTAGAACGATGGCGGCTACCAAAAGGAGTGTGTGATGATCCATGGTGGAGATTACTGGATGCTGTGGAAGAGCAAGAGCCAGATGAAGGCTGAAGAGGTCTGCACCGCAGGGCTGCTGAACTGAAAGTGAGATCCAGGTGATTTCTCCCCCTTTTTATAGGAAATATAGGTTTTCCGCTAGGTGTCCTTTTGCATCCTCTAGACATCCTGCACACATCCTAAATATCTGAGATACGTCCCCTATACGAACATTTTTTCCATTTTAATGCTTTGTATGCGACCTGCATCCGCTTTCATCCTTTCTACATCCGTGCTACTAATGCTGCGTGTCCGTTCTGCGTCCGTTTCACTTCCTCCCTGTGTCTGTTTTCCGCTGGAGCGGATGCAAGTTGTGCGGATGCGCAGCGGATGCCTTGCGGATATAGCGGACGCGTAACGGATGTAAACGGACATTTAATGGATGTTCCCCGTATGCGTAGCTGATCTGGAACGGATGCATTGGGTACTTTTTCTGCTCAAAAAGTTTTGTGCAGCTCAAAACTTTTTGAGCGGATGAAATCTCAGTAGACGCATGCTGGATGGATAAAGAGTATGAAAAACGGACACAGTGAGTACAGAATGGATGCATCGCATTAACCAACGGATGGCAAGTGTTTCTCTCTGTTTTACATCCTCTTTCCATCCGTTGGTGCTGTGTGACAGGGGCTTTACTTCAATATGCTGTTAGTACAGGAGACTGATATCCTCTCCAGATATCATAAAAATTGTTTTGAAAGTCATGGAATCTTTTCTTTGAAATCTTGAGAATGTGCTTTTCTGCATCAGTTTCATCATGTTTCTTAAGCCCCTGTCACACTGCACGAACGGATGCAAAGAGGATGTAAAACGGACAAAAAAGCTTGCCATCCGTTGGTTAACGTGATGTACTCACTGCCTCCGTTTTGCTTCCTCTCTGTCCTTCCAGCATCCGTTTATTGATGTTTCATCCGCTCAGAAAGTTATGAGCTGCTCAAAACTTTTGCACGGAAAATGTATCTAATTCATCCATTCTGCATCCGTTACACATCTGCTATATCCGCTAGGCATCTGTTCCGCATCCGCGCAACTCGCATCCGCTCAGACGCAGGGAGGAAGCGGAACGGATGCAGAACGGATGCAGAACGGATGCAGAACGGATGCAGCACGGAAACAAAGCATTTAAAATGGAAAAAACGTTCACAGAGGGGACCTATCTCGGATATTAAGGATGTCTACAGGATGCCTAGAGGATGCCTAGAGGATGCAAAGGGACACCTATACTGCCTATAAAAAGGGGGAGCAACTCACCTGGATCTCACTTTCAGACCAGCAGCCCTGCTGCAGACCTCTGCAGCCTTCATCTGCCTCTTTCTCTTCCACAGCATCCAGTCATGTCCACCGTGGATCGTAACAAAGTCCTTTTGGCAGCCACCATCCTTCTGCAACAGTGCGAAGCCATCTACAGGCTCTGTGAATTCTACTACGGGAAGAAAAAGAGGCGGCCAAGAAGCGTCTGGGTACGAAGATGGTTCACCAGAAGAGCAGAGGACGGACTGTACCACAAGCTGATGGTGGAGCTCAGGAACGAAGACACTCGTGCATTCCAGAACTTCATGAGGATGCCTCCAGCCATGTTTGACGAACTTGTGCAGCGGCTGACACCCAGGTTGACCAAGCAGAGCACCAACTTCCGGCCCAGCCTGGAACCTGGGCTCAAGGTGGCACTCAATCTGCGCCGCCTGGCCTCAGGGACCACCTACAGGAGCATGCAGTATGGCTGGAGGGTGCCACACAACACCATCAGCATTGTGGTCAGAGAAATGGTGCAGGCCATCATCAAAGAATACAAGAAGGAGTTCCTCCAGTGCCCCTCCACTGAAGAAGGATGGAAGAAAGTTGCAGAGCAGTGGTATCAGAGGTGGAACTTCCCACACACCGTTGGAGCCATCGATGGCAAGCACATGGCCTGCAAAGCGCCAGCCAAGTCAGGGTCCACTTATTTCAACTACAAGGGCTTCTTCAGCATCATCCTCTTTGCCATGGTCGATGCTGACTACAAGTTCATGTACATCGATGCTTCAGGCAACGGGTCATCTTCAGATGCCCAGGTATACAACGCAAGTGACCTCAAGGGTGGGCTGGAACGCAACCTCATGTTGGGCTTCCCAGATCCAGACCCCTGCCCAGCGACACACAAGATGTGCCCTACTTCATCGTGGGGGATGACACCTTCTCCCTCACAACCTACCTCATGAAGCCCTATACCTCCAAATACCTCACCCGTGAAGAGAGGATCTTCAACTACAGGCTGTCCAGGGCAACCAGGTGGTGGAGAACACCTTTGGCATCCTGGCCAACAGGTTCCAAGTACTTCTCACCACCATGCAGCATCACCCAGAGACCGTGAGGAGGATCATGGAAGCTTGCTGCATCCTGCACAATCTCATGCGCACCCACTACCCAGTCTTGCAGAACAGGCTCGTGGACCTCCAGCAAGGCAATGGGGACATGGAGCCTGGTGAATGGAGGCAAGGGCGAAACCTGATAGACACTGAGGATGTGCAAGGCCCCAACAGAGCCTCACGTGAAGGGAAGAAGCAGCGCAACCTCCTGAGACACTGGTGCAACTCCCCAGCTGGAGCAGTGGAGTGGCAAGACAGGATGATAGATGATTAATGGATGCTTCCTTCAGCCTGTCTCATCACACTGATGAGGTTGGGCCATGTATGTTGAGTGGCCCTACAATGATCAGGGCATTTAATAAAGAGTTGTGTTTGTGTTGACATGTGTGGATGATTATTACATTATTATTGATAATTAAGGGCCATATGTGTGGCACCTGGGAGGGTGGACCATCCCATCCCATCCCATCCCACTATGCTTGCACTGGAGGTTTATCTATCCCATAGCTATTACCCATCCCAAAGGTATCCCTGCCCATCCCACTGCTATCTCAAACCATCCCACTGCTATCTTAACCCATCCCACAAAAATGCAAAGGCTTAAACCATTCCTAAAAGTTTCCAGCAAGACTTTATTAAAAAAAAGAAATGAAGCAAGTGTGTGAATCAAGAATAGACTTTATTAACAACAAGCTATAAAACAAAAGTGAGTCTCTCACACTCCTCTTGTTCTCTCAGTCTCAGGGGTGAAGGGTCCAGATGCTGTGGAGGTGGGTGGTGCTGGAGTGCTTGTCATCATCTCCTCCAGAAGCAGAAGCAGCAGAAGCCCCAGCCCCAGAAGAGCGAGCCCGTGTTGCAGAAGCCCCAGCAGAACCAGAGTAAGGGCCAGGGGGCGGGATGGTAGCCCTGTCCCTCTTGCAAGGGCTGGCAGCAGATGGCTGAGGCTTGCTGTGCTTCCGCATGGTTGTGGGGTTGCTGGCTGGCAGGGAGGCTGGCAGGCACCAAGGCTGGCAGGAAGGCTGGCAGGGAGGCAGGCACCAAGGCTGGCAGGAAGGCTGGCAGGGAGGCAGGCACCAAGGCTGGCAGGAAGGCTTGCAGGGAGGCATGCACCAAGGCTTGCAGGCAGGCATGCACCAAGGCTTGTAGGATGGCTGGCAGGCAGGCTGGCAGGCAGGCATGCACCAAGGCTGGCAGGCAGACATGAACCAAGGCTGGCAGAAAGGCAGGCAGCAAGGCTGGCAGGGAGGCTGGCAGCAAGGCTTGCAACAAGGCTGGCAGCAAGGCTTGCAGGCAGGCATGCAGGCAGGGCAGGGAAGGCTGTCAATCCATCCAGCAGCAGGTCTTTCCTCTGAATGGTGACCTGCTTCCGAGTTGCTTCCCTTTATATCCACGGGGCTTACGCAATGCATCCTCCCCGCATGCGCAATTAACGCTCGGCATCCACTAGGCTTCCGTTGTGCATCCGCTAGGCTTACACTGTGCATCCGCTTCATCCGCTGTGCATCCACTCTGCATCCACTGTATCCGTTCCGCATCCGCTTTGCTGTGGTCCCCCGGAAGCCTAGCGGATGTGCCATCCGCTCCCATCCGCTCCCATCCGCTTCCATCCGCTAGGCTTCTGCTCTGCATCCGTTTTCCATCCGCCCTGCGTCCTCCCCCCATCCGTGTTATCCGCTCCGGTTATGCAAATTTTTGCCCCTTTTGAGAGCGGATAACAACGGATGGAATATTTTGCTCATCCGTTGTGTCCGTTTTGCATCCGTTGTGCAGTGTGACAAGGCCTTTACTCTCTTCCATAGCATCTCAGTTGTCTTTTACATAAATCAAGTATATTGAACATGCTTTTCTGTTTTAATTATAGGCCCCCATGTCAGGGCTCACCAAGATAGTTTCCTTTAAAAATCTAAACATAACCTGCATATTTTACAGCAGAATTCATTGTCTGTTAAACAATCAGCAATTGGAAGTATCTTAATTGATTTATTACATATGTCCATGTCTGTTTCATAATATGTCCATGATCTGATTCTGATATTGTCCATCCAGAAATGTCTGTGCAAAGTATGTATTTATGTTGCTTCAATTAAATGTTATCAATGAGTAAAGAATTATCTTTATAAAATTTTGTTATCACCTACATTATTGTTTCTTCCCAATCCAAAACTTCCTATGATTCAAGATGTTTCCATTTATCCAACTTTATATCCCAGTTTTCTATTAGTAGGATGACATTGTAACCCCCCATCCATTTCAAATCAGATTTGGAGCTGCCACAAAGGAGGATGGGTAACATGGGAATAAAAGTAATGTGAGAAGGGACGATAGCCACAACAACATTCTTTCGCCAGAGCTCAAGGTCAAGTTGTTGGAGAATGGAGGGGTGACTGGACTTGGGTGTTCAGAATGGAGGTGAATTGGAGAGTGTGACTTGAGGGTCATCAGTAAGGGGGCTGGGTGTGAGTTTAATATAGCAGGGGAAAATGCAGGAAATCATATTCGGGTTTTCCCAGATGTGCCAATCTGACTTCTCTAATAAATTCTTACTTGGATGGACTTTGTCTCTGAGTGGTGGATTGGGATGGAGAGTTTGGTTGGAACACCGACAGACATACTTTCTAGATATTAAATTTAACTCCTATCATAATTTGCTATAAAATTCCTCAGTGCATCCATAGTAGGGACATAGACCTATATCACATTAATTGGTAGATAGGACTTTGAAGTGAGTTGAGAGAAAGGGAACAGAGCTTCAATATCCTATTTTCATCAGACCAGGTACACAGAGGAAGAGAGGAGTCCAATTTGGTGGCAGTTTCATCTTCTGACTCAGTGCCTCCTACTTGAGGATATTTCGGGCACCTTGCCTCAATTTGATGCAAGTTAATTCTAGATCTATCTGTAATAAGACCATAACTCTATCCACAATTTTATGGTGGATGGGTGGGCAGAACTGGCATGTATTATTGAAATTTGTCTAGCCACATTTTGATTCCTGCACCAATCTTAATGCTAGGAACAGAGAAGAAAGTTGGAATTGATCTATTGTGAGAGTCATTGTTCCGGTTGTGGTTGGATGTGAGTATCACTATGTTCAGATGAGTCAAAGGAACAAGACATAGTTCCTTGGATGTATCAGCTTTACTATTGCTCCTTAGGATCTTTTTCTGAGTGCTTGGACCTGGTGATGGCCTGACTGACTCTTAATACTGGGAAATTTCAGGCTCTAGATTAATAGGCATGGATCAGGAATTCAAAGCTCTATGACAATCATAGACTTTTTCAGCTACAAGTGTGTTTGGATAAGTTATACATTAAGTCTTATGTTTGTGTCCAGGTTCTAGCTGCTTGATTTGGATATAGGTAAAATTATAATCTGCTCTTTGTGGTCAGATCAGTTCCTGGTCAAGATGTACCTGACTGCCAATCATTTCTTATACAACACATCACAGAATGTCCACCCTAGGCGTGTTATGGATCCAGATAGTTTGTAGTGTGCACTTAGGATTCCCCATAACAATCTTGAAAATAAAACAGATTAGGACATCTCTAGGAAGAAGTAGTATCTTGAGGCCTTTACAAAATCACCTCTGAGCAATATGTTTATGCCAGTCCTATTCCTGGCTCTCCGAAGGTCTTTGAGAGATAACATGGCAGGACTGACACTTGGGCATGCTATAAGAGAGACTGATTTTGACCAAGTATGGTACAAGAATACTTTAAATCCCACTCCGCAGCAATAGGAAAAAGCAAATATTCTTACGTTTCCTTTCTCATTACATTAGCAAATTGTTGTCTATCAATACTTTTCCACATGGGCAATGTCCTTTTTGGGCATGAGTCACCTTCTTGAGATTCTAACTGGCTATCTTGATCAATTTGCTTGATGTTTTGCCCATAAAGTTACTTACATTCACAGCAGATTAGACTCATTTGGGCAAGGTGTTGTATGATCACTGGGGCACTACCCTATTACCTAGCAGCCTTAAAAGAGTTGATTGTTCATCCCCTCCTGAGGTGCCCTCCTTCTATCCATCTTCCCTTTTTGATGAGGTTGATAATTTGGAATCAACTACAAAATACTTAGAGAAAGTGGCTTATTGGAAACCTTACAAGGCAGGGGGTTCAAGCCCAAGCACATGTTGATGACCTGTGACACTTTTGTTGATGACCTGTGCCAGAACCTGAATAGGTTCACCTGTCCTGATCCTCTTGGCAGCTTCAACATCTTGGCAGCTTTTAATATGCTCTACCTTTGACATGTGGGAATGATTTTGGGAGACAGGGAGAAGATCACCAACTAGGAGACAAGAAGCAGTTTTGCCCACAAAAGAAATGTGAGTGTGGCAAATGTCTCTGTGTTAGGTTACCTCTTGTTCAGCTATTCTCCTAATGAAGACTCTTCTTCCTGTCTCCTCAGGTCATTCCCACACACCATTCCAACCCACTTGCCATGTTATGCTTCTACACTGGCAGTGAGGGTATTATTTTTAAAATACTGAAACATTACAGAATAAAAATTGAAGTCTAACAAAGTAAAACTGCAAGTAAATGGCCCATATTCACCCAATGGGGAAGTAATTCTGGCAAAACAAGAATTGATAACCTGACACCCTCCAGATGTTGTTGAAGAATGCTCAATAATACCTCAAAATTCCTCACTATTGTACATTTTGTGCTCAAATCTATAAAGTATGTCTTCAGTTTTGTCAGGGGGGTTAATCCTTCATTTTTGTTTCTTTTCCCAGTGCAGTTAATTGTTCCCTCTGGTAACAATGGACCGGCAATACAGAACATGTGAAAAAGTTATATGGATATCCCCTACAGCAATGGTATTTATTTCATGACAGCATATTGGCAATGGATCAGTATGAATCTATCCAAATACCCTGTGCACCAGGCCCTCAAATTAAGTGCAGAGTCTTTACTAGTCCCTAATCCAAAATATAAAAAACTATTTTATATATAGCCTTAAGTCTACTGATCTCTGGTGGAATCCAGAAAGAAATGTACAAATGAGGAATATAAATCTTTTGACTGAACCAGAACACCCCATTATCCTATATAACATCAGTGGTAATTTTTAAACCATGCATTATGCCTTTATTGAATTTCATTAAAGAGACATATGTATAACCATTTTGGCACCTACTGTATTACCTGTACCAGCAAAAATAATGAGGAATATTTAGATGGCCAAACACTAAAGCTATTCAAATTCCATTGAATAGCCTCCTTTATTAACTGAAATAGATATAGTATACCGATGTCCAAATTGCCATGCAGATTACAAACAGGAGTGAGTAGTACAGTTGGTGCTGATATTATGGTACAAAAACAAGTATAATATTCCTTTGGTTGCAGTTTAGCTCCTGGTAAACATTTCCAAATATCAGCTGAAAAAATTGGGAGCCTTAATAAAACATGAAGAGTTGTCCGTCAAACATTCAAACTGTATACCTTACTCACATCATGCTTTTATGTTTTATTTTGTCTTCATTATAATTTGAAGTTATATCAAAACCAGGTCACCATGATCTCCTGTTGATACAAGATCACTTCTGACATGTAAGTAAAAAAAGGAACTCACCAACTTTGAGAGGAAAGGAACATGGGTAGCATACATCGGCAATTTCATAGCATAGATCCATTAAAATGACAAACTTACATTATTTTGCAGGTTAAAGCTGAGAGGTTGTCAATCTGAGATCAATAATTTTCTTGAAATGTTGGAATGCTCCAGGTCCAATAATTGTGGGAAAGTATCAGGTTTTAATAAATTAGAACTTTGTAAGAGAGATATGTTGTTATTTTATCACTATTCAAAACGTTTTCATTTGGATCTTTCACTGTCTGGAAATAAAAAGATTTAACTGAATAATAACAATAAAGATCTACTTATGCAAACAAAACAAGTCTTGTTTTGCTGTCTTGTAGCATCCCAGTTATTCTAGATGTCAGAAAAGGGCCAGAAGGGGAAAGAACCAGTGATCTGTCCAGTCAATGATATGATTGTGAAGATATAACAATAGCAACAGCTCTTAGACTTGTATAACACCTTACAGTGCTCTTACAGCCCACTCTAAGAAGTTTACAGAGTCAGAATATTGCCCCAATAATCTGGGTCCTCATTTTACCCCTCAAAAGAATGGAAGACTTGAGCCTACTGAGATGTGATCTGCCAAATTACAGGCAGCCAGCAGTCAGCAGAAGTAGCCTGCAGTACTGAATTCTAACCACTGTGCCACCAAAGCTCTTGATATACTGAAAATCCTTTACAAAATATGTGAAGAAGATTTCTTCAATAAGAGAGAGTGAAATTATCCCAAAATGATGAATAGGGATGTCACTTTATTCTATAGTAAGTTATTATTATAGCAATAAAAAAGGAAGCAATTCCATGCTCTTCCCAGAAGCTTTGTGAAACACTATGTAGAGAATGTTCCAAAAATTTGGTTTGACCTCAGTACCAAATATCGGTGCACAGCCTGACTATGGCTAGCCTTCACTGCATCACCAATAAGGATGTAGAACTAGATTCTCTTTCCCACTTTGTTTGCCAAATACTATAATCTATCCTAAAGCATAAGCTGCCACCGAGATAACTAACCAAAATGACATGCTTATATATAGTGCTTATGTGGGCATGGCTTGGTGGGCATGGCAGGGGAAGGATTCTGCAAAATCCCCATTCTCTCCCCACCCCACTAACCTTCTTTCCAGCTCTGTTCTCCTGTGCAGGGCAACAAAAGACCCAGCCGATCAGCTGAGAGGCAGCAATAGACCGATCACATCAATCAGCTGGGAATCTGGGAGGCAGCAAACAGATCAATTGGGTGCCCCAGCCTTACAGACTAAACCTTCCTGCAGCCCCCTGGGAGCAAAAATGGTGTGTATGGGGACTCCTGAAAGGGCCGGGTATGGGTGGGCAGGGCCAGTCAGAGGTGGAATTTGTCGGTTCTCCAAACTGGTAATAATTTCTGCTACTGGTCTGCCAGAACCAGTCCAAACCGGCTGAATACCACCTCTGCTATCAAGTCCTTCCCAAGGATCTGGGATAGGTAGCTGTCATTGTTTGATAGTTCCAAAGGTGCTTCTTCAAGAGGCAACTGGACTTTCTGTTTTTCTTTAAAGATGTTTCCCTTCTCATCCAAGAAGCTCCTTCAGCTGAAGAACCTTCTTAAGTGAAAAGTGAAACATCTTCAGGGAAAAAACAGAAAGTCCAGTTACCTCTTGAAAAAGCACCTTTGGGACAACCATGACCTGTCTGGCTGAAAATCTCCAAAGACATTTGTTGTTTTATAATGATAAAAATATTGTTGCTGAAGATAAGCTGTTCCAATAAAGTTGCTTTTTGTAATTGACTGGTGATAATTTTGTTAATGCAGATAGCATTCAAATGTTTTGAGATTGTGCCAAAGTCACTTATCACTATTGGTACTGCCCTTGCTTTATTTTGCCATAGTCATTCTCCTGTTATTTGTAGGACTTTGCATTTTGTAATTCTCTCAATTTCTTTCTCTTCTTTACTTCTGTCTCTAGTACTACAACATCCAGTATCCTTACCTTTTTTGTCTTTCTTATTGACAATTGTTAAATCTGGGATGTTATATGGCAGGTGTATGTCCATTTGAATTTTAAAGTCCTAAAACACTTTAGTTTCTTCATTTGCTATTACTTTGTAGTTTTCTTTTATTTTGTGGCTCACACCAGTTCTTATTTGCACGATATTTTTTGCAGAATATCACATGCCCCATTTTTGCTAATTTCTCATGCCATGGTCTGTAGTCAGCCTGTGTGACCTTCTTGCAGTTGTTAAGTAGGTGGTCCACTGTTTCTTCAGCTTCTTTGAAGAGGCAGCATTTGCTATCAATGGCTATCTCCTCAATTCTGGTTTTGTGTTTATTTGTTTTTGGTCTTGTGCAGCCATAATTAACCCTTCTGTCTCTTTCTTCAACTTTTTCTACTCTTAGCCATTGCCAGGTCTGGTTATCTGCTTTGCCTGCTAGGGATTTTATGTATTTAGCTATATAATACCTTGCTATGTCTCTTTTCTTGTCTGCATTTGGACTTTTGTAGGCCAGTTACTTTTGTCTCTCCAGTACTAGTTTCATATCATATTACTTTCAATGCTTCAATCTTACAGATGTTCTTCCAATGCCCTCTTTTCTTTTTCAACATTCCTTGCTGCTATTTCCCCTAGTAAGTAGTCTATTGACATTGCTACATAGATGATGGACATGATTCATTAACATTTTCCTGGTCTTTTAATCCACACCTCTTAGTTTTCTTGAGTCCAGTTTTAGCTGTATATCCAGTTTTAACTGTATATGATTGGAATTGTCCAGGTGTTAACAGCCATAATGATATTTCTTCCACTAAGTTAGCATTTTATGATCTTCTTCACTCTCATGATGTATTCACTTCTAAACTGCATGAAAATATCTTCAGGGTCTAAAGTAATGATACCAATGTAACAGAGGAATCCATAGAAAATGCAGAGTGCATTGTGAGAAAATAACAAGTCCTATTTTTGGAAAGTAAGAAAAAATGGTAAGGGTGATAAGAAGACAACTAAATTGTCAAGAATAGCACAAGCCTCCCTCTCATTGCTCCCAGGATGTATCTACAAAAGAAACATTCAGCCTATCAATTTAAATCCTTAAAATGCTAAATAAATAAATTGCATGATAAATCTCATTTGATCCAGTTGACATCTAGTCTGGAAACACTGTCAAATATCTACTTGGAAGTCTATTTCCAATAAATTATCCAAGCAATATCAAAACATGTGCAATTTATAAAGAATTTATAAAAAGCCACGGCATAGCTACCTAATCAATTTATTCATGCCATGTGGCAGTTGGAAGAGCTTCTCAAAATATATGAGTCCAAATCATTAATGCAGTGCTTGGGCAAATGATAAATGATACAAGTGACTTAGGTCAAGAAGAGTGTTTCTTGTCACTCAAATATTTCCCTATTGAGCAACTACAGGAGAGGTGCTGACAGCCTTGGAAGGGAGTCCTGCCTAGCCCTTTGTATGCAGAAATAGTTGACTTTGATGTGAGTCCTCAAGTGGGTGGACTCAAAGTGAAGAACCTAATTGTATGGAGAGATCTAAAGGCTTCATCATAGTTTTGGCAGACTTCCTCCTTATTTTCCCTGGGGACAAGAAAGAATGCATTAACATTCTCTACAGCTGCCAACAACACTTTCCCTTGTGAACTTTTCACCAGGCAGATTTGCACATTTCTCATTTCTAGATCTTTAAAGAAAAAAAGGGGAGAGGAAACAGAATAGATTCATTAAATTTGCAGGTGTTCTTCTAAAAGTGAAAACAGAAATTATGTTGTCTCCCCCTTGTTGTCAGGATGAATATTAATCCATTCCACTGCTTTCTGTCTATTCATTTTACTCATCATGATAATAGGAATTGCTAGTTGGAGGGACTATTATGTGGTGTTTCCTTCAGAGTTCTATGAATGAAGAATTTTTCAAGGTCAATCTACTACATATGGACACAATCCACTTGGAATCCAATATGCTATTTTGGAGATCAGATGAAGACTTCAAAGGAGAAAGTACCTACCCATGTAAATTTTTAATATCTTTATTGGGCAATTTTGGGGCAGTCCTGCTTTCTCAGTGAATGAAGGAGAGCCTCATTTAAGCTATCTTAAATTCTAGGAGGAAAGTTAGGATGAGGAGGAGAACAAAAATGACAATGATTTATATTAGAAAACAATAAAATACACTACCATGTGTGGTCCCTGGTGTTCTCTGAGCTTGTTTTATTGCAGTTGTTTCATTTCCAAACTAGGTAACATCATCTTCTATTGGTACCACTGTACATTTTTCCCATGATAAATAACAGAAAAGCAGAAATCTAATCTTCCTAGTTCTGTTTTTTTTAAATTGGGAATGAGATGAAATATGCTACAGCACCAACACTCCCTGATCCTGAGTTAAAGACTCCTTCTCTTATAATATATTGACTACATATCATTGGCAGGTGTCAAACAGAGAGAAGCTTTATGCTGTGTGACAGAGGCACAGGAACATAGTGCCTCAAGGGAGAGGAATTTGTCAACAGCTCTGTTCCAGATCTTGAGTGACAAATCTACTATTTCATTTTCCTTACCTTCCCCCAGGATTTCAGCCTTGGGAGAGAGAGAAAGGCTGTAGTAACACAAACAGAGATAGCTCTTTCTCTCCCACACTGAACTATATTTATTTCTTAAAGGTTGCCAGCAAACAAGCTCCCACAGAGAAAAATTCCCAAGCCACTGGAAGTATTAGGAACTGCACTTCTACAAATAATCATAGCTTTTCTGTGACTATTGAGAGATATTGTCCCTGGGATTCATTCATTATACTGGCTGTACCTAATCATATTCTCTGCTGAGTTTCCCTTCTACATCTTCACTGATCATTTTTCACTCCCAGGTGAAATTCAAGCCTATCTGAGCACTAAGGATCTTTAATGCATCAAAAAAATTCCCTTGAAAAAATAATTGTGATTGAGGATAGTTATCATGAATTCCTTTTTGAATCATGAATTAAAATTTATCATCATCTAGATATCAATCAAATGTAAACCAACTTTATTTATTGATAATATAATTGGAGCAAGATAAATTCTGTGCATTGAAGCATGTCAGAAAATGTCCTCTTAGAATCAAGCATATGATTGCAACACAAGCAGAAAAGAGTGGATAGTATAAAGGCAAGTTTGGGCTCTATTAGTCTGAAAGCCCAATGAAGCCACATGTATATTTATTCAATAATGTTCTGCATTATAGCTTTTAGTTCCATTTAGAGACATGTAAATCACTACATTCCTAATATGTACCTGCAAATAGGTGAATTATCAGGACAATTTCCTTATTTGTAGCATTATAATGCCTTAATTTTGCCATTCAAGTGCCATTTTATCAGTGAAACCAAGTTAGTATAAGAAGAATAGAAATTGGTGAGAATATAGAAGGCGCTACCTCGTTCATATTAGCAGTAATTGTTACTTGCCCAACCAGAAACAAAAGTTCAATCCATCTCAACAATAAAGATTAAAACTTAACTGGGTAAAAGCATCACATTGTTATTCTATGATTTAATAAGCATTCTCATATCTTGGAGGCTGATGCAAATATCTGTCAGTGTATGGTTAGCCAATGCTTACAAGAGGTTTTACTTAAATAGGATAGTAGCCAAGAGATATCTCAAAAATTACTGCCTAGATTTTTTGGCTGATGAATGATGGTCTGCTCCCATTTGTTGCCAGGTTTCTTTTCCATGGCCATCAGGACCTCTAGAACATAAAATAGATGTTAAGACCAGCTGCTTTAATAAACCAAAAGTGAATTCCCTCATTAAACTAACCTTATTTATATAAGAAATGATTGAGTGATGGAGACGCTAATAGGGCCTCCTCCCACTTTACATATTCAAAAGACTTGGTTCCATATGACATTAATATCAGAGTATTTATAATAATAAATACACACTGTTAGTCCATGTGGACATGCTCACTCAACAAGTGTTGAATTTAAAAAGAAGTAACTGCCTATTTCTCCCATTATACAAATAAAGGGTCATGCACACTATACAAAGGGGTGATTCAACATAATTCAGCAATTATTTTTAATGTGTTGGACTGCTGGTTTACTTCTTATGTTATTTCAGACAGCCTGATTTACGAGTAATTTAACCATATTTTCTCAGAGTAAAAAAAAAAGAACATTTTATTTGTTTATTCTGGAGACAATTTTCAACGATTTGACACAATTTTGATCAATTAAATAATGGCTTTTTTCCTGGTTTATGGGCAATTTCAGGCTTCCATCATAACATGAAAGAGATGAATGGCTGTCAGCCATGCACTTGTTATGTGATGGGCAGACTGTCAGGCCAAAGTTATATGGTAACAGTGGGAACCTGTGGGCTTCCAGATGTTGATAGAGTCTAGCTCTCATCAACCATCTCTAGCATAGTCTAATGTTTTGATAAGGGGGAACTGTGGTCTAACTATATTTGGAGAGGTAAATTTCCCTCCTCTCTTGTCTTGGTAGCTAATAATAGGAACTTCACAGTGAAATGCTCAGGTGACAAAGTAAATGACTGAACAAATTATGGGAAGCAAAGATCAACTACAGGCCATTTGTCATTGTTTTAAACTGTTAGCATCAATCAAGACAGAATATCCATTTCAATATTCAATAACATGCACGCATCTTAGATTCAGTATGAGAAAATAAAGAGTAAAGGTGTTTTAAGTATAATTAAATGTAGGAGACAATGTAGTGTATGCAATATTGAGCTTCCTAATCTTAGAATTATTTAAATAAACACAGTAATCTTAATCTGCAATTTATAGAGAACATTCTTCTATTTGAGTGATAATCAGATGATAGTGCTGTATTTATAAGCATCCTCCATCTACAAGCTCATCATTTCAAATTCAGTTTCAGTATATCAATCCATAATAAGGATGATGTTGACTATTAGCTGTGATAGACAAGCAATCTGAGCTGAATAGGTCACCAATTTAGGGTTTTTCTCTACACATTTTCATTTAAATAGTACTAATTCTTCTTATATTTCTTAGCATTTATGTTTACATACATTGGCACAGGCACATTTGATATAATCCTGTGATCCTTTTGTCTTCAGTTTAAGATAATGCATAGTAGCCACACTCAAATTATTAATTTTTTACAGGAAAAATAAATCTGGTTGGCAGATTTATTTTGGGTATGATAAGTGGTACAATAACATGTGGAAGCATTCACGTAACATTACAAACTCAAAGATACTGACCTTAAAATAAAAGCTTATTCGTTTGCTCAGCCAGTGGGTTCAGTTAGGTCACTTTTAGTGGATCTGCCAAGATACAGAAAGCTTACCTTTTACTTCATCATGCCAGGTATGATACTTTGTCAATGGTTCCCCATACCACCAATTACTTGTAACAACAATTTCTGTTTTTTAAAACTCTGAATATTCAATTCAGATTCTTATTTAATGTGATATCTAGTTTTGTCCTTGGAGAAAAGAAAATCAGCCTTGCAAATGCAGTTACATATTTAACTTTAAAATTAACTTGGCCTTTCCTGACAGGGCCAGGTGAATCTGAATAACAATGTAGCATTGCCATCTAGTGGCCTTTTCCTCCTAAAGTGTGACTTTGAAGGTAATTGTCATTTAATGATGGGAAAGCATTAGAATAGAATGGAATAGAATAGAATGGAATAGAACAGAACAGAACAGAACAGAACAGAACAGAACAGAACAGAACAG
>BLBF01000018.1:43492518-43541939 GCA_015471245.1 Laticauda colubrina | reverse complement strand
AGAACAGAACAGAACAGAACAGAACAGAACAGAACAGAACAGAACAGAACAGAATAGAATAGAATAGACAGAGTTGGAAGAGGCCTTGGAGGTCATCTAGTCTAACACCAATATCCTCAGAAGTCTAATAGCAGATTTTTCTGACTAACAATTTTTATTAAAAGATATAACCATTTATGAACTCACCTCATCAGATGCACAGAGTGGCTAAACTCAGACACAGCAAGGAGAAGAAGACTCACAGATGTTATGATGTGTAATCATTTCACAATTTTAATGTGTTAAAATTTTATTGTGCTTATTGAGACTTTCTGAGTTTGGCTGAAACCTTTTAATGTTCAGTAATCTCTCTCTCTCAAATGTGTTGTTAAAGACTCATTTTTCTAAAATGGTCATTCTGAAGTTTGTAGTCGAATGTCTTGAGAGGTTGAAATGTCCTAATCTTACTTTGACCTTGTTTTGAATGCTGATGTAACAAACATCAATTTGATCCTCACCAGTAGCACTATCAGAGATCTCAAAAAATGCACACACAAGATTAGAAACCCCTTCAAATGCACACACTTTTGTTGTGTGTTTTGTAGAGAGCCGGTATAGTATATTCTAAGTGCTGGACTAGGAGTAGTCAGACCCAGGTTCTAATGTTCCCTTAGATATGGAACTGGTTAGGTAACTATGAGTCAATCACTCTCTCTCTCAGCTGTAGACTGAATTAATTTAGTGACCAGGGACTGAGAATGACAACTCCATTAATAAGCACTTGTGAACACTAAGCAAAAAAGAACATGTGTATCATTTCCCTTTGATTGTTAAGCAAATCACCGTAGTCATTGAAGTGAAACATCACATGACTGCAATTTAAGATTTTATTTCCATATTCTCCATTAATTTTGCTGATCACTAACTGATTAGAAATGGCAATTAAGTGACTATAGAATGCTGTGACAGTTGCAAATGCAAAGATTGATAATAAAGCTGGTTGTTCGGTTTTTTTGCAAAATAGTAACTTTAAGCCGCTAAACAAAGCAGTTAATAGCAATAGCACTTAGACTTATAGGGCACTACAGCACTCTGTAAGTGGATTATAGATTCAGCATATTGCCCCAACAATCTGGTTCGATTCAGAAGGATGGAAGGCTGAGTCAACCTTGAGCCAGTGAAGAATGGACTTCTGGCAGTGAGCTGAATTAACCTGCAATACTGCATCCTAACCACTGCGCTTCCATGGCAATAACCAAGGACTTCCTATGTCTACAAGCTACATTCAACCAGCATGATAGATTACAGCCCATAAATGTCAGTGAAAAATTTTCATCTCTTAGTGAATTGATTTAGAATAATAGTAATAATTGTAGTGACTTTGGCAATGAAATTTCCCTAGACAATGTGTTTAAAAGTAGAAGGCATTGGTTTTTAAGTTAATAAATGGTTTAATGGTTAAAGACATTGAGCTTGTCAGATGGAAAGCTGATAGCCCAAGTTTGAGACCTGAGTGCCACGCAACAGAGTGAGCTCCCATTTCTTGTCCCAGCTCCTGCTCACCTAGCAGTTCAAAAACATGAAAATGCAAGTCAATAAGTATGTACCACTTTGATGGAGAGCTAACAGTGTTCCAGCCATCCCAGAGTATAATCATACTGGTCACATGACCATGGAAATGTCTTTGGACAATGCTAGTTCCCTTGCCTAAGAAATGGAAATGAACATTGCCCCTAGAGTTGGACACAACTGGATAGAGAAAACTTTTACCTTTAATATATGAATATTTTGAATTACATGAAAATGTAAGGCTTTCCTGCTTATCAGCTCCTATGGGCATCTAGTTTTGCCAGTCTTAGAGATAAAATGCAAGATAAATATGATCATTGTAATATATATATGATCAAATATGATCAAACAAATTCTTATTACTTTATATGCACAAACTTTCTTACATACCGGACAAAAAAGATTGCCATAGATATTAATGAATCAAGGAAAGATTTGTTCCAGAGATTTCCAACCACTGCTATTTTTGCATCCTGGTGGACTTGAACCACGAGACAAGTTTTGAAGTCTATTGTGGTTCATGAGGATTTGGAGACAGACTTTTCATATGTATTCCTGGAATAAAATCCTGGCTCCATTGGAGTTAGTGGCAAAAGTCCCATGGTTTTCAACACAGAGCTGCATTTCTTCTGCCCTTCTGCTTCTTCCAAACCCTGTGATGGTTTATCTTAACATGTTTAGTTTCTCATTTAATTTTTTATTGAAACTGGGATCATTTCATTTGCCTGCTATGAAAAAATAACAGTAGTGAAGTTATAAAATATATTTATAATAATGAACAGAGGTTGATGGGGTGTAGTCATGTAGCTTAAAAATACAGTATTGAGACCAAGACTAAATGGGTGGCCTTGCACAAAACCATAGATTTCTCTATGTTGTTTAGTTTGCCTTTTGTAGAAGGTAGAAACGAGGACTGATTAATTCAATAATTAAAATCGGATTTCTCCAAGACACTGACATTAGCCAAATCAAAAGTTTGGACATCATTTAGATGTCATCTATTTTGTTGTTTAACCTCACTGAACACTCCCACAAAACAAAGGCCCCCCCAAAGCTTAAAAACCAGGCCTAACCACTGTGATGACTGGCCATGACCTCCTTGCAATTCTCTGAGGGTATACATTTTTGGCCTACCTACTACAAACGGTTGGCCATGTCTCTGTACAATTTAGCCAGTTGCTAAACTTGAGACATTTTTCTTCCATTCTAACCATTGTATCTTCTGACTCTTTTCATCAAGTGGTCAGCCTGACCATTAATAAGTTCTCCATCATAATGTACATCTAAAGCTAAATAACCTCAAAAAAAAATTCCATAGCACCATATTAGTGCTTAGATGATACATTACTTAAAAATTACAGGGCTGTGGGTTAAGAAGGTGAGATAGAATCCCAGAAGAAGGCATTGGCAGGTAATTCTATATTACTTTTAAAAAATACAGATGTATTGTTCATCTATTCACCAGGAGTCAAGCTTGGTTCCAGGAAGACTTTATTTTTCCAGCATAGTTTTCAAGAAGGTGACACGTAAAAATGAAGGAAGACGAAAATTAAGATTGAGAGGCCAGCTTGAAAAGAAAAGCATTTATGGTCATATGTTTTCTATTTTGTTCATTCATTCTCTCTACACACACACATACATACATTCCATCCCATTCTGAACTAGAATGCTCTATAGAGTATTTCTAGCTGCTGGAGACAGAAGATATAACAACAGCTTCCTTCCCACCTTCCTCTCCAGTTTTATCCAATATCTTCATTAGAATTTCTTCATGCACCTAAACATAGGAGGGAGAGGGGTGGAGAATAATTGTAACAACCTCTACAGTATTGCCCAATTTTTTATAAATATTTTTTTAAAAGACTATACTATAGCGGTTGAGTTTGGTGATCCGATGGACTGTCAGATTCCATAAAAGTGTTAAATGAATCGGCCCTAGTTCCATATCTGCAGATAACTGCAACAACATTCAAATATTCATATATTTAGGAGAACAGTTATGCAAAATCAAGGTGAAGAAATGTCTGTTTTAAAGCCTGCTGACCCTGGCACTGCTATTAAGACCATTCAGTCTATGTATAGTTACCTCCCAACTCTTTTTTCTGATGCATACTTATCTTTTAGTAAAATATAATATTTCTCATATTTATTTTAAAGTAAAGTCTTCATTTTCTGGTGACGTTACCCCCATTTTGCAAAATAACTGCCAACATATGTTCCTACAAGAAACAGAGCACACACAGAAATTTAAACCACCAAAGTCTGAATCCAACTTTATAACAAGTTGCCAAAATTCTCCAGCTCCTCTAAAACTGCTTAAGAAAGAGCTAAAAGTGGAAATAGATTAGTGCTGTTTATACAGCTTTTCAATCTACTTAGTATTTAAAGCTACTGCTGAAACAAAATGCCTATGAAGTTTCATTACTCAAAAACATTATTAGTTGATTGATTCCATATTACATTATGGAGACTTTATAGCCATTTTATGTTAATTTCAAAATTCTTGTAAAATATCAATCTGTACAATTTAGTTTTACATAAGTAGAAATTGAATTGACATATGTCTATCCATCTCAAGGCAAACCCACTAACCCTACATGCCACGAGCCTTTCTATGCTTGATATTTCAATTTGCAAGCCACCGCTTAAATTTCCCCAACACCCCAAAAGTGACATTTTATTTATTTATTAAACTTATATGCCACCCATCTCACTACTGACATCATATTTGGTGCTCAAAAACTTTTGAGAGAATTGAAATAAGATGCTGGTCAGCACAGACATATTGCTACTAACTCTGTCAGAGAAGCCAAAGGGCTGAGCCCATTAGAACCTTTCGAAGTGAGTATTTACCACTTTTCTAATTTCTTCTTCTCTAAGCTGTAAGTAGCTCAAAACACATATCAATAAAATAATTATGCTAAATTGCAGAAAGGTAAGAAATTGTTCAGATCAGAAGGATGGGAGAAAAAACTGATTCAAAAGGAGAAGAAAAAGAGCACTTTTTTTTTTCTTCCCCACCACCCCACAAAATGCATGCGTGAATGCGCACACACACACACACACACACACATACACTCCAAGGAAATTAGCTTCTTAATCATAAACAGGGAGGCCTGAAGCAAGGAACCAAAATGAAGAGCAAGGGAGGTGACCTTTCCATAGTTCTCTCCTTTGATACATGTGCCAGGCAGAACCAATCAATGATGACAGTTTCAACTATATAAACACCTAAGGGCTAGATGTCATATTTGACATGGTCCGGTCTTCTCCTAGACACAGAACAGGGAGAGAAAAGCTGTTTCATACATCTAGGAACACACTGTGCAATTAAAATGAAAATATTTGCTTATCAGTTATGGCACTGTAATGTCAAACACACCATGGCTGCTTGATGTTTTACTTTTACCTCCCAGTAACAAGAAAATTAGCCAGTTTTATTTAGTTGTCTTCTGAATGTATCAATGTGAAAGGTTAGGCTTAAGTGAAAAAGAAGATTAGTTGCCTGACAAGTCCAAGGCAGCTGAGGAAAAATCTCCATGTCCTACTTGTTTAGACAATGCCATCAGTGCCGGTTTAAGCAAATGCCGGTTTAAGCAAATGGAACATTCACTACTGGGTTAAATATTCAAATCGCCCAGAGTGTCTTTAAGAGTGAGATGGGCAGTCTCTAAATTTGATAAATAAATAAAAATAGGCAGACTATTCATTGAAAAATGAAACTAACACAACATAAGCTATCTGTACAACTAAATCAGCAAAATAACAATAAACTGTTAATTCATATTCTTATTTACTTGAGTTACTTTAGTTCAAGGAGAAAATAATGAAGAACAACATGTTAGAGATCTGGAAAACTATTAATATGCCAAATAAGAGGACAAATCCAGGTATACCACCAAAACAGAACTTCCCCTTATATGCCAAGTCCAGTTTCCTTCAATGATATGCTGTATTTCCTTCAAATCTTGTTGAACATGCCTAAATTTGGAGATCAGCATATTTTCAGCTACATTGATATTTATAGTCTCATATGATTGCTGGGCTCTTATCAGTTGTCAGAATAATAGACTCTTTGACATATGGTGGCATTTTTTATGAAAGAGGGGGACTACTACTTGCTTGCCAAATTCTTACGCTTCTTGACAGAAGGTTGAGTTTGACCCACAGCTAAGAGAGACAACTATCACCTTTTTCAAGGATGTGTCCCTGAATGTTAAAAAAGAAAGTCATCAAGACCTTGGTTTTTAAAAAACTTTCCCTTGGCCCAGAAAATATAATTATAAGACAGACTCATATTCCCTTTCCTGGGTAAAATGAATGAAGAAAAAGGTGATCTTGCAGTTCCAGATGCACCTGGATGAAACTGATGTTCTGGACTCATTTCAATGAGAGTTTTCTCCAGTGACTTACCCAGAATGAGCTCTGAGATAGGCTGATCATGGTTAAACAAGGGGAAAAAAATCTTAAAAAGTATTGTCACGTTTTAAAAATTACTATGTTCAACTGATTCTAAATTAAAGCAAAACTTGAAAAACATGTTCTACAATTTACTTGGCCTTAGAAGCCATACTGTAAAATACCAGTGTGTGTCCCTGTCACCCTTAACCTGAGACATGACACCAGTATTCATTTCCATAATAGTCATAAATTAAATTTAGGAAATACCATTTAACAAGCTGTAGCATTATTAAGCTCTCCCTTAAGTTGCAGCTTCTCCTCCCTACACATGAACTACTGAACTCATCTAAAATTTATGGGAAGACAATTGCATAAATCCACTTCCAAAACACTCATAAAATTAGGCTCACCTGTGTTAGGATGAACATATTAAGCACTGCATATGATACTTTATGATTATAAATTTAGCTTTGCCAGTTGGCATCTAGATTTGCACATCACTGCTCCAGGTATAGCCTTGCATTGTTGAAATATATTTTGTTATCACCTCCAGAGTGATCAAATATAAATAAGGTTGGGTGAAAAAGGCATAACATAACAGGAATTTTCTTCTGCAAAATGAACAGTACAATTGTGTTCTTGGACAGTTTTCTCTATTTTTAGTAAGGCTTGTTTTGCAAGAGAAGTTATTAGCAGAATGTCAGCCCAAAACCTTTTTTTCTCGCAATGGTGCATTATTAAAAATCCAGTTCTTATTCATTTAAAGGCCAGAAAGTAGAGATGAATTCATCATGAATGCACAGCGGCCATTGGTCCCATTCATCTTGGGAACTTCTTTCCAAATGCAACAATTATAGTATCATTGACTTCCAACAATAACCAACATTGTACCAATTGACATCATATGCTCCTGCCCATTTATTGGAGCAGGTCATGAATACAAAGTGGCTGGGTGTGGTGTCAACAAAGGGTCAGGTATCATTAATAAGCTAATAATGCTCAGCTGCATATCTCAGTTCCAAGCTGACCAAGTGATGTTGTCAGAGAATTCCATCAGTGAAGTCTATCATCAGTTCCCTTGGTACTTTTGCAAAACCATTTTAGTGTATAAAGCTCATTTGACAAACCTGAAGATCAGTTTCAAAGTGCCAAAAACATGCTTCCTTTTAGCTTTCTGCCTCCCCCATCAAAGAAAAAGTCTTATTTAATTTTAAGTAGAACCACTGTCATGGTGAGAGAAGACTCAAATCCATTTCAATCCAGCAGTTGAGAGACTGATTCCATTTCCTGCACATATCCTGCTAAAGGAACCATACTGGAAGCACTCTTTTTCCTATACCAAGTAACAGTGGTGGAATGTCAACGAAGTAGATTTCAATTTTCCTTGCTTCTAAATATATTTTTACCTTTTTATTTCTTCTCCCTTTTGCTGCCATTTGTTGATGAAAAAGTCTCCACAGTTCTCCATTATCAACTTTAGTCCACAGCATTTCTGATGAGCACATTAGCTTGAGACGGGGTGGGATTCAAAATTTGTAACAACCAGTTCTGTGGGCATGGCTTAGGTGGTGAGCATGGCTTGGTGGTCATGTGACTGGGTGGACATGGCTTGGTGGTCATGTTATTGGCTGGGTGTGGCCAACTCAATATCACTCACATCGAGGCATGCATCTCCTCACCTGGCCTCTCATGACTGTGGGGATGCTGCAACAGTCGTGTGAAAAATGGTCATAAGTCACTTTTTTCAGTGCCATTGTAACTTTGAATGGTCACTCCACACAAGCAAAGTACCAGCAAAGAAGGGGGAAAAAAACTCCAGAGATGTTCCTGAGACAGGAAGTCTAGTCCTGCCAAGAATGTAATAAGGGTGAATGGAGAGGCAGTTTCTGTTAGCAACACCAGAATATTTCTATCCTGCTTTTCTAACAGGATTAGGCCAGTAATTCCCTCTAACAACCGTTTCTCCAACTGCTTAGAATGTTAACAACTGGTTCTAGCGAATAGGTGAGAACTGGCAGAATCCCACCCCTGGCTTGAGAGTAGAACATTAGCAATGTTCTTGAATCCATTTCATCAAATGTACCATTATATTTTTTGAACAATTGAAGAAAATTCACGCAATTTTCTAGTATGGGCATTTTCCGTGCAATTTTTTAAAATCTGTATTTTAAAATTCTCTGTGGAATTTTACTCATGGCCATAACAGACTAGTCTGATGGAAAAAAAAATGATCCACTATGATCATTCTGTTTTGTAAATGATTTGTGTGAGGTTAGCCAACATTTTAATGGTTCATCTTCTCCTCCTTTTCAGTGAACTAGGCCAGGATAATTTTCTATAAGCATTTTGTAGCCTACAATATTGTCAAACTTAGATTTGTTCTTATTTGTGTGCATGCGTCCTGAGTTTAGGAGTTACTAATTATGCCAAATGATATGGTTGGTCTTCAGTTTTTAGGAGCACCACAAACAGGATCCTAATTTCTTATTCTTACTGTTATGTTTAAAGAAAGAAATAATTCCAGTGAGACAGAAACCAAAATAGGCATATTTTTTAAGCATCTTCTGCTTTTTCTTGACATTCCCATTGCGCTTGATCTGCATATTTATTCCTTTAAAAAATGAAGGAAGATGCTATACATATGAACATCTGCTTAGAATACCGGTTTTTACGCTTTGGTGAAATAGTAATAAAATTCAGTACAGAACCAATGTGGCATTGTAGGTAATTGTGTTGAAAGTAAAAGTTTGGGAAGATGGGCTTGTTTGTTTTCTGGATCAGTCACTACCTCTTGTATTAACCCATTTTCAGGACTGTTATAAGGACAAGATGAAGAATGAACTGAAGTATTGGTTCACACACATTACTTTGATCTTTCCATTCTTCTGTAACACATGGCTGAATCATCAAATTCTTTTCACCAAAAAGAAAGTCCCCCATAAAACCTTATGGGATTTGCTTGTAAGATCACTTGCACATCGTCTGTTTCCATTGCTCAATACCTGAAAAGCACTTTGCTGCCAATGCCTAGTCATCTTCATATCTACTGATGTTGAATTGTAGAGAACACATCTATAGTAGAGGAGGTAGGTGAAAGGAGTTGGGAGGTAGACAATGGGCAAGAGACCAGAGGTGGTATTCAGCAGGTTCTGACCAGTTCTGGAGAACCAGTAGCAGAAATTTTGAGTAGTTTGGAGAACCAACAAATACCACCTTTGACTGGATATTTTATAGTAACCTTCCCCTGCCACGCCCACCAAGCCATGCCCACAGAACCGGTAGTAAAAAAAATTGAATCCCACCACTGCAACAGACCACCAATTAGTTCTGCAGAATTGTAGTGTTTCAGGATAAAAGCCAGCTCTGCTGGAATTAAAAACTTCATCACAAAACCAGCAATACAATGGATCTCTGATGTCCACAAAATTTAGTCACATTATGGAGCTAATTCTAAACTGTCATAAATACACTATGTGGGCATGCCTAGGTCAACCATTTTAGGCTGTGAACAGGACAATCTGCCTAGATAGCTCTCTGTTCTATATGTTATGTATCTGCATAACAGTCTTATATTGAATTTTGTCAATGTCATATGGCAAGATTTGTGACATAATGAGCCTTCACAGCTCACTTCCATGTCTATTCATCTAATTTATAATTGTGTTGATTTAAGTTTTCCTAAAGCTAATGAAATTATCCAGAAAACTCTTCAGAGATAGTTCCTGGAACTGCAGTTACCACAGCTACCATTTTAAGAACTGTAGTACAGCTACTACAGCTACCATTTTTAGAACTGAATTGGGAATAGGATGCAATTAATATATGTCTGTGCTTTCTTGAATGGGTTAAAATTCCTCTTCTTTTTTCTAAAATATTCTTTTTAAAACCTTCTTTCAGCACATTCACCCACTGAAATGTGACATATCTTCTTGACACAATTTTTTTTTAATTTCTATTTTAAATGATTCCTAGAAGCATTAGCTATAGTGCTATAGCACTTAAACTTATATACCGCTTCACAATGCTTTACAGACCTCTTTAAGCGTTTTATAGAGTCAGTATATTGCCTCCAACAATCTGGCTCCTCATTTTACTAACCTCATAAGGCTGGAAGGCTGACCTTGAGATGGTCAGGATCAAACTCCTGGATCAACCTTGAGATGGTCAGGATCAAACTCCTGCCTATGGAATAACCACTAACACCTTTGAAAATAACACCTACTAAAAGTCAATTATATAATTCTATTTCCAAAACTTCAAAACAAGCAATCTGATTTTAAAAAGAGTATGTAATCTGAAGACCTACTCAAAGCCAAGTCAGTTTCTCCCTCTGGTGGAAGAATAGAGACTTTTCAAACCTATAGCAATTACTGATGGATAATTTGTTTTGCATTTAAAAAGCAAAGACTATTTGTAATTCTTTCAGATACAAGATAATGTACTTTAGTTAATGTAGGCTTTCATTTAATATAGGTCTCATTTCTTTGCATGAAATGTAGCAAATTTTCCTGTGTGAATACATTTTCCTGTGTGAGTGAAAGAAAGCTGTTCATGCATCCAAAGGCTTATTAATCTACAAAGGCCTTTTCTTCATCTCTCCAAAGCCCAAACCTTCTGTAGAATTTTTGTAGAATTTTTATGAAGTAGATTTTAATGACAATAGTATATTCTTTACTTCTACATGAAAGAAAGGGGGAGGAGAGGGGAGGAGGAAGAGGAGGAGTGGAAGAGGGAGGAAAGGGAATGGGAGGAGAATATAGTAAAGAAAGATAAATCTATAAAAAATAACTTTGAACTTTCATCACAGCAAATACAAATAATCTTTATAACTCTTTACCATTTTCTTAATTACAGTCAACATCTCCTCATCCTATATCCCATCTCTTATCTATCAACAAATTCATAAAACTTCATCTTTTCAATCCCAATGTCAATTGAAAATCTAGAAGAGTTTCAAGAAATAACAGCATATCTTACCTTTAGCTTTCTGATGAAAATCTAAATTAAAAAGAAAAAAAAAACAGAATTGGCAAGGAAAGGCCATATTTGTCACTGGTTTGCCAATGCTCAGTGGATGGAGAGATTTAAACTGAACAAGAAAAATAATCTAATATTACCAATAAGGAAACAGATTTTGAATTGGTATTGAAATGTTTGTATTAGCGACAAACATGATATTGCTAAATTATATACATTATTGTTAAAAATGAATATAAAGAATGGCACATAAAAGATTATCTGTTCAAATGGGAAAAAACTTTGGATATAATGCTTGATCAGCAGGAGAACATGTGGAGTAAAGAACTGAAATTTACACTGAATTACACTGAATTACAATTTGAAAGATAATTTTTACAAGATAGTGTATCATTGGTATTTAACTCCTAAGAAATAAGGATTTGTTAAATGTATGTTGGAAATATAAGTAATGTAAGTAGTTTGAAGGTGCTTTTTATCATCTCTGGTGAACATAATAAGAAAGCTAAGAAATTTGTTTGTGTTATGTATGTGTGCCTTTAGGTCAGGGCCAGGAATGGGATTCGATCAGTATAACTACCGGTTCTGTCACTCTGTGTCGCACAAGTGCAATTTACAATCTGCTGAGCTGCCTGAACAGCTGAGTACAGCTGCGTGCAAGTGCGCAGAAATTTTGAGTAGTTCGGAGAACTGGCAAATACCACCTCTGACTGGCCCCTCCCCCATCTATTCTCTGCCTCCTGAGTCCCAGCTGATTGGCTGGGTCTCCTTTTGTTGCCCTGCACAGGAGAACGGAGCTGGAAAGCAGGTTAGTGGGGTGGGGAGGGAATAGGGATTTTTCAGTAACCTTCCACAGAACTGGTAGTAAAACATTTTGAATATCACCACTGGTGCAGAGGTTGGAAAATCCCCTTTTTCCTGCTTTTTCAACCACAGCTGTGTCACGCAAAGCAGCTGTGGTTGAAAAAGCAGGAAATAAAGGCCAGGCAGACAGGTGGACCAAAACAGCAGCAGACATAGAACGGGTTCTATGTATGCTCTCTGTCTGCTGCTCTTCAGAACTACTAGTTCTACAGAGGAAGACAGAATCGGTAGAATCACAACCCTGGTCAGGGCCAAAGTATGGTTCTGAACAAAGAGCTAATGAGTAGACCGACACTTTGGAACCTCTCCAGATAAGGAGAGGCTAGGAGATTGCCCACATGAGTAGAGATTTTGTAATGTTATAATCATTTGCTGAGCAGAGATATTTATCTACTGTTATAGAAGCGGGTTTCATATCTCTGTTGTTTTAAGATAATGTTTCATATATTGTCAAGTTTAGTTGTTTTTCAATGTTATAACTCACTTGGTGTGTGTAAGGAAAGAATAGTAAGGAAAACTGTTCTGTATAAAGAATAGTAGACTCCTAATACAGGATTCTGATTGGCTACAAAAACCTGAATGGGGATTGGTTCAATAGGAACCAATCCACGAAGCTGTCAAAAAGGCGGCAAAACTAAATACCTGTCCTTGGCTACAAGCCGGCAAAAAAAGGCTGCCGCGGCTTGAGCCAATGTTCCGTTTCTTAACTGTGTTAACTAATAAAGACTTTGTTGTTGGAACCCGGTCTACCTCGCATTTTTCCAGATGGAACACTGGCGACGAAGGTGGGATCGTCCTAAATGCGAGGCTGAGCACGCGGTGACAAATAAAACCAGACGAAGAACAATGGCTGGAAACAACGCGCCGCCCGCACCCTTCAATCCCAATGAAGAGGATTGGAAATCCTACGTAGACTGTTTCCAGATGTATTTGGAAAGTAACGAGATAGAAGAGATCTCAGACCAGCGTAAGAGAGCTGTTTTCTTGACACACTGCGGGCCCACAATCTTCAAAATGGCCAAGGCTTTGGCGAAGCCCCGAGATGTGAAACAATTGACTTGGCCAGAGCTCCAAAGAATGCTAAAGGCCCACTATGCACCGGTGGTGTCAAATCTTATCAAGCGGCACGAATTTTCTCTAAGAGACCAGAAAGAAGGCGAAACTATCGCTGATTTTGTGGCAGCCCTCCGACAAATAGGGGGAGCGTGCAAGTTTCTGAATTTAGATGAAGCGATGCGGGATCAAGTAATACTGGGTTTAAGAGACTCTAATGTACAGAACAAGCTGCTCAATAAACCCAACATAACCATAGCCAAAGCCATCACAGAAGCCACAGCCGCTGAAGCCGCGAAAAAATCGGCGGTCAAAATGAAACAGATGAACGCGAACAACGACGAAACGAGCCTGGCCAGAGGGAAGAAACAATTTCCCACCACCACTCACCACGAAGATTTTGACGAGATGTCAGAATCCGGGGAGGAAGACGACGAAGTCCACTGCCTATACGCCAACAAGAAAGGGAGCGAAAAAAGAAATTGGCGGGAATGCGCTGGCTGCGGAGGAAACCATCCTCGAGCTGATTGCAGATTCCTCGATGCCATTTGCAGAGCTTGCAAGAAAAGGGGGAATATCGAGAAAGTCTGCAGAAATAAAAAAAATTACAGCCCAAACAGACGCAACTCCCCCGCACAAGCTGAGCCAAAACAGACTGAGAGAAAGTGGCAGCGGAACAAGCGAGCCACTAACCAAGAGAAAGCACATCAGACTTTCACTATCAGAAACGCTCAGACGGAAAGCGGGAAGAAAGTAAAAATAATTGTAAAAATAGAAGGCAATCCCTGCGAAATGGAGGTAGACTCTGGGTCCTTCCTATCAATGGTGTCATGGGACACCATCAAACAACTGGTTCCAGATATCAAACTCAAAGAACTCCAGAGACAAAAATTAACCCTCAAGGACTACCAAGGAAACCGAATTCCTGTAGTAGGCTTAGGACATTTCCGAGTCGCCTACAAACAACATGTCGAAGTACTACCATTGACAATAGTCGACCAAGACTGACCAAGCCTCCTGGGCATCGAATGGTTCGCACCATTGGGCATCGGGATGACCGGAGTAGACCGGGTGGCCGGAACCGACTGGGAAGAAAACCTGATCCAAGAGTTCCAGGACGTTTTTGACGGCTCCCTAGGCAGGTATCAGGGGACCCCAATTTCCTTTAGTCTAGACCCCCAGGTAGCCCCTAGGAGACTAAAGGCCAGACGAGTTCCTTTTGCTCTGAAAGCAAAAATAGAGGAACAACTAAATAAACTAAGAGACCAAGGGGTTTTAGAACCTGTTGACCATGCTAAGTGGGAAACGCCAATCGTAACACCAATTAAACCAGATGGGTCAGTTCGAATCTGTGGTGACTACAAGGCTACCCTGAACCACGCATTGCAACAAAGCGCATACCCGGTGCCAGTCGTACAACACTTATTACATTCTCTTGGGGGAGGAAAAGTTTTCGCTAAACTAGATCTAGCGCAAGCTTACCAATAGCTCCCAGTAGACCCCTTAACGGCTGAAGCACAAACAATAGTGACCCACAAAGGGGCATTCAAATGCAACAGACTCCAATTTGGAGTGAGTGTAGCCCCAGGCGTTTTCCAGAGCCTCATGGAATGCCTATTGAATGGTATACAAGGGGTCGTGCCATACTTCAACGACGTCCTAATTTTGGCCAAAGATGCGACCCAGCTAAAAAAAAGACTAAAAGAGGTACTAACTAAATTCAGAGAATCTGGCCTAAAAGTAAAAAAAGAAAAATGCTGTTTAATGACTGATCGCGTCGAATTCCTGGGCTATTTAATAGATGGAGAGGGTATACACCCTACTGATAAAAAAGTCAAAGCTATTAAAGATGCACCAAAACAAAGGAACAAAACTGAACTACAGGCATTTTTGGGACTAATATTTTTTTTTTTTTTTTATTAAAGTTTTTATTAATTTTCTACAAACAAACAAACATACAAAACATTAAAAACATCTATTCTCATATATACTTCCGGTGTATCGGTTGGTTCATCAGTTTTGTGCATTCATTTTATAGTGTCAATTACAATTATATTGCATAACCACTCATATTGTCAATCCATATTCTAATATTACTAAAGAAAAAAATAAAAATAAAAAAATCTTTTTTCTGACTATACTTTTAATCATTCATGCTTTGCGAGATAACAATACTTCAAACAAATTATTCTATAATTTGTCGTATAATCATAACAAATCAATCCTAAAAAACTCTTCATATATATAGTATTAATGTTCTATTATTGTATTTTATCATCTAACCATTGATAAAAAAAACCCCAAATTGCATAAAATTGTTTATCTTCTTGTTCTCTAATTTCAAATGTCAATCTACTCATCTCAGCACATTCCAATATTTTCTTAATAATTTCTTCCTGCAATGGTATTTTCTCATTCTTCCAGTTTTTAGCAAATACAATCCTAGCCGCCGTTAATACATTTACAATCAAATATTTCAAGTCTTTATTATATATATCAGGTAAAATTCCCAATAAAAAGATCTCTGGCTTCAAGTCTATGTGTTTCTTTGTCATTTTTTCCAACCACATGTGAATTTTAGTCCAATATTTTCTAGCATTCTCACAAGTCCACCACATATGATAGTATGAGCCAGGTATCTGATGACATTTCCAACATTTTTCAGATTTATTCTTGAACATTCTTGCTATTCTTGTCGGGGGAAGGTGCCACCTGTAAAACATCTTATACAAGTTTTCTTTATATGCTATTGACATTGTCATTTTATAATTTTGAGACCACAATTTTTGCCATTGTTCTAAATCAATTCCATATCCAAAATTCTTCCCCCATGCAATCATAGTTTCTTTAACTTGTTCTTCCTCTAGCTTAATTCCCAATAAATAACCATATAACTTTTTAATCACTTTCTCATCAGTACCCATCAATATCTTATCTAAATCAGTCTGTTTATCATAGAATCCTTCCGTTTTAAAATCTTCAAGATATCTTGAGTGTATTTGCGCATATGAAAACCAATTCATCCTTATACCTTGTTCCTCTAAATTTTGGATCGTTTTAAGTCCACCCTTTTCATCCAACAGTTCCCCATATCTAACTGTTTGTTCCTTTTTATAAATCATAGGATAGGAAAATGCTTCAATAGTCAATAACCAAATTGGAATTTTCAAATAACATTGTTTTTTTATCTTCTCCCAATTTAACCACAAAGACTCCCGTATATAATGTCTTCTGAAATACCCCTGTGTTTTAGTTCCCTTGTACCATAAAAAAGCATGCCAGCCCAACAGTAAGTCATGTCCTTCTAATGTCAACAATCTATGTTTTCTTAATGTTATCCATTCTTTGACCCACATCAAACTTGCAGCTTGATAATACAATTCCCAATTAGGCAGACCAAAACCTCCTCTATTTCTAGCATCTTGCAAAAGTTTTAGCTTTATTCTTGCTTTTTTACCTTGCCATATAAACTTCAACATAGTTTTATTTAAATCTTCAAAATAGTCTTTTCCAAGTCTAATTGGTATTGTTTGAAAGAGAAATAAAATTCTAGGTAAAATATTCATCTTAATTGTTGAAATTCTCCCTATTAATGACAATTGTAAATTTTCCCATTTCTTCAAATCTGTAATTATCTGTTGTTTAAGTTTAATATAATTATTCTCTTTTAATGTGCTACATCTTGCTGTCAAATATATCCCCAAATACTTAACCTTGTTTGTAATTTGAATTTTCAAAAGATCTGTCAGTTCTTCTCTTTGTCTCAACAACATATTTTTTGTCAAAATCTTTGTTTTATCTTTATTTATTTTCAAGCCAGCCATCTCACCATATGTCTCTACCTTTTCCAATAACTTTGGAGCGGTTTCTAACGGGTCTTCCAGAATAAAAGCTAAATCGTCAGCAAAAGCTTGTAGTTTAAATTCTTCCTTTTTAATTTTCATTCCTTTTATATTTTTGTCATCTCTAATATTTCTATTCAACACTTCCAAAGTCAATACGAATAACAAAGGAGATAGGGGACATCCTTGTCTTGTACCTCTTCTTATATTAATAAGATCTGTAAATTCTCCCTCCATCATTACCTTTGCTGTCTGTTTATTATATATGGCTTCTATTGCTTGAATAAATTTTCTGGCAAAGCCCATCTGTTCCAATAATAATAACATAAATCTCCAGTTCACGTTGTCAAATGCTTTTTGAGCATCTAGGAATATCAAAGCCATTTGTTTTTCAGGATGAGCCTCATAATATTCCAAGGTATCCAAAATTACTCTCATGTTGTCTCTAATTTGTCTCTTTGATAGAAATCCATTTTGATCTGGATGGATATAATTATTTAAATATTTTTTCAGTCTTTCTGCTAAGATTGAAGCAAAGATTTTATAATCTGCATTCAATAAGGAAATAGGTCTATAATTCTTAATTTGCAACGGGTCAGCCTCTTCCTTTAAAATAAGTGTAATATAAGCCTCTGACCATGTTTTGGGTGTCATCTTTTTTAACATAACTTCATTCATAATTTCTAACAATGGAGTGTTCAATGATTCTTGAAATTTTTTATAGAATTCTGCCGGAAGCCCATCTGGACCTGGTGCTTTCCCATTATTTTGTCTTTTAAATGCTTCATTTAGTTCCATCATTGTTATATTGCTTTCTAACATTTCTTCAGTCTCTTTAGGTATCTTCGGTAAGTTAGCATTCTGTAAATACTGTTTAATTTTTTTCTCATCAATATTCTCTTGTTTATATAGTTGTCCATAATAATCTCGAATAATTTCCTTTTTCTCCTTATTACCACAACAAACTTGACCTTGATCATTTATTAGTTTCAATATTTTTCTTGATTCCTTCTCCTTTCTCAGTTTATATGCTAACCATCTACCTGGTTTATTTGCATCTTCAAAATAGTTCTGTTTAGAATTTCTAATTTTCTGTGCCAGTTCTTCTTTCTCTATTAATTCCATTTTATGCTTAATTACATCCAGTTTCAATTTAATATCTTTTTTCTGTGGTATTTTCTGTAATTCTTTTTCAAGTCTTATATATTCATCTTCCAAGGCCTTAGAGGTTTGTCTTTTCCTAATATTCTTTTTTCTTGTATAGTCTATTATCAAACCTCTTACATATGCCTTCATTGTATCCCAAACATTCTGTATTGAGGTATCTTCTTTTTTATTTTCTTTAAAAAAAAAGACCAATTCCTTCTCCATCCATTGTATAAAATCTTTCTCCTTTAAAATGGTATTGTTTAATGTCCATCTCAATCTTTTTTTTTGTCCCTTCCATTTAATTGTCATTGGACTATGATCTGCCCAAGTACTTATTTCAATATTTGTTTCTTGAATAGTAGATATTAATTCTGTTGAGATCCAAATCATATCTAACCTGGACCATGATAAATGTCTATTAGAATAAAAAGTATATTGTTTAGTTTTAACATTTCTTTCCCTCCAAATATCTTTTAAGGTTAATTCATCTGTCATTTTAAAAAAAGATTTAGGGAGAATCTTTCTATTTTGTTTTGTTGTTGTTGTTATATAGTCCAATTTATTGTCCACAATTCCATTAAAGTCTCCCATCATGATTATGTTAACATAGTCCAGTCTAATTATTTCCATATGTAGTTTTTTATAAAACTCTTCTTGTTTATCATTCGGAGCATAAATTGCAATCAAGAGTATTTTTTTATTATTATCCATTATTTCCACCATTAATACTCTTCCATCTTCATCCGTGTAGATCAGTTTTGCTGGAATATCTTCTTTAATATAGAGAACCACTCCTCTTTTCTTACATTGAATCAAAGAAGTAAATATTTTCCCTAATTTTGGCTGTACTAACAAATGCTCATGTTGCTTTTTAATATGAACTTCTTGTAAGCAAATTATATCAAATTTTAATTTCTCTAATTTGTGAAAAGTTTTCCTTCTTTTAACAGCTGAATTAAGTCCATTTATATTCATTGTAATCAGTTTTTTTTCTTCCATGATTATGCTTTATATTTAGGTCTAACAACTCTCGTAGCTCTCACTTCACGTTGTTCTTTACTGTCTACCTGTCCACCTACAACTCCTTTCTCTTTTTCAGTCTCCGGTTGTTCCTCCAGAAGCTCAATTAATGAGATCTCTTTCTCTGCCTCCTCTTTTTTTCTTCCAAAAAATTCTGCATAAAAAAATTCTGCTTTTTCAATCGAGTCAATTCTATGTCTCTGCTCTTGCCACGTAAAAATTAGTCCTTCTGGTATCAGCCATCTGTAGTTCACTTCATTTTCCAGTAGCATTTTGGTCAAAAATCGATATTCTCTTCTCATCTCTCTCACTCTTCTAGGTATTTGTTTTAAAACTACAATCTCTTTGCTTTTATATTTCAATACTTTTTCTCTTGCCACTTGTAGTATTTGTGTTCTGATGGATTTTTTAGTAAATCTAATATGTACTTCCTTTGGTAGTTTATTTCTCATCGCATATCTTGTATAAACTCGGTATATCTCATCTACTCCGTCCATCATTTTTTCCTCAGTAATTTCCAGAAGATCTGCCAATATTTCTATCATTATCACAGCCAAGTTTTCTCCTTTTTCCTCTTCTATATTTTGAAATCTAAGATAAAATTCTGATCTTTCCATCTCCCACCTCAACATCCCATTTTTTTCTTGTTCTATCACTGTTAATCTAGTGTCAATATTTCCAATCTTCTCCTCTCTTTGTTTTCCTTCTTCCTCAATTTTTTGGAATCTCTCCTCATATTTTCCCATCATTTGTTTAAAATTTTCATCAGATTTCTCTATTTTTTTGTCCATGGTATCTATTTTTATCTTAATATCTTGAATTCCTTGCATAATCATCTGTAAATTTACTTTTTCTTGTTCCTTATCTTGCTTCAACGTTGTCTGAATTGAAAGTTGTCCTTCAAGTGGTGGGGAAGCAGAGGTAGAAGCAAAAACGGCGAATGATTTTGGCTTCCTGCTCATTTTAATATTTCCAAGTCTTCAAGCTCTCTTTGACTTTAAATCCAGCTGGTATAGTAACCAAATATAGTCCAAAAAATCAAAAAGAAAAAGAGAAAATCCAATATTAAAAGCCCAAAGCCAAAAAAGAAAAAAGGAAAAAGGAAAAAGAAAGGTCTTCAGGTTCTTCTAGACCCTAATCCAATTAAAATAGATGGAAGAAGCAAAGAAAGAGAAGAAAAAAGAAAAAACTCTGAGGCTTTCCCTTTGAAATAAAAAGCAAAAATGCTAGAATTAAAATTAACCAAAAAGGCTGGCAAGTAGGTATTTCAAAAGTATATATATATATATATATGCACTGTACACTGCACTTTATTTCTTTATCCAAGGCTCTTATTATGACTGTCTTCTCCAGCAGCTTCAAAGCCAAACCTCAAATGTTGAGATATTGATAAGAGTCCAAGAGAGCACCTGTAATAATATTTTACTGTATTCTCCCTCTATCTTATCACATTAAAATGTCCTTGAAAAGAAGTGCTTTTCTCCCCAATTCAAATAAAATATTTTCAAGCCTCTAGATGGCAGTGTTACAGCATCTCTAAATACTCTTTCCCCCCCCAGCCAGAAGAAAAAATGTTTATAAAGAACTCAAACAGAAGAAAAAGATAGTCAAAGGGAGCCTCTATCCTAAAATGAAAGTTAAAAAGATAAAAAATAAAAATCAAGTGAAAAATAAAAATATATATAAGAGAAAATTCAATCCGGTTACCTACAAAGTCACCTTAAAGTCCTCAAAGAAAATAAAAAAAATAATAATAATCCAAGTCTCAATTTGACATCACTTAAACGCCGCTCAACCCAGGTTCAGTCAAAAGAAAAATAAAGCCACAGATTTCTTCTTTGTTCAGGATGTCCTTTCAAGTCTTAATCAATTTATAATGCAAAAGAATTTCTCACCCAACCGATACACGCTCATTTAAATCCCTTTCTTTCCGGAGTTGTCCCGACTTCAGCAGCTTTAGAGGCTGTCTTTCTGCTTCCAGCAAAAAGGCTTCTCCCGGATCAAACCAGAGATTTTGCGATGTCTCTGGGATCCTGGGACTATGCCCTTCACAATCCCCGTCTCTACGGGACGGTTTAGGTCCGTTAGAACCGACCAGAGGCAAAAATATCAGCTGAGATCTCAGAGCCCCGAGATCGCAGCTGTAACACCGAGACGTAGCTCCGCCTTCCTCACTAATAAATTTTTATAATGTGTTCCTGCCCCACAAAGCGACAATAGCGGAACCATTACACCGATTACTGGATAAAAAATACAATTTGGACTTGGGGTTATAGAGAAAAGAAAGCCTTCCCAAAAATAAAAAACTTATTAACATCAAACACCGTTCTTATCCAGTTTAGTAACACACTTCCAATGACGGTGACCTGCGACACCTCACCGTTTGGAGTCGGTGCCATCCTGAGCCACCAATTGCCAGATGGGAGAGAGGCACCCGTCATATACTATTCAAAGACTCTGTCTAAAACCGAGCGTAATTATAGTCAATTGGACAGAGAAGCCCTGGCAATCATCGCCAGAGTGAAACGCTTCCACGAGTATCTATATGGAAGAACATTTCTGATAGTAACGGACCATAAACCGTTACTGGGAATTTTGGCGGGAAACAAACCAACACCGAACATTTTGTCCCCACGAATGACTAGATGGTCAGAATTCCTAGCAGCCTACTCTTATACTCTGACACATCGCCCCGGGAAACAAATTTTCCATGCAGACGCATTGAGCAGAGCACCATTACCAACTAGAGAGGAAGACCCGGCACCAACGATGACCACCTTGCAGATACAGACATGCCCTGATCTACCCATATCTGCGAATGATGTCGCCAGAGCCACCGCAAGGGACCCATTGATTGCCCGTGTACTGAACTGGGTAGGTAAAGGCTGGCCGGAAAATCAAAAAAATGAGAACTTTAAACCTTTCCGGACCAGACAAACTGAACTCTCGATTCAAAAAGGTTGTTTGTTGTGGGGTGATCGGGTAGTTATCCCTTTCAAATTACAAACTAAGGTACTAGGTATGCTTCACGAAGGCCACCCTGGAATTGTTAAAATGAAAAGCCTTGCTAGAAGCTATGTCTGGTGGCCGGGTATAGATAGGGACATTGAATACTGGATAAATTCTTGCAACAAATGCCAAAGAATCAGGCCTTCCCCACCAAAAGCACCCATAAAGGACTGGGAAACCCCACGAGGCCCCTGGTCACAAATCCAGATTGACTTTGCAGGTCCTACTAAGGGGCATACTTTCCTAATTGTCGTAGATGCATACTCTAATTGGCTGGAGGTTAAACTTATGCCATCTACGTCAACTGAAACCGTTATTAAACAACTTGACAAATTCTTCGCAACCCATGGCCTGCCGGAAGTCCTAGTGTCCGACAACGGGCCACAATTAACGAGTATCCAATTCAAACAATACCTAGCCTCCCGAGGTATAAGACATGCCCTAACTGCGCCGGCCCACCCGGCTGCAAACAGCAGGGCAGAGAGAATGGTCAGGTTTACCAAAGAAGGGTTAGAAAAAATGGACATTGGGGATGTCCAAAATAAAATAAATCGCCGACTCACCCTCCAGCATATCACACCCAGTACTATGACAAACAAAAGCCAAACTATACACCCAAACTATACACCAGAAACCCCCCCCGACTCCTCCACCCGTTTCAGGACATTTGAAATAGGCGACCTAGTCTATGCAAAAAATTTTACCGGGGATCCATTATGGCTTCCAGGAATAATCACACAAATTACAGGCCCCCGGTCCTACCGACTAACCATAGACGACAGCAGGGAATGGAAGTGGCACATAGACCAGCTTCGATCCCGAAACATAGAAAGAAGTACAAACACACTACCACAAATATTAAAAAACTACGAAAATCAAACCGAGGGGGGGGGGGAAATACGAGAAAATAATAAAGAACCGTTTAAATTAAACACAGAATACAATAACAAACAAAAAGAGCAAAAAAGACTTCCAGTTAGAAGAAAATTGCGAGAAGAGTCCACTCGAAGGGGCCAGCCAGGCCAGCTCGACCTGCCCGGAGAAAACAGGAGGGAGCAGCAAAACCGCCGGCCGAAGAAACTCAGGCGGCAGTAAAATGGCTGACTCACCCTTCCAGGCGGTTCCATGGAGAAGGACCGGAGAGACAGCAACCCCATCCAAACCGGTCGAAGTCTTCAACAGAAATGAACCGCGCAAGTCCAGTCGAGTCAAAAGAAGCCCCACCAACCTATGCGACTACGTCACCACGTAGGACTAAACTAAGAGGGGAGGGGTGTTCTGTATAAAGAATAGTAGACTCCTAATACAGGATTCTGATTGGCTACAAAAACCTGAATGGGGATTGGTTCAATAGGAACCAATCCATGAAGCTGTCAAAAAGGCAGCAAAACTAAATACCTGTCATTGGCTACAAGCCGGCAGACAAAACCCTATAAAAAGGCTGCCGCAGCTTGAGCCAATGTTCCGTTTCTTAACTATGTTAACTAATAAAGACTGTTGGAACCCGGTCTACCTCGCGTTTTTCCAGACAGAACAAAAACAATCATAACCATAAATAAATAAATAAATGAAAAATCAGTTCCTTTATGTTATTACATGCTATTACACTTGGTAAGTTACATTTTTTAAAATATATACTTAGTTCATGTAAGTTAGAGAATTCTCATTAATAACTACAAATTAGTTCTCTGTACTTACAATCATAATTGAGGCCAGAAAATTCATTAGGTGGTAATTAACTGAGGCATCACATCACCCTACCCAGTTTTATGAACTTTTTGCAGCAGTCATTAAGTGTATCACCACAGTCATTAAGTGAATCACCACATCACATAATTGGGACCTATAATCTTCCCTGCTGGTTTGTCCACTTTGCTTATCCTGAAATCAGATTGGAAGGTCACAAATGGCGATCACATGACTGAAGGATGCTACAAACATCCTAAATGTGAGTTGGTTGCCAAGTGCCCAGATCACAATTACAGGACTGCAAAGAAACTGCAACAGTCATAAGTGTGAAGATTGCAGTAAGCCACATTTTCAGCACAAATTTCAAATGGTCAATAAATAAATGGTCAGAAATTGAAGACTACCTGATGATGAGGATATTGGGAAGCACTCAGCTTGGCAGGGAGGAGGGATCAAGTGTTGAGTTAGCCTGGAGTCACTGCAAAACCACAAAAGGGCTAGAGCTGACCCTCCATCCCCAGGCTCCTTGGAGCCTTATCTAATTGTTCCCAGGAGTTTGCTGCCATTACTGACAGGACATAATGAAGTAGTTAGTTTGAAATCTGAATATGTGGGCCTGAGGGCCTGGGAATTTGTGCTTGACAACAGATCTTGGAAATCAAAATTATACACACTTGAAAGACCTATACGATTCACAATATTTTATGAATATTATAAAAAAGATAAATGTACAAATTTGCTGACTATTAAAGATGAATAAATGGTGAGTAAAAGATCTATATAAAAGATCTGAAACTGATAAGTATTAAGCCTATTGATTTCAGTTGTTTCTTCACCAGAGCTCTTTTGCTATTCTGATAAACAGAAAATTATGATGATGCTTTGTACCCAAACATGTTTTAAAACAAGCAGAAGGAAATAGTTATCTTAGAGCAAAATTAAATGATGGAATTCACTGCAAGCCACTGCGCTAATAGCTGCCAGATAGGGTACCTTTAAAAGTGAACTTGGAAGATATATAGTGGATCAGGCTATTAGTAGTTTCTAATATGGATTTATTATTTCCTGAATATTAGCTGACAATTGTACTCTGCCTATCATTTACCAGCTGGTGGCAGCAAAGAGTTAAGAAAATATATATATTTTTATTGAGTAATAGGGAAGGCTTTGCACAAAATCAGTTGATTTCTGGTTATTTCATGGCCATGCCTTTATAAAAGACCCTAATATTCAAAAGTTTGTAGGCAATGAAAAGTTGTAGGTTTCTACAAACATCTGTCATTCTTTTTCAGTCTTCCTGAAGAAAAACATTTGAATTTTTCTTCTGCACATTAGAGTAAGAGACCAAAGGAAAAGCTCAAATATTACAATGATCATTCAGTAGAGATGTTGCATGAAATAACAATTGTAATTTCACAGGAACATGGAGAAACATTGGATTAAGGCAGGTTCATACATCGTGTGGAAAAAAAATCAACAGTCCTGTAATGACTGCTTTGGTAAAACCAGGTCACTCTGTAAAACAGAATGTACACTACTTCTCTACAGTGTAAATCTATTTATTAATATGGCTTATTAAAAATACAGAAGGACTACGTATGTTCAGGAATATGAAATTTTATATAATTAGGTGGGAATTCTAAAAGTTGAAGCGCAACACTCCTGGCCATACTTTTAAATGAACTTATCAATGAAAAAGCAATATTGTACTAAGCCAGTGGAAATAGAAGAAGAATGAATTGTTGATCACTGAGCAGATAAAGACACCACTTCAATTTCAAAAAACAAAGCAAGGATCCAGATTCCTTGGCTTTCCAGCCCTTTGATTCTACATTGCTGTGTTTCATTTTTGCTTCCCTTCTATTAGCCCTTTCAGGTAGGCCAAATCAAAAAACAGACAGGAATGCTACTTTATAGTTGTATGACGGGGTCCCCTATGGCCCACTACCAGGCCATGGCCTATTTGCAACTGGGTTCCATGAGTAGTGAGTCAGTGTGTATGCAGACCCACTTGCGCAAGTGGCAGGCACTCACACAAATGAAGCTGTGTACGTGCACCTGCTCCTTGCACAAAACCATTCCCTCTTCTCCCCTGCCCCAGGCCGCCAACCCAGAAACGTTGGGGAATGCGGTTGTATGGTATAAATACTCTAATAGATTCTGGAAACCCCACCAGATTTTCTATCTGCCCTGTTTATACCAAGCCAACTCAAGACCGAGTAATTTTGACTTTCCTTTTCACCTCATATTTTTGATAGCTGTAAGAAGGGTGATCAGAGGAAAAAGCTGTTAGTACCTTAGCATCATGGATCTGTAAAATGTCCCATAAACAAAATATTCTGGGCCAGAACCAAACTACATGCAGTTCAAATATTTTGGTATTATTTGAATAAAACATGTTTGGTTATTCTGGATATGAAATAAGAATTTTGGGGTGGGGAGAAAGGTAATGTTGGGAATAATGAGTGTCTATAATTAAATGGTGTTTGAAGAGTAATGAAAGATTTAAAAAGGGAGACTGGCTCCTTGCATAGCTGTTATGATGTCGGGCAGGTGTTACATGCTGCCCTTGAAGTTAATGAGAACATGGCAGTAATAGACATGCAGAGTAGAACCAATGTGCTTTGCCCTTCTCACCCTGAAAATCTCTGTGATACCTCCCAATTTATTTTGTTTTTCTGCTGAATCATAGCCTATCTGAAACAACACAGGATGTGAAGATTTGTTTTGGAATTGAAATATTTTCTGATTCATGCACACCCATTTAGCATTCCATACACCTTAAAGCCTATCAGGTATCTATTATATGTATATTTCAATCACTTGATCATATAAATATTCCATAATACTTAGATAAGAGGTATAACAATTCGCTTAAGTTCTGAATACTAGTCAAAAATACTATTTGAAATACTTTTTATGTGTATCCCATACCTTTATTTTTATAAACTCAAGTTGTATTTTTATCAACCACCCAAGTCTGTAAATATCTAGTATTTTAAGTCAATATTCAGAAAAAAATCGATCTCTTTTCTGATCCTGCTCCAACAATTCACAACATAGTATACTTCTCCCAATAAGAATCTTACTTCCCCTTCATCCATCTTACAGCCCTCCCCCCTGCACCCTAAAATTGCTCTGAAGAAATTCACAGATCCTCAACTGCAGTTCTAAAGAGGAGTTTCAGGAGAATCTCATCCATCAATCTCCATTTCATAGTCATGTGCTTGTGTAGGTGTGTGGTATGTGTACATTGTAAGATCCATGTTGATACCACAGTATGTTTATAATTCATTCACATCCTTTTTTATGCCTGAGAATAGCTCTCTGTAAAGGCAGATAAGTGAAAATATGCAATATGTATCTCAATTTTCTTTTTAAAAATGGAATAATCTGCATTTTTTTCTTTTCATATAAAATTTGCTTTCATACAATGCATAAACTGATCGTTTATGTACTCCAACTGAGATTAATTCTGGAGGTTTTTAAACGATTAGACAACTATTTGTTCAAAATCATATGAAGATCCTGCTTTGGACAGGGGATTGAACTAGAAGACCTTGAAGTTCCTTTCCAACCCTATGATTCAATTGGCATTGACATGTGAAAAACAAATTAAGTTTTATGTAATAAAGTATTTGGCATGAAATACACACATCATCTTTTAAAATTATTGAAGAGCAGAATACTATATAATCAGTTAATGCAGCATTAGCATATTGGCACAGGGCTTTCAGCACTGGGCAGACATACAGTTCCTAGGTTCACATTTGACATATACAGACGATAGCTTTTTGTAAAAATAATGTCCTAATAGAATCTTTATACAGCTAAGCAGTTCTTGGTCTTACTAGTACCTAAACAGGATACCATTTCAAAAACCTGTGTACTTGCTTTCTGTGCAATCTTGGAATAAAGGTTGAACATAAATATAACAAAAATGTTTTTAAATAGACTATGTAAAATAAAAAAGAGTCCCTTTCAAAGTCTAACTATTTATCTTGGTTAAATCAAGACAATCACAGATAATGATTTTTCCCAAATCTTTGGCTGTATTGCAATGGTTGTTTCAATTTGTAGTATCCAGCTAAACATTTCCTATTATGGGTTAACAATATATTTTTACCAATATGTGTATTTTAACAGTATTTATCCAACATAACAAAATAAACTGCAATTTGTTATATTTTTTACAAAACATTTTATAAATATTTTTACAAAATGTATACAAAGCAATTTCAAGTGAGACATACTATACAAATGAAAGTTTTTAAGCAAATGAAGTTCATATTACATTGACAAAAAGTGACACATCCTCTTTCAGTAAAGTCAGTCTGTAAGGCCTCCCAAATCTAACAGATCAGTTATGCTGACCTTGTTGAATCAGATTTTTTATAATTGCCAGCTAAAAATGTTTTAACTTTAGACAATGTGGAAAGACATCAGGTAGTCAAGAGACCAAATCTACAAAGCAAGTAAGCACAAATAAATGGCCTTCACTGGATTTAGGATCATGGGCTGCATAACAAATTCACACTGTGTTTCTTTACAATGAACAAAAATATTTTTACTGCATTACCATTTAAAATATTCAGAACTCTAAAACCAAGTTCAGTTTAATAAATAAATACATTAGCTATCCCAGGTTAATTCAGCTGAACTTCGTTCAGTGGGTTCCCAGCACAAAATCCTGGGATAAATATAGGTATGATTTAATCCACATTGATGAAGTGCATTTCAGATGTCTTGGCTAAGACGTTATCCAAAATTAAACTCTCACCTAAGATTCAAAACATATACACTTTATTTTGGTATTTAGGTTCAGAATATTCTGTACATACAATGGGAACTTTACACTAGCAGGTAAAATCAAAATAAGAAGTTGTACAAATGTGAACATTTTTTTTTACATTTCCAATCAGATGCTACTTAAACCAATTTATGTGACTGGTGCAATATACACCCTGCTTTCCAAATTACCTCATTATGGTTACAGTTCATTTATGTTTCCTTCACAAAACCTTGAGGGAAAAGCACCTTCTATTCTTTTTATGTTACTTAAAAGAAACAAATAATTAAAGCCATCCTCGCAAAAAATAAATTTGTGAAAATGCCAATCCACCAATTATAATTATTTAAATTATGGTTGCCATGAAGTGTACAAAATCCTAAACCTGTGACTTTAAAATCCACATACTTTTTTTTTAAAGGAGGCAATAAAATTAAACATTTTTCTATTCTTATTATATGTGGATGGTATGTTAACTGTTGTTACTCTTTTGCTGAATTAAATTATATTTTATTAATCCATGGCAATGTGATCACAATACAAGAATGGTAGTGTGTTGAATAATATCACAGAATTCAGTTTTGCATTACATTATTTGGAATAAAAAAAAGGAAAATGTGACTCTAAACATTCTGGCAATCTGACAGACAACCAGTTCATCATTGCTATGTAGCAAAACTACGTGGGGCTTTACAGCTGAATGAAGACCCCCATCAGATCAGCATCAGAGAGTCCTCAATAAATTTTAAATATTTCTGTAAAGAGAAAGCTGCAGACAAAGCGTCTTAGAAATCACAGTTCTCTGTCCTTTTGAGCGGGCATAATTGTATGCAACAGCATTAAAGAAAGTTTGTATAGATTTTTTTTCTTTAAATCTGGCAACCTAGAAGCAAAAAATTATAGATTTAAATAAAGAAATTTACATTATCAATATGATGACCAGCCAAATGCAAACCATGCATGAGGTTCCTTTGTCTCTAGATGATGAGATATATGCTTTTACATGTAATTTTGTTAATGGATAGAAATTTAACTTTGGTTTATATGTGTTTTGGTAATATGACCACTGCTGCAAATGGATTAACATTCTGAACAATTTAGAAGCAGAAACAACCAAAATAACACTGTCCTTTAACTTGTTCAGATTAAGGCTAGTACTCCTTAAACTATAAACATCTACTATAACAACACAATTTTTAAGTAAAAATGCTTGTCATACTTTGTTTAGAAAAACATTATACAATTTCAGAAATATTTAGTTGATAATATCCAATTATAAAATACAAAAGCTTTTGCTGAAGAATCAATGTGTCAATCAAAAAAGTGTTTCTGTGTATATGTGTATGTTATGTGCATGACTACTTTATAGCCTCTTTTTATATTTCTTATCTACTAGCTTTTCTAAACTTTATGTTTATTGTTCCATACCAAATTCACTGAAACTCTACAATGTCATTCCTCTGAATTATATTGGTTTCTGCTTATGGAGCAGTTGAATAGCACTTGAAGTATAAAACTCTGTAAATTCTGCTTAGAATTTCTCAGTTTACATTTTTTTCTCTTTTTCTTGTAAATCTGAAAAAGACATTTCTGCAAAGGTAAACTGTAAAAATTTTAACTGGAGATTTAAATCTTGACAGGATATAGAGAGAGCACTTTAAATTTTTCTTATTAAATATTGACGGTATTTACACCTCTGTGATTGTCAATACCAGTATACTACATTATGTAGGGTTTAGTAAATTAATGTTTCATTAAGCTGCAACATCAAAACTGTTTATACGAGCAATGTAATCCAGTGGTTAGAGTGTAACACTTAGCCACAGATCATGATAAAGATGTTGGGAATTTTCTGTTTCATATTTTATTAACCACAGTTTTGTCATGTTGCCAACTCTGGATTATACAACCCTAATTGTAACTATTGGAAAGCCAACAATTGTAAATCATGGTTCATGAATCTGGTTTAGTTATTCATTATAGCTTCGATCTCAGGCAACACATTAAACTATAGTTTAAAATAGAAACAAAAGCTTCTGATCTTACTAGCGCAGTTGAGTTGGAAGAAGAGAGGGAAGGGAAAGACTCACTGAGAATCATTCTTGAAATGGTAAAGAACATGGTCATTACATTCAATCACAGCCAACGAATAGGCCTTACCAAACAGTTTTCTCTTAAGGTTTTACATTACTGGATACCTCACTGTAACCACAATGAGTATTGCTCTCAAACAAAGAACAGAACCTACTTTAGAAAGTACACATCAGGCTGTACTTGTGGTATCTTTCACATTTGTTTCTAAGGGAGATTTGTCCACAGTACTGTAACTATTAACACTCTAAGATACTATTTACAGCAGCTTCCAAAAGAGAGTCAGTTTCTACAATGCTTTCATTGTGGTCTGGAATAAACTTCTCCAGGCAGTTTTCCTGCGGAGCAATAAGTGAACAGTTAGGATACTCTAACGAGCCACTAGCAGCTGCCTCACTTTGTGGCTGCCTTTTAGTCTTTTTCAATTCTACTACATTTTTGAATGTACTTTCGAAACTCTTATTGGCAAGTAAATCCTTTTGGGGTTTTCCAGAAACTTTCCAGCTGTCTGGTGGCAAATCCACATTCTTTGGAGAACTCTGAGGAGTTTTATCTTGGAGGGAATGATTATATGCTGTTTCTGAATGAGAATCAACTGTATTCCAACAGGTTTTATTATGCGTATCACGATCTGCATTTGATAAGAGTTTATATGAATGAGCTTTAGAAGCTAAAGAATTTTCATTCAACTTGTCAAGACCTTTAAGAGCAATTTTTTGTTCAGAAGAAGCCATATGTTGGCTTTCGGGAGAGCAGCTTTCAGAAGAGCATTTCTCAAATGTTAAAGCTTTTGCAAGATCTGCTTTTTTAACAGAAATGTTTTCTTGTGGTGGACTCACAATATTGTTAGGCACTACATGAAGTTTGTTGCACATTAAAGACTCTGCTGTGCTTGACTTGTCTCTCATTTGGGTATTAGCAGTCTGGTTTTGAAAAGTAAAAGATTTGCTAGTTTGATGATCACTTTCGTGAAGCTGTGTGTCATCATCACTCTTGTCATATTGTGTGGATGAGCAACAAAAGTCTGCCAGAAAACCATCTGAAAATTGGAAGAAAAGTATCTTAATATTACAGTGTTGTACAATAGCAAGACATAAGAAATATTCTTTAATGTTTTTAGACCTGGGATACTGATATTTTGCCCAAAGTGGAATTTTGGGACCAACGTCTTTTTTTTTTTTATCATGGGTCTGTAGGACACAAATACTACGGTAAGCCCCATTTACATTAAGCCACAACTAAGACGTAAAAAATAAGTGATCTGCTAAATAAATAAAAACATACAGTGAACTATTGTACATATTAAAATATGGTTTTAGGTTTCAGATTGTAGCTTAAGCAGAATTCTGGTTAGTTCAGTGTTCAGTGTGAATCACAATGAAAAGTGTTGTAACAAAATATCCTTTAAAAAGAAGTCAAAGTGGGAAGAAAAGACCTACGAAATCCATTTGGTCTCATGGTTAAGGCACCAGATTATAAGCCGGAGACTCTGACTTCTAGTCCTATCTTAGCTATGGAAGCCAACTGGATGCTCCGGCCAATGACTCTTTCTTAATCCAACTCATCTCACAAGGTGGTTGTTGTGGGGATAATAGGAGAGGAAGATGCATTGGATATGTTTGCTGTCTTGAGTTACTTATAAAAATAATAAAGGTGGGACACAAATAAATAAATAATATTAAGTTAAAATTACCTGACCTATTAATTATTGCTGGACTTATTACTTCACTAGAAACTGACAAATGCCTTCTGTACCTATATACACATTTTTTATAAAATAAACTAATATTTAAGAATTTCAAAATATTCAAATTTTGTGTTGAAATTTGTTCTCAGTTGCCTTCATTAATTTTTTTAGCTTACAACATTTCTGTTCAAAATTAGAATATTTTTCTAAATATAGAAGTAAGAAATATACTTACAACATTTCTGTTCAAAATTAGAATATTTTTCTAAATATAGAAGTAAGAAATATACTTGCACACATAGTTCTTTTTAAAACAAATCACATCATATTTTACAAGTGAAAGTGATTTAAATATTGGCCCTTGGCAAAACAAATTTATGAATACATGAATACAGGTGTTATCAAAATCACACACTGTATCTGTATCCTTCCAACAAACATATTGCTTGGGGAAGTGAAGAAGAGACAAACAAGTGGTGCCAACGGGAAGAATTAAGATTAATAACACAACAGTATAGGCTACTGCATTATACTGTTATTTATTTATAAGTATGAATAAGGATGCATTATGGGTCTTAAAAACCACATATCCATCAAGAATTATGAGATTATGTTGCATTCAATTGGCAAATGAAACAAAATGAAAAAGCAGTGAAATAAACAAAAGAAGTCTCATGTCTAGGAGGAGTCTTAGTTTCTTACCAGGATCAACTATTGCAAGACGTTTATCCCGGGACAGAGATTGTCTTTCTTCCTGGTTAAACATCCTGTCAATCATTACCATTTCTGCTGAAGGATTTATTCTCTGGAAAAGAAAACAAACAAAATCAGCTCCCATGTTACAAACAAAAATGTTATGCTCCTGTTTTCTAGTCAATTGTTGAAATTATATGGGAGCCATATTGATATCATATCAAACCACAATACAAAATAATACAACACAGTACAATACATAAAAATAGAACTCGGTCTGTTGGGGTCCAGAAGAGCCTTCTCTGCTGCAGTGCCTGCTCTTTGGAACATCTTATCCTAAGGAAAGATCTCCCCCCACCTACCTGTCCTCCCACAAGGGTCCAAATAGGAGATAGTTCAATTCTGGAGGTGGCTGCTGGATTTATGGCAGATTCCCCCTCCCCCTCTTTCTTTGCTCTCTACCATCCATCTTTCTTTTTTGGTTGTATTTCTCATTATGGTCTCTTTGACATGTTTATTTTATTGTTCTATTACCTAGCTTCTGTTCATTCATTTCATTTCTTCCTCTTCATTATTGTAAATCGTCTAGAGTAGCCCCGTAGCAAGACAGTTGGCATATAAATCTAACAAAATAGCATAACAGTTCCAGTGACTGCTGCACTCAATGCTGCTCCAGTGGTCACAGGATTGCCTTTCAGATACTTGGCAACTGGCTCGCATTTACAATGAGTCCCACTGTCAGTTTCCAGCAAAATGGATTTTCTGAACAGCCACATGATTAACTTAACAATCATGTGTGTTCTTTAACCACCATGGTGATTTGCTTTATGACCATCATAAAAATGGTCATAAAATCATGTAGTGATTCACTTAACAACTGTAACCAAAGGAGCGAGCAAGGAATGTGGCAATGGTAAAACAGGATGTGCAAGAGAGCAATACAAGTTAGAAAGCAGCAAAGATAGAAAGAGTTCAGAAGGGCTGGGGATGACGCACGGGTAAGGGAGACTTCCCTATCAGATTACCCCATTGACTTTCAAGGGAAGTCACCATAGAAGGTTGCAAATGGGAATCATGTGATTGAGTAAGATTGCTGCTTTTTATAGGGTGAACCAGTTGACAAGTTTCCTGACTGACTGCAGGAGTGCTGAGTCTGCAGAGTGCTGAATTCCAAGGATTAGTCATAATCACCATTCATTTAACATCACTGCAACTTTGAACAGTTGCTAAATAAATGGCTCTAGGTCAACTCTAACCGTAATTTGATATGGATGACTGTACCAAATGAGGAGTATGTTATAGAGCTAAGAATCTGTAGTAACCTTTGTAGTAACCTCAGTTAAAAACTGGGTCGCCATGTTAGCTACAAACAAATGAAAGATACTTTGAAGCTATCTTATATCTTGGAAATCAATCAATTTTGCTTCCCTCTACCTATTACATTCACATGCCAATATTAAACACATAGTTAATGTTACAACTAGTTTGGCCTGAAAAAAACATATATAATTTTTCATTGGTCTTACCATTGCATCTTCCAATAGAAGACATCTGTATTTATTTAGCATTGACTGTGTTCTTTTCAGAAGCTGTGTTGCTGCAGATTCAAATTCATTATCCACTGAAAAGGCATTAAAATACATTTAGATAATAATTTTTAAACAATAAAATATTTATAATAAACCTTTTCTTCCATTTTCCATTATATGTATAACATATAACTTATAACCCCCCTCCCCCCATACATACACACACCTTTTTCAAAATAGTAGAACGGGAAAAATACCTTTCCTTAAATCCTCTTCAGTTGGCAGTGATCCTTGGCACACATGATATGAAAGAAGTCTCTGGACTGCATCCCTTAAAGATCTGAACTGACTTTTGTCAGGAGTTACAGCCTGTGCCTGATCTTTCTGTAATTGCTGTAGAATGCTAGTAGAAAGAAGATAACCATCAGCTATTTTACGATGACATCTGGAACAATTTTGCAAAATTTGTGAACGGGAAAAAAATTTAAAAGCTAAAATGTATATTGAAAGGAAATAACTTACAAGGCTCCTTTGGTTAATTGTTTAGCAGCAGGTCTCTTTTGTCCTATTATCTGACCATCCACCTAGGTCCAAAATACATTTCTGTTACATTAGGATAATCTTTTATTAAAAGAAACTACAATTTTTGTACATTTAAAAATGTTATAAAAAAAATCTACTGAACTACTTTCTATAAACTGCATTAATATGAATTTGAACTTTTTATGTCTCATATATGAAAATAAATGGTTTATATGTTATTGAAGATAATAATTACAATTTTGGACACATTTGCCTTTGAAATTTTTCAAAAATAATCATCCTCATCAATAGGATATGCCTATATAATCAAGCATAAAACCAGAGTGTTTAAAATTTATAATGGCAACTGCCACCAAATATCTAAATTATTGTTTAGTTTCATACAATTTCTCTATTTTCAAATATACTATCAAAGATTTCCTCACGTCTTATTTTTCAAGATTATTGAATTCAAGCAAATGACAACAAATATGTCAATGCAATGTTCCATGTCACAATATTTTATTCCTGTAAGCAAGATTATGCCAATAAACAACCTCTTTCATTTTTTATAAAAACAAAGCAAGTTCTGTTGATAAACAAATAAATGGTAAGCTGTTGAAAATAGACAGGATTATGTATTATATATTTCAGTATTATTTAGCTTCATATATTGATTGAGATATAAGAGATTTACAAATGTATTATTACAGATTTTTTTCACAAATCTCCCTTCTCAAAATTATTTTTGGTGGGAAAATGAGAAATTACCGTGTTTCTCATATAATAAGGCCGAATCTTTTTTTTTTTTTTGAGCCCCGAAAAAATGGCTAGGTCATCTTTTCGGGGTTGACTTAACTTCCCCCCCTCCGGCATCTTCAGGCGGGTGGGCAGTGACAGCTTGGATATTGACCTCGGCATTGGTGGAGCACTTCATATCGGGGTCAACGCAGGCAGCACCATATCCAGGTGTGCAACAAAAGTACTTCCTAACGGCAAGCCCCCCACCACCATTCCCCTCCATTTTGCATATTTTAATATAGACCTTAATTTGGAGTGAGGGGCTTAATTTCATTTCATGCCTATAAAACATGCTGGGACTTCCTATTGGGGGAGGCCATATTGTGGAGAAACAGGGTACTTACAGAAGAAAAGGTGATATTTTTTTTAACCATACCTGCACATTTGTTTGAGCAAGCAATGACCCTGCTGTTTTTTCTTGGTGTGGTAACACTGTTCCTATAGGTTGCTGTATGATTTTGGTTCCAGAATCTTGTCCTGTAAATATATTCACTGTGAAGATTCTTGATATTACACAAAGCAAACATATTTGAATCTTCTACCTAAATATACATCACTGAAAGATATTAAATAAATTGTCACTAGGAGCGTTTTTATATAACGTTTCTAGACTAGCAGCCCCCAAACTTTGTGGCTTGGCAGTCCAGCACAGGATGAGGAGATGGTTTGGTGTGAGTGGCAGATGAAAACACATGTGCGCACAGCTCCATTTGTGGTTACGCGACCTGGTTCCAGGGGTTAGGGATCCCATTCCTATAAAATACAAATAGTCCTTGACTCACGACCACAACTAAGCCCAGAATTTTGGTTGTAACTTGTTGCCTTCTCTCTCCTCCCAACATTCTCAAGAAGATTGACCTCTCTTGCCCTGCCCTACCTCTCCAGGATATCTGCTGTAGGCTAGAATGCCTCAGCCATCTAAACTCAGCGGTGCATGGAAATTGTCATGGGTCAGAAGGAAATAGCCAGCTAGAAGTTGCTGCAGGCCAGATCTCAGCCTTACTAGGATTAGCAGCATGAAGAAACCTGCCTCAACCTGGATCCCCCAACCTGCTAGGCCCAGTGGCACACAGACCTCATGCCTTCCCAATACCGCTCCCAAGAAATCTAGCTTTCTCCCTCCCCTACCCACGTCTTCTCTGTGCCCTGGAAGGCCTTCTGGCTGACTTTCTGCTTCCGGCCAGTCTTGAGAAAGAATGCCTTTGGTCAGCTTTCTAACTGAACCTTGCAATGGCTGACTATGATTTTCAACAACTGCAGGAAAAACAAAAAGTAAATGGACTATGGCCTCCTGAGAGTGATGAGGGTAAGAGGGAGAAGGCCAGGCCTCTCAGGAAGTGGGGAAGGGGGAGGGAGGAAGCCTATGCATGGCTGAGCCAAAACTTTCCAGATGTGGTAGGGCACAAAAAAAGTCAGGCCGCAGGAATAAAGAGAAAAGACTCATGTGCTGCTTGGCTTGGCTGGCTGACACCTGACCATGGCAGGTTTCTGTACATCGGTGGGCACGGGCTCCTAAGACTTACTCCATCCTCTGAGGCAGTCCTCCATGGTCATTTAACAACCCACCTGTCAATTAATGACCTCAATAAGAGAGTATAAAAGAGGCAGAACCAGAGGGAGGAGCTAAGAGAGTAATCAATCTGGAGTTGTTACACTGCGATTCAAATCCAGCCCCCGCACCCCCCGAATTCTGTTAACTCTTACCCAGCACTAATTTAGTACTGACCATTAATTGACTAGATTCTTGTGAATAGACTTGAGCAGTAAACATTGTGAACTACTACTTAACATATGAATCTGATCCTTTGTACCTGACAGAAAGCTAGGATTGTGGTCATTGAGCAGGCAGCCTATAGATGTCTCATTTAATGACACAGTGATTTATGACCTACATTCTAGATTTGGTTTTAAGTCAAGGAGTACCTGTATAATACTTATAATTCTATATATAGTTATTTAATGTAGACCTATTATATATAATTATATATAAAAAGACCTATTATATATTATGTATAATGTATATGCATCTGTGTTCATTTATAATACACTTCTATAGCTATCGTATTTTTAACTTTCCATATTTTGAATGCCATTCCATATTTCATTGTATTTATCCATACAAAATTTATATCTATATGCAATAATTTACATCTATATGCAATAAGAAGCAAGCAATTCATTGAATAAATGGAACCATAGATTTACCCTTCAAATCTTGCAATATGAATCTCTTTTCCTTCAAAACTAGGAGCATATTACAACTGTCTTGGAAAGCTTATAATAAGGAATGGACAAAACATTCCATGCATAGAACAACCAATTTGGAATGGTCCATCCCCAGAACAAAGTACATCATTCATTTCTGGACGTGAACCCCTAAAATGGAGACTGACTTTCACTTGAAATATTTTACCAATAAAGAATATTTGTAGTTCAGAGTTGAAATGAGGGGTCCTTGGTGTTCTCTTAGCTTTGCTCAGTTCTAAATCAAATCCTTTGTATACTTAATAGTGGCAAATTCTATGTTCACATATATATCATCAAATAGCTGGTATTTTATAAAACATTGCCATATGTTAATAAAGTTACTGAATCACTGATACTAGGCAAAAAAACTTGACAAATGCACTTTTAGATTTTAATTTTACTAACTCTTGATATCTTGTCTATGTATATCAATAGTATAAATACTAATATCTACTTACAATCCAAATTTTTCAACTAATACTTAAGATCACATTAGAATGAAATCATTCATTTGTGAGAGATTAGAAAGAAATTAAAATTTAATAAACTAGATTACCTAAAAGATTTGTTGGCTGTGGTTGTCTCAAGTTGTCCTGTGATTTTGATGATGCAACTGAAGATGCCAGGTTGGTTGGTTTTTTTTGAATCTGCAAAGATACAAGACAGGCATGTCACACATATAATTGAAGAAAATAGATATTTAAAAAGAAATAATCCACATAAAAATATATAAGCAGCTGAGTTCCACATCATTTACCCACAGTTTTAACCTGTTATTGGATGAATCACAACAGCTTCATTTAAGACATCATACTAAACCATAAACCAGGAACACCTAACATATTTCTCATAGTGAAAGATGTATATCCAATAATGCAGTGACATCACTGGAGATGGGAGTGGGGTAAGGTAAAAATGCTGTCAGATTTTTTTGGAAGGGCTTCAAATTATTATGTGTGATCAATTCTTTGAGTGCTAGACTTCCATACTACTTCTGATGTAATTAGAATTAAGGCTATTCATTCTGGTATTAACTGAAGACAGGCTCACCTTCATTCATAGAGTTGAACTTCAATTAATTATATTCAATTTACATCCTAAATCTTTATAATTGATTTGGAGCAAAGTATGGATAAAGTCCTTATTTCTCATCTATCATTTTTATATAAATGCTTTATTCATTCTCCATATACAAATTACTACAACACTTAATTGTTAGCTTCAGTCGTTAGTTCAGATATCACAAAGTTTATGACTAAACTGTTACTTACCATGATGAAAGTAAGCCACAGTAAGCCTGTAATTATCTATTCTCCTCTATGCCTCTTTATTGAGTTTGTGAGAGTAAATTGGAAATATTCATTTAAATTCCATTTTAACATAAAATATCATTATGTTGAAATCCCAAACTGTGGTTAATCTTGCTTTTGATTAATGAAAATAAAGAAATTCATAAACTGCAATTAATTTAAAACAGAAGTGAGAAGTTCATTGAATTCTGACATTTACTGTAGTTAATTCTTATCTCATGAAGCTCATCAAATATAGTTTTAAATGAAAACACATCTAAGCCAGTAATAAACCTTATTTCTATGAAACCAAGTTTTCATCAAAATAATAATTTCATGTAAATGGGGGGGAGAAGAAAGTTGGTATTATCACATCAATAAAACAGCAAAGTTGTTTCAAAATATTACTTCATGTTTTAGAAGCACAGGCTGCATGATCATACCAAATCCTCCATCATTAAAGAAACTAAATTTATGGAGTATTTCTGATCTTATGAATCATACCTGTCCAAAAGAAAATGGTGGCTGGGTTACTGATGTGTGACTAAAACTGCTGATAGGTTTTGAAGAAGAAACTGGAAGTCGATGTGATACACTGACTGACAACTGAGTTCTATTTTGCTGTGTAAGTTGATCTCCAGCAAAGCTTCCACTTGAAGCTACAGACTGAGCCGATGAGCCAATGTTTGAATGTACTGTAGCAGAGGAACTCACAACAGTAAAACGATTACTTGAAGATATATTTGAACCAGTTGCCTGTCCAGGAGACGCTACTGAAAATCCTGTTCTACCTTGGGAAAGGTTTCCTTGGTTTGGAGATAAATGTAATACAGCGGAAGAGGATTGTTGTAGTGGAACCTGACCACCAACAATTTGAGAAGTTCCATGGTTGACTAGAACTTGGTTTCCAGAAGGAGAAAATGTCTGACCAGAAACTAACTGTACAGCATTCTGATTATTCAGCATTTGTCCTGAATATGTTTGGTTATTTCTGAGCATATTCGTAGAGTTCCTATTTAACATAACATGCTCAGTGGATACTTGACTGGAAACAAGTTGTGAAGACTGATTCTGAAGCAGCTGTCCATTTACAGTCTGGACATGATGAACTGGACTGGGATTTACAGAGAGACTTGTGGGTATAAGAAACTGATTCTGAGATGCATGAGGTTGTCCCATTGGAGAATGGATAACAATGCTACCACTGGCATTACTTACTGTTTGGGGAGTAACTGGTTTTCTTGAATTTTGTTGACTAACAATATTAACAGACATATGTGGACCAACTACTGAATTCTGAGGGGAATTTGATGAAGCAAAGGGAATCCCTTGTTGGACATGATGCTGCTGTATTCCTAAGCTATTTACATTGTAAGTGGCTTGCTGTCCCATCTGAATTGGTTTGGGTTGAATATTGATGGGAATTTTGTTAGAATTTGGAGCAAGACCCCTCTGTATAATGATGTTGTGTACAGGCAACGATGCCTGAAAATTTGTACTATTAAATGGAACAGTTACAGGTTGTGCTACTGGGCTTGAATTTGAATTGCCAAACAATGAGTTCCCATTAGGAGTTTGTCTATGAACCAAAAGTCCACCACTCATGTTTGCAGGTGCTTGTTGTCCGCCACCCTTCAATATAATATGAGATCCTTCAAGATTATTTATGGCCATCATAGAAGGTTGATTACTAAATGAACCAATTAGTTGTATTTGTCCAGAATTACCAATCTGACTGTTTGACAAATGCTGACTGGGAACACTGATCCCCACATGTTGCATAAAGCCATGTTGCACACCAACTGTATTGCTTGTAAAAGATGCTCCAACTGGTGGCTGTACTACTTGAGTAACTCCAATAGGTTGCAGCGTTTGACCTGAGTAATTAGAAACATTAGAAGCCTGAGTAAAAGATGCTGATGAGGAAGGATGAAGCTGTGTTTGTGCAAACTGTTGATTGGAACCTATGTTGGCATCCAAATAAGCCTCTTCTGCCAAAGTCTGCTCAGTAATATTAGCTTCTTGCAAAGATTTCTGGAGGATATCAAAAGGCTGATCTTCACTAAGATCAGGCAATGGAGATGATTCAAGTTCATCATCAAGAAACTGAAGGGTACTTGGCAACTGTAGTCCATCATCAGACCCTTCTCCAAGCTGACCACCAACACCTTTGATTGATGACTTAGGATCAGAGCTCTGAAAGGAAAAAAAATACAATTAAATTTCTTCAATCTTTTTTTTAAAAGTCAAATGTAGAGCATAGTTCACTATAATTATTTTCCTTTTCTCAGTTTATTATTATAACAATAATATTACTGTTGTGCAACATTGTAAGATAATTCTAACATTTTTTTAACAAGCATTATTGGTATATACTTATTCAAATCCCACAGAGGTCTTGTGAAGGATTAATTAAAAATAGCCTGAGAGCTCTGAATCCACAAACAATTCTATAGCCAAATCCAACAAGTCTGCTTTTAATTACCCCACTTCACAACAGGATAAAGATACTGGTATGCAAAATGTATAAATTGATGACAAGAGCATAATGTAAACGAGCGGAACATTCTCTTCTTTCTTAACCACTCTATTCGATCATTTGAATGTTGCAGCACATTTACTAGAGTTTGTAGTTATTTAAGGGACCGGCAGCAAGTTATCTACCATATATCTCATTAAAAAGCTACAGCTGTTTACATTTCATATTTTTCTTTAGAGAAAAATATAACAAAGACACTCTAATAATGTTAAAACTTTTCTCTATTTGCAAATCTATCATGACATGAAATATTGGGCTTTGTCGTGTTATGAAATCACACTTTGGATCTGAAGGAAAGAATTACTCCAAAGTACGTACAGGAATTTTATGGCAACTCCTTAAAGCAGCTTGGTCTTCTCCAAGGACCACTCAGCTGCCCTCTGTAACTGCAGCATAAGCTCTGGAAAATACATGTTTTGTTTAGGTGCTATGCAGGTGTCTAAATGGAGACTGAAACACCCTTGAAGTGTAAACACCTGTACAGTCCTGCTATACACCATCTCAACTTGTACTATTTAGTTAGCATGTCCAGAATTTAGTTAGCATGTCATCACAATCTTTATTTTTTGTCAGAATCTGCTATGTCTGAATTGCAAACTAGAAGTAACAAAGTAAAAAAAAAACCCAATGTATTATGAGTTCAACTGACTACAAATCCTGAACTTACTTGTATCTGCCTCATAATTCTTTCAAATAGAGAGGAAGTAATAGAAATTTTACCACTTTTCTTGATAAAATTTTCTTGTACTGTAACTTGCTCTAACTAGATACCCACTCAATTTCTGAATTCCAACAATTTGCATATGTGGGCGAATAGAATTCACAAGACTAAATACTTTGGGGAAGGAATAGCTTCCCATTGCAATTCATTTCAGGTGTATAAATATTGTGAAATCAAAATCTGGGAGAATAATTATTCATTAATATCACTAATAAAAATAGTATATGTATGGACAACATAGATATTAAGAGCCATGGTGGCACAGTGGTTATAATGCACTGCGGGCTACTTCTGCCAGCTGTCTGCAATTTGGCAGTTTGAATCTCACCAGGCTCAACGTTGACTCAGCCTTCCATCCTTCCAAGGTTGGTAAAATGAGGACCCAAATTGTTGGGGGCCATATGCTGACTCTCATATGCTGTATATAAATCTAACTGCTATTGCTATTTATCTTATAAGATAATCAGTTACTATTTATATTCCATTCAATTACATATAATATAAACAATGCAAATAGTCTATAGAATCTACAATAACATTGTATATTTTTTCTTTATACTTACGCTGGTATTGGCAAAAATGGAATTTGAGTTGGCTGCAGAATATCCTATGTTACTCAAGTCTTCGCTATTCTGTGACAACACAAATAAATAATCATAAACTAAGAGCAATACATTTGGAATACAACTTTCTTTGTTATTTAATAAGAGTTTGGCCCTTAAGTGCTAAAATTCAACATTAAATTTTTCCTCCCACTATCTTTTCATCAACAATTGTGCTTTTTCTTTCCAACTTCAAGAAACTATTGTAGCCTCAGAAAGATTCAAAGAGAGTTCTCTGCCACATAAACTTGAAAGGTGCTAAAGTGTAGACTATCTCTTTTACATTTCCACTCATTAGGCACATAAGATTTCTTTTAAACGAAAAGAAAAAAAATGCAGGACTGCAATCCCACATTTCTAGTTTGCTGTGATAAACTTTGCATGTCACAGAATTTGCTTTGATTCTGCAGGTATACTTCTAACAACTCTGAACAATTGTTTACAAAATTAAATGTACAATAAGAGAACAAAAATAACTTACAGATTTACTACCCCCTCCGTGTAAAAAGTAATTCAGTGCCTGTGGATCTCTAAAAGATATATAAAGAAAAGTAAGATGGATCATTTTAAACATTAAAGCATTTTAAAACATAAAAGTTGCTAAAATTTCAACTGTTTCGATAGGTAGCAGCACATGGTATTTTTCCTGTAGACTTGAAAGGCTAGCAGATTTGGTCCAGGTTAGCATTTGGCTGGTAACGACCAAGGAATAGCAGGAATGTAGGCTAAACTGGGAAATTAAATAACATCCCAGAAAGTTGCAATGGAAAAAGAAGCTTTCATATTGTTACCCCCTTCCCCCAAAATGTATGGTTCTGACTTTGTAACCATCCAGAGATTAAGTTGACATATTTATATTTAAAATATAATTTGGCTTATAAACAGAAACTATTTGTTTATATTTATCTTTTTCATGTGTATTATTTTAATACATTCTACAACCAAGAGAATGTTTATAGAGTATTTGTATAAATAATACAGCAAATTATAATCAGTAGTAAAAATTACAATTTTATCTTATGTGGTAAAATTTTTCAGATAAATATATTTCATTGGTTGCAGTCTTCTATAGATGAAATATGCTACAGCAAAAAGGTGACAACCTCCAAACCAGTAACACCTCCAAATTCAGGTGACCATCTATTGCAGGGGTGACAATGCATCATGCAGACCACACCCATCCCATCTCCACAAAGGGGGGAAATGTCACATGACAGCAATGGAGTTTGACACCCGTGATCTATTGCCTGCTCGATGCTCAGAAAGATAGATTCACTAAGTGGCTGTTATTTAAACTCACACACAAATAATTTGAGAAGATTCTGAACATATTATTTATTTCCTTGCATTCTTTTTTCTGTTCTATGGAATTCTGCATGAGTTTTATGAAGCTTCCCCAACAATCTTCTATCCAACATCTGCATAATTTTACTACTGTATTATCATACTTTAAGTCATGCCTTGGGATTAAAAGAATTTAGATTTCATTTTTACTTTTTATCTTTAAAATAAATGAAAATAAAAAAATATGGGATGCAAATATGTAAATGTATATGTGAAAATATTTTCCAATATGACAGTGACTTTTCTTAAATAATATTAAATTAGGAGGAGGAAGGGCTTGTTCTACATACATTCTGGGTTTTTTTAAACTCTGAGAACAGAAACAAATGAATGGGTAACAATAGAAACAGATGCAGATTTTGCTGATAAAAATCATGGAAGCCTATAAAAATTAGCCTGAAAAATTGGTTGTTACTTGAGAGGTGAATTTTTATGTTTAATGTCTAAATAGGTCTTGCTTCATTCTACTTCCCCATGCTGTCAGTTACCCTATTCCCTTCCCTTATCTCCACTCAGTTTTGTTCCCTGACCTTTCTACTGCAACTATCTTTTTTAGACTTTTACTTTTTTTTTTCTCCTGGAAGAAAGGTCAATTTGTGCATATCCGAGTGGTCTGTAAGTTTATTCCTGTCTTTTTTGAGATTTCTGAAAGTTATTAATGAAAAATGCATGTGTACATATATAAGTATGTTGTACGTACATCTTTATGAGGGTGGAAGGAATCTCCAGGATTGATTTCAACTGAAGTTGGCAAACTTAAGTTCAACTGAAGTTAGCAAACCTAACAGACAGCACAGGATGCTTACCTCTGTGTATTTTCTTTTTCCACTTTTCTTTTGGTGGATGTGTTTGATCTTAAATTTAGGGTTATCTTTGATGGATATTGAGTAATTTTGATTTAATATGATTTATGTATGCATTATTGATGATAGACTATAAAAATAAACTGATACAAATTTTATTTCATATTTATGTGTGTGTGTAGCAGAGGTAACTGCTTTGCAGAAAGAACACCGGTCTCATATAATAAACTGAGTTCTTTTCATCAGTTCTGCTTCTGCAGTTTAATGTGCATCTAAAAAAATATTTTAAAAATTCATTTGGAACAGGGAAGAATGGCAAGAAAGCTGCAGGAAATAAAGGGAAATTACAAAAATCAATCTACCCTACTTCCTTTTGAAAATTTTAAATCCAGATTCCTGGGGGAAAATTGTTTATTTATTATTGTGAAACAATATTATACTTCAGATAGTTTTAATTGGTTGCTTATCAAACAAGCTTTTCTTTTAAAATGAATTCTGAATATTTTTCAAGGACAGGTATCTAAAATAAAATCTTACCCAATAAGATCAAAGAGACAGGACTCATCATCATCATCATCCATGACAACTAAGAAGAAAATAAAGTATTCATATTGTATCATAAAACACATTTGAAATTATCTTTTTATGAAAGACTGCTTTATGTAACAAATTACAAAATAAATTTACCATGTAAATGCTTTTACCATGCTAATTAACATGTAATAGGCCACATCCAGTACTTTATGGAAGCTAATTTTCCTTGTTATGAGTTACTCTTGCCCTCCTCCACGCACAACTCTGAAGAACTATTTAGATCTGTTCCAAAAATCCTCCCAATCCTTCAGATATTTGAGGTGTATTAATGGATGCAATTAGGATATATGCTTACTTCTTGCACTAATCTATATATCTGTAATCTAAGCTAGGTATAGGTATGTGTGTTCTATTTCTGGACCAGTCTAAAAAAAAGAAATGAAGTCTGATCCATATTAGACCAGAATCCCAATTTGTATTGGTACTATATTGCAGTTTTTCTTCCCCCAAATATTGTCATGGAAAAAACTGTCAAATTATAATGTGGCTGCCATCCCCAAAATATTTATTATTTGTCAGGATTGTCTTGTATGGAGTCAGTGTGGACCTAAATTGAATGTTCCACACATCGATAGTTTTTTTGTGTCCCATTTGTTTAGCCTGTGAATGGTTTTTTACTGCATTTTAGCTAGTTCACAACTTTATACTGTTAACTGATTTTTGTCACACACAATATTATAAATAATGCAGGGCTGGGTGTGTGTAAGAGTTTCCTGCTTTACAAGATGAATTGTTTGTACTATTTGGTGCATCAGTTAGGTTTATTAGATGGCTCACAACAAATAATTCCCAAATCTGAGCCCATTCTGTTCTTCTAACTCAAGAGATTTGACAAATTCAGATATGTATTGCATTGTTTCCTAACATATTTTACGATTTCATCCAACTGAATTTATAGTACTTTCTGTTGATTCAAGCTCATTGTGCCATAGTATGTCCATGACTGATCCTAAATCACCTGAAGTGCATCCAGATGTTTTGTTTAGAGAATTCTACAACTGTCTTCTAATTGTACAGTCCACATTTTGAAACATGCTTTCCATCTTCCAATCAAGAATCTTAACAACTTCAATGTTGATCACTGTTGTGATTTTTTTCTCATGAAATCTTTCCAATAGTTGGGAATTATGAGTATAATCCGCAGAGCCTCTGAAAAGCAGACAGTGACAAGGTGGAACATGTCTTTTAAAGGTACAAAAGCTCTCAGATTTGAACATGACACATCAACATGTGGTTCAGACTATGATTTTCAAAAATATCCACTGTGAAGTTGAAACCTTGTATTTCAGATTCTCTTTATGTGCTTTAAGGTATTGTGATATATTATGAAAGATATAAGCCAATTTTATTAACTAATAAAACATTTCCTCTTTATATCTCATGTACTTAATTATCTAAAGCGCTCTTAAAGACACAGAAAAGCCAACAAAGATACCTAATCTACCTTCCTGCACAGGCGCTCAGCTATTTCCTGTGCCTGGATCTTCTAACAATTAAGATTTTATTCTGAAATATAATGGAATATATAACAGATAAATTATTTAAGGAAAAACTACATCTCGTAGTTTTAATTGGTCTTGTTTTCCTACCTTTATCTTTTCAAGGGAATGTAAACTGCTGCAAAAGAACATGGTGTAACTGACATTTATCACAAAATACTTGTTCCTTCTGTTGTTTTTATTTATCCCACCTTTTTTTCATATACAACTCAATGTGGCAAATATACTACTTCCTTCTTCTACTTTCCTCTCAATAGCCAAGCTGGGCTAAGATAAAGTAACTGGTTTGCCATGCCTAAAGCAGGATTGGAACTCGGTTTCTAGCCAACATTTTAACCACTACACCAATCTGGCTGACTCTCTTCTTTCCTCAAATTTATTTCATCTCTGTAGGTTTTTTTATACAACCACCTTTAGGGACGTTTAATATGATCAAGTGTATATATATTTTCACATTTTATTTGAAACCACGAAATGATTTAACATACTGTATTCAGCCAATTTTTATTAAAAGAAACTGGTTTTTAAAAAACATAGCTTAGTAGATGAATCCAACCTTTTCCTGGACAATAATTCCATACATCTTCTATATCCATGTTAATTATTCCTTGAAATAAAATGTTACTATATTCTATGTTACTTAAAGCAGTTTCAAATTGTTTGATATTATTTTAATAAAATTATATTAATCAAGGAACATTGCATTAGATTCAGAATCCCCCCATAGATTACTGCAAGGGTCTTCATTAAGATTTGTGGACTTCAACTCCCAGAATTCCTGAGCTAACATGACTGGAGGAGGAATTCTGGGAGTTGAAGTCCACAAGTCTTAAAGCTATCAAGTTTGAAGACACCTGGCTTACTGCATAGTAATATTTCAAGGATAAATTAGCATTATTATTACAAGCACTTTGTCCTTAATTTGTCTCCTTCTTGCTATGAATATGTATAAATTTTATTATTATGTATATTTTCAACCACTGGTATAAATGTAAAATAATCAAACATTACTCATTTCTTACTTAAATAGATGGGAGAAGATATGAACACAAATGACAGTTCCTATGGAGTAAGAATGTGTGATTGCAGAACCTCCGTTTATAATCAGTACTACATATTAAATGTGCTTGTTTTGGTAATTTCCACTGGAAGGCAGGAAATTGGAAACATATTGTTTTCTCTTGCACATTAGTTTTACTCCTGATAATTTATTTGTGAGAAGTTGTCAAGTTATTCACTAGCTTGCATTTATGGTACTGGTTTCACTAACAATGTGGCAGATGTGTCTATAACTTCTCTAGATTGTGAGCTTATAAAGCTAGATGATATCATTGGCCTTATCATGTTTCCCAGTAAATTGCTGCAACATTTGCCCAGCTCATATACTAGAATAGGGATATAGAAAGTTGAACAGAATGGCTAACGGTTAACAACTGCCACATTATTCTTTAGATTCATAATTTTAAAAAATCATCTGCACATGCTCATTATCAATTATCTACAAATATATACATTCTTTCATAACATCCTTTTTGCTTTGTAACAAGTAAAACAAATGTGATCATTTATGTGATAAATTCTAGTTAGTGAGATTTTTTTCTGTTGTGCTATTATTCTAATAAAGCTAGACCTTTCTCAATGAACTGATAAACTAAGAACTTTCTTCAAGTTTTCTATTTATCAAAATGAAATAAAAGATAATGAATGTATCTAAACTGTGAACACCACCTGTGCTACAAATGGATTATAACCATGATTGAGAATAAGGGTGAATGTCATTCTTTGAACATAAATACTGTGCCCTGGGACTTCTCTGTGGTAAGATCTGCTGCTGGAAAAAAAATCATAAATATATCCAGAAGCTCATCTTTTCAGTGTTTGAAAAATATGAATGCTGCATAAATCTAGGCCTAACAAAGCATAATTAACTAAAATGTGCAAAAGCCAGAAAAGAATTCCCGATGAAAACACAATTTTTCAATGTCTCCTTTCAAAGGTAGTTTCTTTGATGCCATTCAAATTACTTGCCAGATAAGAAATCCTCTTCTTTCATGAGACTTAATGAAGTCAGACATTTTATTGAATTTACAATATAATTTACTAAACTACTATAAAATAT
>BLBF01000018.1:43477518-43487518 GCA_015471245.1 Laticauda colubrina | reverse complement strand
AAGATTCAGCAGGATCTTGTCAAACAGAAACATTGAGCAAAAGCCATATGCCAAAAGCATCTTGATGGATCACAAACTGAACATTTGATAAGAAATTTTATTTGGCCATCAGGGAAAAAAATGTTAAAAGTGAGAGCAGTTCACCAAGACTATCCCAAGACTGGTAGACTTTCCATTTGAAGTATTTAAAAAGAAGATATATGAGCATCTGTCAGAAATATTGTAGTTGTGAACTCCTGCACTGGGGTAAAGGGGCTGGATTAGATTATTTTCAGTATCCCTTCCAATCCCTCCATTCTTTTGACTCTATAATTAAAAATATCTTACAACTGTTTTAAGCACCTTTTAAGTGCTTTTTAAGTCTGTTTCTATGTAAGCTTTAAATACACTTAATCGTTAAACATATAAGGAAGTGTATTTACAAACACATTTCTGTTATTTTGTGAACAGAATATTCTGTTGGAACCATACTTTCAATTTTAAATTGGTCATATCCTTCTATGGAATGCTTACTAACGTAAGAAAAGCCTTGCCAATATTTTATTTTTATTCTGTCCTCTTATTTTCTTTTGTGTGCTATTCAGCAAAATGAACTGAAGGGAAAATTGCTAATTTTATAAGTGTTGGGAAAAAATCCCCCCTCCTTAGTATTATTGCTTCCATGATTTTTAGAAAGAAGTATGCTTTTCTTCAAGTACATGTACACATGTACTTGAAAACATGGACATACATACCTTAAAAGTGTGATGTCTGACTGCTGAGATAATTTACTGAGATCTTTCCCATTATATGTATCAAAAGTAAACCTTGATGAGTTCAGTTATACTTTAAGAGAAGAATTTATGTCATTGGGTTGCATTGCATGTATTACAATGGATTATAAAATAAACTACAAAGCGTCAAGACATTTTAACATTCATGTGAGTTAGGGATCAAGAATATTTTAATTATCTTAAATGGAGCAACTTAGAACATTTTCTTCAGTCTTTGCTTTTAGATTTAGTTTGTTTTATGTAGAAACCATCATAACTAAATCCTAAATTACACGTACTTCATAATTTACAGAGCTTTCCTGAACTTGGTATTCTAAGATTGCTGATGTGTTTTCATTTCTTTTAGATAACTGATATATTTATTTCTGTACCTACTCAGATTTATTTGAAACTGTTAGGAATATAAGTCACCTAACAGGTATTTGGGTTAGAAATATATAAACCAGGAAAGACATTTTTAAGGCTAGGTCACACTGGCCGACGGATGCAAAACGTATGCAAAAAGGACACAGCGGATGAGCAAAATTTCGGGGGTGCTCCATCCGTTGTCATCCGCTCCAAAAAGTGGCAAAAATTTGCATAAACAACGGAAAAGAAAGGAAAAGAACGGACGTGGGTAGTATGTAGCAGGGATGTAAAAGGGATGTTCATAGAAAGCCTAGAGGATGTATATAGGATGCAAACCGTTCACTGCTCATCTTTTCTATTTCCGTGCTACTAACGCTGTGTAGACGTTCCGTGTCCCTTTTGTTTCCTCCCTCTTTCCGTTTTCAGCTGCAGCGGATGTGAGTTGAGGGGATGCCCAGAGGATGCAGAGAGGATACAGCGGACATTTAATGGATGATAAACGGACATAGAACGTTTGTTGCTCGGATGTCACAGATTTACATCGTACACAGCGGAAAGTTCATCCGCTCAAAAAGTTTTGTGTAGCTCAAAACTTCTTGAGAGGATCAAATCTCAGTGGACGGATGCTCAAAGGATAGAGCGTATGAAACACGTATGCAGTGAGTACACAACGGATGCATAGCGTTTTCCAACAGAAGGCAAGCTTTTTTTAACGTTTTACATCCTCTTTGCATCCATTGGTGCAGTGTGACATGGGCTTAACACTGTCTCTAAGGGAATGCAAGAGCATGCAATTGGGTGTGGTTTCTCAAATGGCCATAAGATGGAGCCAGAAACCTGGATTGTTTTAGTCTGAGTCTCAAAAGAGAGTGTGAGTGTATCTTTGTTTCCTTCTGTTGGAAAGTATTGCTGTTCCTCCATTTTTCCTAATTGACTGATATTACTGGAATTTAATGTAAGTCTGATACTGAACTGTTTTTGACACTGGACTTTGTTACTGGATTATCCCTGGATTGAAAAACTGTCTGATTAACTTGTGAATGACTTTGGATTGCTTATTTTGGACTTTGTTTAAACCTTTCTGGAAGTAAAAACCTACATTTACTGTACAATGTATCGCTGTGTGTATTATTTAAACACTTCTCAACAGAAACTACATCCAGTTCAGTCATAGAAATATGCAACTGGGGTCAGGCGTCTGATAGTTGTGTCATGTTAACCTTTCACCCTCACAATTTATAGGACCTTTCAAATGAAATAGTGGAATGGTGACAAGGCATCTCATTAATTGAAACAAAACTCTGTTTTTGGTATGCACTTCAGTGTATCCTAAAGCACTTTATTAACAGACTTCTACTTTTGTTTTCCAAAAAGAATTCAAAGGAAGAACAGAAGAAAACCAGATTGGACTTTTAGTTCCACCAAGAATCAATTGGTAATGGATAACATCTAATTTGTTAGCTAAATCCCAGATGCCATAGAAGGAAGTGGAAAAGGTGAAGCAGAGCACTGATTGGATTATGTTGTCTTTACGTTTCAAGATCGGTGTAATTGCCGGTCAATTTTAAACTGCTTTATGAGCGAGAGGGAGGTAGGAAATCTACAGCATGGAAATATCCTACTAGGGAATTGCTGGTTTTTACTATGATGAAAAGGTACTACAGTCAGAAAATTGCATGTCATCCTCAACTGCTATTTTTTCCTGCTATTTCAGGAAATTTGTGCAGGGTAAAATGGAATTACCTCTCTTCTTGCCTTATACATTATTGTCTAGAACTGAGGTTCTGAATTGGCAGCTAATTATGAATTTAAAATATTTGCTCCAGTGAAAAATATCCAGGAAGATAAAGAAAAAAGTAAATGTTTCATTTCCCTCTATCTCTTTCAAATCCTGCATATACAAATTCAACTGTAAACTGGCTAAAGACCTGAAATAAAAATCTCCTAATTTGAGGGGCTGCTGTAAAGAAGAGAGGTTAAACCTATTATCCAGAGCAGTGGTCTCTGTGGCCCGCCGGTGGGCCGTGAGAAAATTTTGGTTGGCCGCAGAGAAATCTCACCCTCAGAGCACTCCTCCCCCCCAAGCAATTAATCCAGGCTGCGCAGAAACACAAAGCTGCACCGCTCACATGGCCCACCCACTCACCCCTTACCCAGCAAACTTGTCTGCTAAGTTGTTATTTTTCCTTTTTCCAATCATCATCTGTTCTGCTGTTCCGGGAAATTTAGATTAGCAAGGAAGCAGGAAATGGTTGGATTTTTTGCTTTTTAGCTAAGCACAGCCAAACTTCCCTTAGGGCTGAAGGTTTGCTTGCAAGCAAATTTGACCGATTGAGCTAGCCAATGGCATATAGATAGATCACTGAATAATTCTGTGAGCAACTCAATCTGCCTGCTTTACCTGATTTTGAATTTTTTTAAATAAAAAATTCAATATTTACACGCATGGTGTGTTGTGAGTTAATTTTATGAGTTTGCTTGCAAGAAAATTTTATGTGACAGACTGAGCTAGCCAATGGCAGATAGATAGATTTCTGAATGAATCTGTGATTCTGTGAGCAACTCAATCTGCCTGCCTGCTTTGCCTGATTTGGGGTAAAAATTGCTCCTTTTTAATAAAAAATATTTATATAAGTATTTATAATATTTACATACAAGCCATGCCCAGCCAGTCAAATGACCACCAAGCCACACCCACAAATTAGGCTACACCCACAAAACCAGTTAGTGGTCCCTGAGATCTAAAATTATGAGTTTGGTGGTCCCTGAGATCCAAAAGGTTAGCGACCCCTGCTCGAGAGCACCAGAAGGCAAGGCAAGAAAAGACGGAAACTAATAAAGAAGGAGAAGCAACCTAGAACAAAGGACAACTTTCCTAACAGTGAAAACAATTAACCTTCAGAATGACTTTTGGTCTGGAATGGAATAAGATCTGCTTGAACAGCGGGTTGCACTAAAAGACTTCCAAGGTCCCTTCCAGCTCCATTATTCTATTAATTGTATCTGGACTGCTGTCTAGATGAACTTCTATGTTTTAATGCTCAACTTCTAGGAATCGGATGCTGGGAGAAACAGATTTAATTAAGACAAACTTTTTATCATGCTGTTTTGATTTACAGAAGTATATTATTTTCTAAATGGAAAGATTTTAAAAGAATAATAATAGCTCAAGGATTTACAGTTGATAGATTACCAGACCTATGGAATGTTGAATCATGAAGGTGTAATTTCTTAATATAACTAGTAAAAAATGGAAATTGAAGAGGGAAAGAATTTGGCTTTTTCAGGTTCTTCCACTTTCCTGTCTACCTCCCCTTTCCTTTGTTTCTTCTTATCTCGCTTTCTTTGTTCTGCTCCTTCCTCCCTTCCCCTTCTCCCCTTTTTTATTTCATCCTTCTTTAATGCCTCCCTCTTCTTGCCTTTCCTCCTTCCTCTTCCTTCTATTTCTTCTTTTATCCTTCCTTCCCTTCCCAGAGCTGCTGGTTGGTGTGAGAGGGAACAAGGGATTGCAGGAAAGACCAGGAAGTTGTTCAGGAAGGTTGAAAATGAAGATCATGTGACTAAAGCAGCATGGCAGTGGTAAAGCAGCCAATAATCTCTGGCTCATTTTATTGATTTGTTTATATCCCACATTGATTTTTTTTTTTTATACACACAACTCAAGGCAGCAAACATACCTAAAATTCTTTCTTCCTCCTATTTTCCCTACAGCAACAATCCTGTAAGATTAGTTGGGCTGAGAGAGTCACTGGCCCAAAGTCACCCAGCTGTCTTTCATGGCTAAGGCAGGACTAGAATAGCAATAGGAAGAGCACTTTGACTTATATACTGCTTTATAGTGCTTTACAACCCTCTCTAAGCAGTTTACAGAGTCAGCATGTTGTCCCCAACAATTTGGGTCCTTATTTTATCCACCTCGGAAGGATGGAAGGCTGAGTCAACTTTGAGCCTGGTGGGATTTGAACTGCCAAATTACAGGTAGCCGATAGCAGAAGTGGTCTGAAGTGCAGCATTCTAATCACTGCACAATTGATTCATGCTCTCCCAGTTACTAGCCTGGTCCTTAACCACTAGACCAAATTGGTTCTCACTGTGGAGACACGGCAAAGATTAGGCCTGGGGCAGTGCAATTTATGTTGATATGTTGTTTTGCTAGTGCAAGATCGGAAGATGTGGAGAGACTTGGCCATAGAATTGCCAAGAGCAGGACTTAGCTGAATGGATAACATCATCATTTTGCTCACTCAAGGATGAAAAGGATACATCTTGTAGACAAATGTCATAATGGAGAAATTAATGAAGCAAGTCCAAGCTAAGAAAAGAGGCAGACCCAAAGGACTTCTCTCGAAGACAATGTACCTGTCATGCCCTTGGTGGAGACTGACTCTGAGGGAGAGGAGGAACAGCCAACAGGGAGTGGAAGTGTGGCTCTGGATGTTGTGGAGGAGGCTGGGGAAGGGCAGAGACCGGCTGGGAAGTCACCGGGGCCCATCTCTCCATCCTAGGGCACACAGGGAGGAGAGGATAAGGGAGAGATGTGGTCTACTCAGAAGGAGAGGGTCTTGATCCTCTTCATGGGCTGCAGCTGGGACAACTGAATAAGAGGACGGACATAAGTATGGGTGAGTGCTGGAAACAAAAGTGTGGAAATATCTCTAATCTCTGAGTTTGGTGTCCTTCCCAGTGTGTGTTCTGGTATCTGTGGACATCTTCCAGCCCTTATCTTACCTGGTTTGTGTTGTTTTTTACTCTTTATAATTTATAGGTATTTTTAGTTTAAACAGCATTTCCTCCTTGTAACTGCTCTTGTGGGAGTTTTTTGTCTTCAGTCAAGGATATTTGGAGCTTGGAAGCAAAATGAAGGAATAAAAGGGGCTTTACCTATTTCTTGTGACTGTGTTTATTTTGTATCCCACCCTGGGTCATCACAGAACCTTTATTTTATATTTGTAAGAACAGAACGCAATTTTCATACATGCATTGAACAGTTTAAAAGAGAAATGATTAAAAGAATGTAAGCACTTGGGAATGTTTTATTTCCTTTATTATTATAAAATCTTACCTCATGAGCAAAAGTTTGCTTCTCTTATCATTTTTCTCATTCTTTCGTACCTGTTAGGAGAAAATAAATACTGCTGTTGGTAAGAAAATTTCTCAGGGACTAACTTTTCACACAGTAAAAACAATGGTATGTAGGCCATTCTCTGCCTGTACCTTCAACTAATCCTTGTTTAAAACTACTTTCTCTATTTTTTCCTCAAAGAAATATCACAGAAACTTTGGAAACAAGGGCAGCATATCTGCATCACAAATGAAACCCATTTTCACCACTAAGATTTTATCAAAAACATTCACAACATTACATAATTTCAAATAAAAGTATCACATTTAATATTGTATAGAATATTTCTAACAGTAATAACTCAAGCCTTATTACCTCTCATTGGGACTACTGCAGTGTGCTGATGTGTGTACATTACATTTGTGCTTTCGCCCTGCACTAGTTTCCTATTAGCTTCTGAATGTAAATCAATGTTCTAGTTTTACAATTAAAGCCTACATGTTTTGACACCAGAGTACATACATTTCAGACCACATTCTCTGCCTAGTTTCTACTCTCCTATCTTGAATACTTTGAGGGAACTTGCTTATGATTCTCCACTCTTGTGAAGTAAAAGTTGGAAGCTTATAGGTATATTTTCTGCCTATACTGCCTATACTTTGGAAAAGCCCCTCTCTCCCAATGGTACTTGGTTTCTACAAACTGGTGAAAACAAGTATTTTGGAGAGTCTTGGAAGGATAAGTTGGGATCATCAACTTGAGTGATTGGCAGCAGGCTAAAGTTTCAGAAGACGAGAAGATATGAGGAGCTGTTACCATTGCCATGATCTCCAGTTTTTACTTTTTTTTTTTTTAGCCAAAAAGATCTACACTTTAATTTGGCAACTAATGTGTAGCTGGATACATGTAATTTATTAAGCCATGGCTTAACATATTGTCTGAACCCAGCTACTTGCAGCTGATTCAATAAGACAAGTTTAACAAGGCGGTCAGGTAGATAAAAAGGCAAATGTGTTTCAAATATGTATTAGTATGCAGATGGCATCTGTCAGGAACTTCTTCAACAGCTCATCTGAAGCAAAAGAAAGCAATTGCCCCTTTTTGTTATGTGTGTATGTATTTTTCCAAAGTAGCAACTGAAAATCACTCTCTTCTTTCTCTGGATTATTCAAACATATGGTTAACCATTTCTATTTATAGTATTGATATCACACTTTTTCACCAGAGGACTGAAGCACTTCTTTCTCCAATTTTATTAATACCTTGATGAAATAATCCAGGAATAGACAACCAAAATTTATAAATTAAATAAACCAGAATAGCAAAAAAATATTTGATTCACCCCAAAAATGTGGCCCTATCTTTTACATGCAAGAGTTGGGTGACAATATAATTTCTATACAAAACTTGCAGAATTTTCAAGACTGGCAAAGCCAGTATGGAATGAATAAGCAAACTTTACATTAAAATGGATTTCTATGGTAGATCAGAATTCTATAATGAATGGCAGCAATTATCCAAGCTTTTCTAGAACAATTTTCACATATTGTTCAAAGTTACAACGGCACTGAAAAAAGTGACTTAGGACCATTTTTCAGTTATGACCTTCGCAGCATCCCCATGATCAAAATTTGGATGCTTGGCAACTTGTTCGTATTTATGACGGTTGCAGTGTCCAGGGGTCATGTTTTTGTGACCTGACAAAGTCAATGGGGAAGCCAGATTCACTTAACAACCGAGTTACTTAACTTAAAACACTGCAGTGATTCACTGAACGACTGTGGCGAGAAAGGTTGTAAAATGGGGCAAAACTCACTTAACAAATGTCTCAACAGAAATTTTGGGCTCAATTGTGGTCATAAGTAGAGGACTACTTGTACACCTGAACTACTGTTTTGCAATTTATATTAAAAAAAAAAATCGTTCTCTGCGCGGCAGTGGGAGGTCGTTGGCTATTTGGACGAAAACTTGAGTTGAAACTCACCGCGCTACCTTTCACCTAAAAGACGGTTGGTTGCTCGCTTTGATGTTAATATTGCCTCTTAAAGGAAAACAGGCCCCACTCCACACATTTTTCTCGCCAGCCTTTGAATTACTACCACCAGGGGCCCTTTAAAAAGTGGATTCGTCACGCCCACGTCCTCCGGGAGGTCACTTCACAAATCCTAGGCGGGGGTCACTGAAGCAGCCAATCGGAATCCGTCTTAGGAGGAGGTGATCGAAGCCGCTGCAGAGAGAGAGAGAGAGAGAGAGAAAAGATGGAGGCTTTTTCGGAGGGCGCGGCGCCGGTGGAAAGCGACCGGGTGCCGCACGCTGCCGGCCTCTCCACCCTGGTTCCTGACAGGCTGCAGCAGCGAGAAGCGGAACGGCGAGAGGAGGCGGAGAAGAGGCGGCGAGAACGGGACGCGCAGTCGGTGTTAGAAGAGCAGAGCGATTTTTTCACCGCCTCCTTTGCCCGCGAGCGGGAAGCCATCGAAGCGCTGCTGAGGTCGGAGCCGGCTCAGGGTGCCGAAGCCGTGTCAGAGGCGGCTCGGCGGCTGCAGGATCTGCAGCGGCTGCTGACGGATTCGGTGCGCTTTTTGGCTCCGTATGAGGTGCGGCAGGCCCAGGCGACGCTGAGCAAGCTGCAGGGCGCGCTGTCCGAGAGGCGCCTCCAGCTGAAGCCGAAGAAGCGGTTCGCCTTCACCAAAGCCCTCAAAAAGGACCCTGCCTCGGCTCCGTCCAAGCCTCCCGCTCAGCATCCTCCCCGGGAAAGCTCCGCCAAAGACCAGAAGGAAGCGGCAACCTCCGCGTCGCCGGGTCCGAGTTGCGGCTTCAGCCGGAGCGAGGGCCGAGCCCTGGAACTAGGCCCGACCGAGCTGCTGCAGCAGGACGTGGTGCTGTCCCAGCTCAGGCGCTGCCGGGTGCTATTACGCGGCAACCCCAACACGCTGCTGGTGCGCGACTGTCACGACTGCACGGTCCTGTGCGGACCCGTGTCGACGTCGGCGCGGGTGGATGGGTGCAGCGGTTGCCTCTTGGCCCTCGCCTGCCAGCAGCTCCGGACCCACCGCACGACGGAGACGAGCTTCTACGTGCAAGTGACCAGCCGAGCGATGCTGGAGGACTGCAGCGCCGTGCGCTTCGCCCCCTATTCGTGGGATTACGCGGGCAGGGAGGCCGATTTCCAGACCGCTGGGCTTGACAGAAGCAAGAACAACTGGGACCGGGTGGACGACTTTAATTGGCTGGCCAAGGATCAGGCCTCCCCGAATTGGGGCGTGATCCCGGAAAAGGAGCGGATCGCGGATTGGAATTGAGGTTGGTGGGGGACTCCCCAAACAGCTGAAAAGAGGACTGACTTTTCAGGGCAGAATCAAAACGTCCTGAATGGCCCTTGGAGTCTCTTTAAGGAGTAGGATTGGGTTGCCAAAACACTTGTCCTGATAGCCTTTCACTGTTTACCTGCTATCTGATTATGTGTCCTGGGACTAATGTTTCGTATTGTGTGTGCTGGGCTTCTTTCGACAGATCTGCAACTGTAGCTGTTAAAGTGATGTTTTTTTTGTTCTCTTAGGAAGAACACTTATGGAGCCGAAGATTTTAACTTCTAAAATGTTACCCAGTCAGTGACTTGCTCATCTAAATACTGAATAAAATTATTAATTTAGACAGTGGCTATTTTTATCTCCAGGATGTGTTTGTGATATATGTGGATTAAACTCCCTTTGAAGAGTAATATGAGATATTTAAAGTTAGGAATGGTTTAAAAGGGACTATATATATACATATAAGTTTTCGCGGGTACTTACATGTGTGCTGTTCAGCTTCCTTCGGG
>BLBF01000018.1:43453759-43463971 GCA_015471245.1 Laticauda colubrina | reverse complement strand
CAACAATACCTTTAACACCTCTGGAAGCACTCAGTAGGTGGATAACACTGCCAAATCCAGTCTAAACAGCTGGCTGACTTTGCAACCAATCATAAATCGTAGTTTATTAAACTTGCATGTCATCAACTTTCTACAACCGTGTCTCACAACAATCAAAGAAATTATTGTAATATCAATAAAAAAGAAAAAGAAAAAATATGCCCAGCACATTGAACTAAGGGACCTCATTCTCCATCTCTGATGGCCAAGGTGAAGAGCCAGTTTAGAGAGATGCCTTTAAAGATGTAAAAAGGATTGCTGCTGGCCATGATTCATACAACATAATTCAAGAGGTTGTCCCTTGTAAATGCAATAATTTGTTTCATTTGTTTGATATTTCACATATCATTCATGAAACAGGAAATGATTATGTCATGCCCAAGTACAATTCATTTCTCTAATGTAACTCAGGCATTATGCCTAAAAGTGAAGGAGGGTGAAATCATCTCTTTCAGATTGTAATTTGTGTTCCATTTTTCAAAGCAACCAATGAACTATAATTAGTACAATTGTACATATAACAGTAAGTGCTTTCCATCAATACTATTCAATTTTGGAGTTTGTAAAATTATGCAAAAAAAGTGTAAGTAGTAATAAGCAAAAGAAGCATGAAAAAATCAAAGCAAACTTAAAACTAGTTTATTCAGTAGAAGGTCCACTCTTGTTTCCATCATGTCCATACATTATTAATACATTGCCTTTTGTTCTTGACAGTTCTCTTTCTGAGTATCTCATACATTCCAACCATCCAACCATAAGATTTTGTTGGTCCTTCTAACTACGCATTTAGCCTCTGTATAGTTATTTTGTTTGATTTACAGTTAAATTTGATCATCATTCATTTGGTCTGTATGATCAAATAAACTTTTATTCAAACCTGATTCATTAATTCTCTATTCCTTTTTTTATGCAGTTTTCTTCTACAACATCTTCCTGAATTCAAGATACTCCAAAGACATTTAAGAGATCATCATTTTGTTTTAGAAATTCTAGACAGAAACTTGAAACGTCCTTGGTGCTCTCTTAGCTCCTTGCGGACATTTCATTATCCAAACTAGATAACAGCAACAGTGCTAGAAGTACTGAGATAGAAACATTCTCCTTTGTCAGTAAGACAGAAATTTCTCTGTGGCTCTTTCCAGCATTTGTACTTTTCATCTAATTGAGCCATTGCAGTTTCATTTGAATGTCCTTCCACCAGCAGGCAGAGAGATTATCAAAGAAATTGACTTGATTCAGAATTTAACTGATGAGCTGTGTGCATTTACTCCAATAATTTATGTGCACAAAATATTCCCTAGTGTTTAATGGTATTTTAAACTGGATAAAACATCTAAGCCTATTAATATAATTTATCACATGGTACAATTGTTAAAGTTCTTTCAATAGTGGGCATACCTGAAATAGCTACTCTTCCAATTCTGAACAAAACTCTAGTGATTTTATCAGACTAATAAAAAATTAACATTATAAAAAATATCTGATCATACTTTTTATATGATATGATATATAAAAATAATTATTAAATTTTTATTGTAAACCTACAATGGCATTCCAGCCTTGTTTACAATGAACAAATTACCAAATAACTTTACTACCTTGTGTTTTCTCTGGCAGTATTTTATTAATTAACATAGTTGTAAAGTGAATCTGGCTTTCCCATTGCTATTGCTTATCAAAAGGTCGTAAAAAGGGATTATATGACCCAACACTGCAATCATCATAAATGTGAGCGAGTTGCCAAGTGTCTGAAATTTGATCATGTGACCAGGGGGATACTGCAATGGTCTTAAGTGTGAAAAATAAGTCATACGTCACTTTATTCAATGCCGCTGTACCTTCAAATGGTCACTAAATGAAAGATGGTAAGTTGAGGGCTGCTATCTATCATTCTTTGATGATTATTGAAATCTTTCCTTAACTCTATTCCTTTTATAATCTACAATACATTTCAGTATTTATTATTCAATAGTGTACTCCCATTACTGTCAGTAAAACAGTACAGAACTACAGTATAGCATAAATCAAAGTTCATTCCCATTTTTAGTGGTTTTATTCTTTGCCCAGACAATTTTCTGATTCTCAGGAAAAGTTTGCAGGTGGAGGAGGAGTAGACATCTATTGACAGTTCTTTAGCTCCAATTCTTCAAGTTTGAGTTGGTTATTACGAGTCAATAGTATTTAAATATGAATAAAATTTTATTTTGAAGCAAAATATTCAACATTGGGGATTAATATGATGGGACAGGCAAGTAGCCCTTACCTTTCTTCTTATATTAATATGCAATCAACATTTTTCCACAGTAAATTGAGAATTTTCTTTCAACTATTAAAAAAAAACCTACATTTTTAAAAAGAAAATATATTTTTGTGTAAAATTTACATTATATCTTTCATGCAGGAACTCAAGGCAGTGTACCTAAGTCTCCTCCCTTTCATTTTCTACCACAATGCTAACCCTGTGAGGAAAGTCAAAGTAAGAGAAAGCAATTTGCTCAAGGTAATCCCATGAGAACTTGACCCTGTCTTTCTTGGTCCTAGTCCAACATCTTAACATTGCATCCCCTTTTAACACAAATTCCTCATTAGCATATAAATGTGCCAAACAGTTCCCCATTTTTTCATTTGAGGCTTGCTGGTAACATACATCCCAAACCAGAAGGCTGTTCTCAATCTAGCTGAAGAAACAAAATACCATGTGTTTTAAATGAGAAAGATCATATCCAGATGTTCTGAGGAAAAAACACAAACTAATTCACATGCTGCAGATGAAACCAGTGGAGGTAATGTTGCTCCATCTTTCTTAGTGGCTGTTCCTAAGTACAGATTTGCTCTTATTCATTTACAGTCGCATTAAAAGTAACGTGGATGGCAAATACTTGGTGGACAGTGTTCCCTTCAGCTGCTGCAATCCAAGTTCTCCACGGCCATGCATCCAGTACCAAGTTTCTAATAATTCAGCTCACTACAGTTACGACTATCAAACAGAAGAGCTCAATCTATGGACTCGTGGCTGCAGAGAGGCTCTCCTTAATTACTACAGCGGCATAATGACCTCCATGGGAGTGATTGTCCTCTTTGTCTGGCTTTTTGAGGTAATACAATTGGCAAGCTGTTTTCTCTCTCAGTTGTTCAGAATCATGACACTTCTCCACAAAGAATTGCACCAACAGCAATGATCATTTTTTTGTAGAAAATATTGCAGGGTTATACAGGCACCAGTCTTTAGATTTTATTGTGTAGAATAATTGCCATTTTGTAGAAAATTTTGCAGGGTTATACAGGTATCAGCCTTGATTTTTTTTGAGGGAAATATAGTTTTCAGAAGAAAAACAAACAGGTATTATCCCCTTCCTCCATCTGGGCTATCCTATAAGATTATAGGGACATCAGATTTTACACAGTTGCCGTGTTAAATTTGATTGTTTTGCTACATAACAGGAATCGGGAGGAATTTCCTTTAGTGAGGTAAATATATTTTAATTGGGCTGAAAATGCTTTATTGATTCTAATCCCACTTCTCTACAATAGTAAAAGTGTTTTAGATTTATACAGGCCATTCTCTCTCCTTGCATTGCCTTTTTTTCCTCAGTCAGAATTCACCTACCTTGCATTGGTCCTATAGGATAAAAAGTTCTTGTTGAAGTGGGTTTTTTTCTTATGAAAATAAAAACCTGATGTATGTTGGGATATTTTCGAATAAACATAGATCCACACCTTCTTGTGGGGGGCCATTTGCCAACTTGATGACATAGCCCCAGTTCCCATTTTTTTCTCAACTCTCCATTTTTGACTGGTCCTCATGTCACTTATGTGGACATTAAACAAAAGTATGCATTTCTGAATATTTGGAAAATTGCTATTCATTTATTATTTAAGTTTCTTCAGGTGTTCATTCAGCCAATGGCTCTGGCCAGTGTAAAGTTAAAAATAGAGAAAACAATACTTCAAAACCACTAATAACAGGAGGGCATATTGGGAGAGAGAAGGAACTATTAATTCATCTTCCATAGTGGACACCCTGTGGAAAAAGCCAGGTCTTCAAATTTTCTTGAAAGCCTTCAGACCTTTGTGTTGGAGATGCTACTCCATAATAAATAAGACATAATCTTCTGGGTACTATAGGATGGTGCTGCTTAATAGAGACGATCCAAAGCACTGCAGCTTTCTCAAAATTGATGATTAGGCAAAAGCAATTAAGAGAAAAAGTGTCTCTCAGATGTCTTCCACAGTACAATATGTCATATCCCTGAATGAGAAAACTGAGATCTAAGAGGCTTTAAAGTCAATAAAGTATTTTTCTTGTATTTATATATGGCATAATTGCTATTATTCTGATATTATTACTCAATAAGTTCATTGCATTAATGAGTGAATATAAATGTTCATTTTAACTGATATGGATGGTTTGGGACTTGAATGCCACAAAATATTTTAAATAGACTTAAAACCATGTATATACCAAGGTATATTCACAAGTACTACAAATTGTGACTCTTGAAAATATATTTTTCTGATTGATCTCTAAAAAACAAATATAGATCCCTAACACGTCATTGGCTTTATTTTTTTTACTGTTGACAACTTATTTAAAATTGTCCCTTTATTGACTAATAGGTTAAACACATTTGTAAACAGCAGGATTCTGGATTTATCTTTAAAAATGATATTGCTCATTCAGTTAGAAGGGTATTAACTGTAAGATACTATGCTAAAACTTACTAACCTGTACTTAACTTGCTGTCTGCAGATGCCATTAAAAGATTTGCCAAAGTAGATTACAAATAGAATTTAAAAAAAAAAAATCATCAGAATTTGACTTTTCCAAAATGCCAATGGCAAGCTGAATTTAGGATCAGAACTTCTGATAAATTGTCCACCAATCGAACTGTCTTCAGGATTTGTAAAACATAAAAAATTAATATACAATCTTTGTATTTCTCCTTATGTCTGTCTTGGCAATAGGTTTCCCATGTTTCTATATTTGTTTTTTCTTTTTATTTATTTTATGTTTTTCTTTTTATTTATTTTATGTTTTTCTTTTTATTTATTTTATGGTTTCTATTTAATTGTTATGATTTATTTTTATTTATTCTCTCTGTTTACTGAGTTCAAAAGAATTCAGTTTTATTAAAATAAACGGAAAAAACAAGACCATAATACATTTTTTACATTTTATCTGTAGATGCATTGTTCTAGAATGTTATCATTTATAGCTGACCTTTAGAAAGTTTGCAGTGTGATCTCAGAAAATTGAATCCAAAGCTATGCATTCTCACAACCAGATAGTTGCAGCTACAGTTTTCTTCCCTATGTTCCATAAATCACCTATAGAAGCATTGCATAGCTACCATAACTCTGTATTAGGAAAACCTAGGAATATTAAAAATGAAATATAATGTTGCAATCCCTGCAAACTCCTAAAATATAAGTTTATTTGAAGCATATGTCTACATGAAAATGAAATAATGTCTGACCATCGAGATTATTCCAAGAGTTTTTCATGGGAAACCTAAGTAGTTACTGTATGCTTCCTTATTATGGGTTGCAAGCCTATTTTTTCCTGCCTCAATTTCAAGTACAGGTTACTAGTTCACTTAGTGACTATTCAAAGTTACAACAGCACTGAAAAAGTGACTTATGACCATTTTTCACACTTATGACCATTGCTGGATTCCCATGGTCACATGATTTACATTCAGATGCTTCTGACAAGCAAGGTCATTGGGGAAACAAGATTCATATTACTAATTTAACAACTGCAGTGATTCACTTAATAAATGTGGCAGGAAAAGTCGTAAAATGAGGCAAAACTCAACACATTTCTCACTTAGCAACAAAAATTTTGCACTCAATTGTGGTCTTAAGTGGACTAGCTGTACTAATTCTTGCTTTTACATACTTAAGTAGTTTTAATCTTGTCTACCTTCAAAGTAGCTGATTCCCTATGAGCTTCATATCGAATATTTATGAAGATCAAGGAGCAGAAGTTATGCACAAACATGTAGATGTAATAACTTTCAGTTTACAAGAAAGCGTTTAATAAGAGAATTTAGAATACAGTTACAAAATGAAATTTCAAATTAGTTGGAGAAGCCAGCTGTTGTATTTTTACTAAGGTCTGATAATAGTATCACTCCTTGTTATATCTTGATTAGTGTATGATAGTAGCAATTTGATATAAAATGTATCTGTTTTATCCTGGAAGCAATGGAAGTTAATATACTTAGGGAATTTACAAGTTGCCAGTTAATCCCAGTACTGAACATTTGTAAATTCTGTTACAGTGCTAAATGGTTATACATCTTTCAGGTTTTGATATAGCATCCTTTTAGCCTGGTCGCAGACAGTAGAAATACGATAAGGCAGTGGTCTTTAGTTTATTTCCTATAGTTAGTTTAAGGCATAATCATTAAAATCTAAGGTAGGAACCTGAGTTGAAAGAAGATAAGTTTCGATCGGTATGATTGTGGTGGTATAGAACACAAGGATAAGTACAGGTAGTCCTCGCTTAATTATCATTGTGGAACTTAACACCAATCCTTGAAATTCCAGATGTTGCAATGTCTGCATAGTCACAGAGTCACAAGATCACTATTTGCAACCTTTATTGTTGGCTTCCGAAAAGCACAGCCTGCATTACGTGATCTGGTCACGTTGTATTTAACAGCTGCTTGGGATTTTCTGAATGGATGCCACTGGAAGTGGAGAGCTGCAGTTGTAAATCTGCACAATCATGTGACATCACACTTTACAACAGCATCACGTAGTGACAGAAATGCCGATCCCAATTACCATCATTAAGTGAGGACTACCTGCATGTACTGTTCAAGTTATAAATGGGTAATCTGAAACTTAAACTAATATATCCAATTTTTCTGTAGATTTGGTAAATATTTGTAAGAATATTGGAAAGAATATTCTTGCTTTGGGACTTTTGATTATTTATAATTAAGATTCTTTTCAATATATATATATAGGCTGTGAAATGAGCCAACCTTTAGTCAAGTTGACTGACAGTTCATTTTCTATCTCACTTAGATGTTAATAATGATAGGGTTGCGCCTGTTGCATACCTCTCTGGAAAGCATCACCAATCCAGAAGATCCTGAATGTGAAAGTGAAGGATGGGTCCTGGAGAAGAGTCTGAAAGATACTTTCAAATCCACACTGGAAAATTTGAAAAACATTGGTAAGGGAAACCAAGTGAATGCTGAAGGTACAGAAGATGAAGGTGCAAAAATCCAAGCTGTTGCAACCGTCAGCTGAGTTTCCCAGTTAACATATCTGTACCTCAAGACTGAAAATTGTGCATTCTAACTTTTGAGAAATGAGCCATCACAGCTACATATTTATTAATAAGTTATGCATACTTATGATAAGACAAAAAAAAAATACTGACTGGAAAAATTAGAAAGGTATGGAGAAAAATGCATTTTAACTTTCTTTTTGGACAAAAACAGACATCTAAAATTGCAGTTGAAGAACTGTATTCAGTCATATTTATTGACTATATAGCAATAACAAAGTTAGTTGCACTGAATTTTAATGCACTGAATTTTATAGAAGCAAGATTACAGTACATAGCTTTGTAAACCAGAATAAATTTTAACCTAAGTTGCTGATACTTGTTCTCCTGTAAATCTAGTACAAAAACTAAGCTGTCTTTTAAGAAAGAACCATGAAGCACTTTTTGTAACCTGCATCAAAATAAACAGTTACCATATTCAGTAAAAGGGGTTAAGGATTTTTTCCTGGCACTGAGAAGCAACTAAAAAGATTTGCACATTAATTTAGTGAATTAGATGCGACAAAGAAAGGCCTGGAGTTGCCTGCTATGGTAACATACAGAAGATGATGGTTTCAATGAATTTTAATACAAAATGTATTCACTAAGATTGTCTAGCATTGTATTATTCTGCAGGTATCTTTTAACATTTATAAGCTGGAGTGAAGCAAGGGGAATCAAGTAAATATCTTTGTCTTATATGAAGCACTCACAGAGACATTACATAAACACATCTTTGCCAGGTGAGCCTTTTCCAAGAGAAAGCAGAGAAGTCTGCCTATTAATCAGCAGTCTTGTTGTAGAATTGAGCCAACCCAAGAGTCTTGTACCTTTGATAAGAGTAATGAAGGAAAAATTAATGTTACTATGATCAATAAAAAGCAGAATAAAGTTGTTCAAAGAGACAAATGGCAGCAAAGGCAGTTACAGACAGGAGGTGCTTGTTGACAAAGCCTCTTCTGAGGTCTAAGTTAAATTAAATTTAAGATCAACAGTCCACCTTGGTGGATCTGTTTTCACTGATGGCCATTTCCCCAGTTTTGGGCCTTGGGTTCCATTTATTTGGAAGAGGCAGCAGCTAAAAGTAGGACCTTTGCCTGACTGATGGCATTGTAACGGTGCAGAAAATAGAAAATCAGCAAATGGCTGGTAGTTCTCTCCTAATATGAAGCTCCAGCCATGAAGAGAATACAAAACTTTTGAAATAAAAAAAACGTGATACTGAAGGTGATATGAAATGGAATAAGATTCAAAGCTTAAATGATCAAGGAAGGGAATTTAGCAACAAAAAGTAGGGGAGGAGAGATGGAAAAGGCAGAAATGCCACAAGAAATTCTACTGCAGTAGTCCAATCAGTGATGATGATGTTCAGGCAAGGATTTTAATAACAAGTTATGTCAAGTGTTGAAGCTGAAGAACTATCACTGTTTGATAATTGCTTGAATATGAAAAGTGGGAAAAACTTTATACCTTTATTCAATTCTGCATATGCTATCTTTCTTTTGAAGTGGCCATTTTGTTTGTATTTTTTGTAATGGCATTTTGGGGATTTCCTCAAATAGTATCCAAATCCTACAATATATGCTGGTATATTTGAAAGTATTAGGACAGTCAGTCCTCTGAATCTTTGCTAAGTTATGTGATTGCTCCATGATGGTAGTTTTTTAAACCAGAGATGAAAAGTAGGGAAATGGGAATCTATTTCCTATATTTGCAAGACTCATTATAAACATAATATGCTAACAGAAGCCTTAGTTTTTGTATAATCCACGTTTATCATGGATCTAATTAGATCAATATGAGTCAAATATTCATATAAAGCAATTGCTAAAAGGTTTAATTAGGAAGGTTTCAGAAATCTCACTGGGGCTATTTCACTGTGCAAATTCTTTGTATGTTATACAAATGTTCTATAAATATTCCAGAATTTTATTGTATTGCATTAAAATTTACCTCAAGTCGAAACATACTCAACTCAAACTATTATTTCTCATTGATGGGGGTTTTATATGGTTGCATTTTTTTACTCAATACCTTTATCAGAAAATGTAAGTTTATTTCCAGTTGCCAATCATCAAAACTGACAAAAGATATCCATTATAATCAGTAAACCAGAGCAGAATCAGATTTGTGTCCCACACCACAATTATGTATATTTTTTGTATGAGAATTCATTCCTGTTCTCTTTCCCTTCAGGTAGCATCATCTCAATTATTTTGTTTTAATAAAGTTTTATTTAGTTTTAACAAAACAAATAAAACATCTTATTTGAGTACAGCATCGTTCCGGGTTATCACATTTCCATATAGACAAAATTTCATTTGCATATTCATCTTATATATTCAACTTAATATCTTATTACTCGTTTTCCAACTTCTCACTATTTCTCCCTTTACTTCTCTTAATTTTCTTTTATGGTTATCTCATTTTCTTCTTATCAAATTGTATTTCTTTTACCTAAATTTCTAAATCTTTTTATTCATTCTACTTGTACTTTTGTCTGTCTTGTTTACAATTTCATATGTTCTCTTCCAACATTCTTAAGAAGCAAAATTCCCCCTATGATTGCCAATCGAAGTGCAACACCTTTAAATCTTATTGTTATTATCATATGATATCTCATTAAACACTGAATTTGTGCATTCTAAAAGAATAACATTCAAATTTCTAATATCTATTTTATATCATGTAGATCTCATCATTCAGACTCTGCTTGGTACTTCCCCTTGAAAATGTAGAAAGAAAAAGTCTAAAAACATAGCAAAAACAACATATATATATATGTGTGTGTGTGTGTGTGTGTGTGTGTATGTATGTATGTATGTATGTATGTTTTTTTAAGTTTTCGCGGGTACTTACATGTGTGCTGTTCAGCTTCCTTCGGG
>BLBF01000018.1:43429211-43442320 GCA_015471245.1 Laticauda colubrina | reverse complement strand
TTTCTTTTCTTTTCTTTTCTTTTCTTTTCTTTTCTTTTCTTTTCTTTTCTTTTCTTCTCTTTTCTTTACTTTTTTGGTCACTTCAAGTCAATGTTGACTCTTGGCGACTACCTGGACAAATCCCTGCAGTTCTCTTGGCAACATTTTGGAAGTGGTTTACCATTGCTTGATTTTATCCCACAAAATAATCTTTCCATATTGAGTCATATTGAAGAAATTGCAGAAAAAAATAAGATTGTTCAGGAATAATGTTGGAAAATGTAAAAAATATTGTTAAATTAATTAAATTATTGAAGTTATTTTTAGATATTTATAATCATGTGATACAGTCACAAAAACTACTTAAAAGTAACTTCTGAGGTACTAATTTTATTAATGTTGAATTATTTCAGCTCAACCCTGAGAAGGATAGTAGAATGATGTGGCTGACTGCAATATTTAAAACCTTTTTTTAAAATGGGAACCAGAGATGCAATATATCCAAGGCATTTTTAACAAGTTAGCAATTAAAGTCTTCAACAGAACAGTCTCTTTAAAAAGTGAGCAAGATTCAAGCATTAATTAAATATCAACAACACCTAAAGCATTTATTCTTATATTTATACATATGATACAGTTTAATTTTTACAAGTTGTTCACAGATATGAAAGTCATTCATTGCAGGTATGAATTCCCTGATAGTGAAAGCTTGTTATATAAATATTTCTATAATTAACATAAATACATGCTGAAAGAAAAACAAAGAATTGAATGAGCAACCTTGCTAAGAACCAGGACAAATTACACACTTTATGCGTCATGAGCTTAAAACCATCAACCTATTTAGCCTTCATCTCATCTGTAGTACCTGGAGGGGCATTTCTCCTAATATTTATTTTGTACAATTCTCATTTTTAAAAAGCAGAACTTTTGTTATTCTTCTTTCTGATTTATCTATGCAGTCACAAGGGGGAGGGGAACTCCACAGAACTGAATGCATTGCTACTGTGTATATTTTAAAGCAAATTTTATATTAAATGAACTATGTTAGAGCAGAATTATCAAATTAAATGTATCAGCCACACCAAATATCTACAACCTAAAGGAAGAAGGAAAATGAAGACTACTGCCAGATACTCAACATATAGAGGAAAAAGAGGTTTGGTTACTACTAATGCATTAGGAAGACTGTAATCAGGCTGCTCAATTTCACCCTAATAAAAAGGCAGTCAAATTCATCTAATTTTGTATGTGTCTGATATACTAATAGCAACTATTCTGACAAGACAGCATAAAGTGATGCATCACATTGGTTAAAAAAAATAATTTACAATAACATGAAAATGCATGTTAAAAGCATGGCTTTTCAGCAGTGCATTGGTGATATCACTTTCCTACTTTTATCAGTATTAGATAAGTTTACAGATTATGATTATGTAATAAAGCCATTTTTTAAAAAAATGGTATTTTAAAGAATAGATGACAACTCTCCTGAAAGTAGTTTTTAGAAAATTCACTGCCTTCAGGCACTCATGTGCAAAATCTGTGCAGTTTTCAATATACTTATAAAGTATACTATAGACAAACTTCTCTACTGAATGCCAGCCAAGTGCAAATTCATGTGTTCGTTGGTGCCTGCGTAGGAAATTAGTAAGTATTAAGTTTTGCAACTGTACCCCCACAGATACTGGGTTCCTCTATTTCATCATAAGAATTGTAAAAAGGCTAATATATCCTGAATCTTGAAAACTGGAGTAAATATTTTTTTAAAAATTATTCTCAGCTTCTTCAATTTGAGATCAAATCAAGATTTACATGACTCCTCCAAGGGATGAAGTTGCTATCTTACATTCTAAGAAGAAGAAAAAGTAATATCAAAGTCTACCAATCATATTGTGGAAAACAGTCCTTGCTTACTAAGTCAATATCACAATCCACACAAAATACTCCTAAAGTGTGCATGACTTCAACAAAATAATTAATTTCCCTTATGAAGTGTTCTCTTTTAATTAAAAGGACTAATGCTGAGGAGCCAAGCAAGACTGTAGATTATAAAGTCATTTTCAATATGAGTGTAATTTCGCACTCTTGTAAATATATCCATTGCTACATTTTTTGCACCTGTTTTCAGCTAATTCCAAGTATAGAATAGTTTAAGTACTAAAATGCAAAATGGCTCAGATTTACTACAAAAAGGAGACCACATCAGCATTGTGCTTGATCAAGATGCTATTTCAGCCAAATATTTCCTCCTCCTTCAGTTATCAAAGGAAGTTTCAACAGATGCCTAGTATAACTTTGTACAAATTCACTCAGCCAAGTTAGAGAAATCAACAGAGATTGTGAGGGAAGCTCAGTGCAAATAATATTATTAATTAAATATGCTACACAGTAAAGTTATATGGTTATGGTAACCAATAAATGTATAAAACAAAAATGAAAAAAAAATTCTTCTCTTTATTATTTTCCATCCTTTGTTTCCTAATTCTTTTTTGCTTGATGTATTATGATGGATTACAAAAGAATTATTCAGTTCTAAAACACAGAAAATAAGTTATAAATGCTGCCAGTCAATGCCTACTAAAGTTTGATTTGCTTCTTGTGCATGTCCTATTTCCTCTGTGATACTGTGTTGTTGCCAGAGTTTTTGAATCTTTTTAAATCTTTCTCTGCAGAGATGTAAAGGATTCCCACGCCTAGAAAAGGGAAGAAAAAGAAACATATAAATTAAGAATATGAAATACGAAATTTGATATGTATGAATTTTCTCCTAATAGCCCATATACACATAGAAATACTGTAGCTCCAAATATAAATGCTTATAATGACCTAGTTGCATGTGGATTTTATTCTCACCTGAGATTGCTATATGAGTGAAGAGTCAGGTAAACTAAAAGTTTCTATTAAGCTTTCCCCGACTCAAATACTTCAATTTATGTATAAAACAATGCCTTTTGGGTTTTGATATGCAAGACATGATCACCTCATAGACATTCAGCTTCATGTCTTTAACATAATTATAATTATTATTATTGTTAGATTTATCCTGCTTTTTAAAGTATTTTGTTTCTTTCAAATTTGCAATTAAATACTGGATATACAGATATGAGTACATTAGCTATTTTGGTTATGGCAACAAAAATAGTCCATTTATGCAGCTCATTTCTTCATTTTTGGAAAAATTCTCAAGCAGGATGGATGAAATGTGCATATACCATGTTTCTCACATAATAAGGCTGGGCCTTATTTTTTTTTGACCCCCGAAAAAACAGCTAGGCCATCTTTTTGGGGGTGACTTAATTTCCTCCCCCACCAAGAGCGGCCCACCAAGAGACTTTAGGGCAGTCTCTTTCCGGCGATTGGAGCTCCCCAAGTGCGGTCAACAGTCACTTCGATCGGCCTGGGGCCGATTAGAAGCGGCCTGGGGTGAGCGCACACACACACTCCCCTTGCCGCAAGGCCACTTCTATCTGTCGATCGAAAGCTCCCTTGAGGATACAGTCCCAAGCTGCTTCGGGGTGATGTGTGGCAGCCCCGGTCCCCTCGCCTTTAGGGCAGTCTCTTTCTGGCAATGGGAGCTCCCCAAGTGCGGTCAACGGTCACTTCGATCGGCCGGTAGAAGCGGCCTGGGGCGAGCGCACACACACACTCCTCTCGCCGTGAGGCTGCTTCTATCTGCCGATTGAAAGCTCCCTTGAGGATACAGTCCCCAGCTGCTTCAGGGCGATGCGTGGCTGCACCAGTCCCCTCGCCTTTAGGGCAGTCTCTTTCTGGTGATGGGAGCTCCCCAAGTACGGTCAACAGTCACTTCAATTGGCTGGGAGAAGCGGTCTGGGGCGAGCGCACACACACATTCCCCTCGCCGCGAGGCCACTTCGATCTGCTGATCGAAGTGGCTCTTGACCGCACTTGAGGAGCTCCAATCGCCAGAGACCGCCCTAAAGGTGAGGGGACTGGTGCAGCCACACATCGCCCCGAAGCAGCTGGGGACTGTGTCCTCGAGGGAGCTTTCAATCAGCAGATAGAAGCAGCCTCGCGGCGAGGGGAGTGTGTGTGTGTGTGCGCTCACCCCAGGCCGCTTCCACCAGCCGAAATGACTGTTGACCGCACTTGGGGAGCTCCAATCGCTGGAAAGAGACTGCCCTAAGGCGAGGGGACTGCGGCAGCCACACCTCGCCCCAAAGCAGCTGGGGACTGTGTCCTCAAGGGAGCTTTCGATAGGCTGATAGAAGCGGCCTCGCGGTGAGGGGAGTGTGTGTGTGTGTGTGCGCTCGCCCCAGGCCACTTCTACCGGCTGATCGAAGTGGCTCTTGACCGCACTTGGAGAGCTCCAATCGCCAGAAAGAGACTGCCCTAAAGGCAAGGGGACTGGGGCAGCCACGCATTGCCCCGAAGCAGCTGGGGACTGTGTCCTCAAGGGAGCTTTCGATAGGCCAATAGAAGTGGCTTCGTGGCGAGGGGAGTGTGTGTGCGCGCGCTTGCCCCAGGCCGCTTCTACCAGCCAATCAAAGTGACTGTTGACTGCACTTGGGGAGCTCCAATCGCCGGAAAGAGACTGCCCTAAAGGTGAGGGGACTGGTGCAGCCATGCATCGGCCTGAAGCAGCTGGGGACTGTATCCTCAAGGGAGCTAGCTTTTGATCGGCAGATAGAAGTGGCCTCGTGGCGAAGGGAGTGTGTGTGCACTCGCCCCAGGCTGCTTCTACCGGCCGATCGAAGTCGCTGTTGACCGCACTTGGGGGGCTTCTATCGCAGGAAAGAGACTGCCCTAAAGGTGAGGAGACAGGGGCAGCCACACATTGCCCCGAAGCAGCTCGGGACTGTGTCCTCAAGGGAGTTAGCTTTCGATCGGCGGATAGAAGCAGCCTCGTGGCGAGGGGAGTATGTGTGTGAGCTCCGAGGCCGCTTCTACCGGACGATCGAAGTGGCTGGTGACTCTGCCTTCAAGAGAGCTTCTATCGGCTATCAGGGTATTCTAGCCTAGGCTACCTGCAGGGCACTCCTAAAGGCAAGTTTTCTCCCCCCCCGCCACCCTTCCCCCCCCCCCGCCCTTTCCTCCCATTTCTCTTCACCTTGTGTAGTTCTAACGAACGATGTGAGAAATGGCGGGGAAACGCATGGTTTTAATAGGCCTAAATTTAGGGGGCGGGGCTTAATTTCACCTCATGCCTAGAAATCATGCTGGGCCTTCCTATTGGTGGAGGCCGTATTGTTGGAGAAACACGGTAGTATCAGTCTTCATATCAAAAGCAAATGTTGAAAAACTACCTGAGCCCCTGATCAGTCTCTCCATAGTCATCTAAATAGGGAGGAGCATAGAAACAACCTTTTGTTTTTCCAGCTAGAAATAGCACTTGACATTCACGAACTCTGGAAAAAAAAAGACAGAATAATGCTGGTATCCAATCTCTTAATGTCCAATAAATTATTCCATCAACTAGAGACTAGAATTTACCATATCAGAGTAAATAGGGAATAATGAGACCTTTTTCAGGACTCATTCAGACTTCTCTCTCTGACTACTCTTGCCCATCCTATCTGAGTCTTCAGAGTGGTACTATGTGTCATGTCAATTAAATAGGGATGTTTTATGAGATCCAAGATATAAACCATTTATTTCCATAGTGTGCATCTCCTTTGGAACAGCATTTCTCTAGAGATCAGATTGGTCACAATCCTGCTGGCCATATGCAAGGCTTTAAAGACTTGGTTAAATTCCTGGGCATGGAAGTCTATTAGATGGTTATGTTATTTGTTATTGTTTTTACCTGTTATTAAGTATCATAATGAGATGGACAGCCATGTAAGAAATAAACTGATGTTGCTGCTGAATCTTTTGCCATTATTCTTTTCTTACAGTGTGATAATTTAGCAAAATTGACCAAATGCAAATTTAAAACCATATGTTTACCTGAGGAAGATTCCGACTCCAGAGCCACATGTATATGTATGTGCAGTACATGCTCCTACATCTTCTCCCTCTAGCTCTGTTTGACAACAGTAACTCTGAGAACACAACATAGTTCCACAGACAAGGCATAATGTTGGTGCTCTACTTTTATCACCGCCTGACTTTGGACACCTTTAAAAGAAATAAAACATTTGGTTAATATAACGAAACATTAGCTATCATGATGTACTAAATATACATTCTCTAGTTAAAAGACTATGGCTTAGATTCAAAGTATTTTTAGTAAAAATGCACTGCTACAACAGAAATTACTCTACCTTTTCTCCCTCTTGTAATCTCATTGTGTTACCCCCACCCACAAAATTTGTTTCTGGTTGAGTGATAAGGAATGCAGAATGTTGAAAAGAGAACAGAGAACAGAGCAGCAAATAGGAGAACAGTAGTAGAAACTGGAGGGTCAGAAAAACCTCATGCTATCTGCTTGACTTACGAAAAGTTAGATGCTTGATTGATTAGGCAGCTGTAATCTTCTGGAAGTTCTATTAATTTATTAGACTCTCGTGGATAGCTGAAATTATATAAATGCAAAGTATGTCATAAAAAAATAAAAACTGCTTATGTAGTTCAGTATATAAATAGTTTGATCTATCACAGAAAATTGATTTATTACTATATGTAATACAGCTAATATGTACTATTAGCTGTATAGTAGCTTTTCCTGAGAAAATTTTTTAAAACATATGACAGTATTACCTATAAGTTGGTAGGGTAATATAGTAACATTTTATAACAAACAATTCTGTAATATAAAACAGATGCATTCCCACTCATGCCCCATTTCGACCATAGTCCATATTACAAATGTTAAGAGGCTACTTCTAAACAAAACATCTAGTTTGGCTCTAAGTTTGATAATTACATCATAACATAATGAAAGAGTAACAAATGATACTTTTTACAACTTTTCTTGCCACAGTTGCTAAGTTAGTAACATGGTTGCTGAATGACTTCAGCTTCCCCATTGACTTTTCTTGTCAGAAGCTTGCAAAAGGGATTACATGAGCCCAGGTCACTGTAACCGTCATAAATACAAGTCAGTTGCCAGGCGTCTGAATTTTAATCACATGACCATCAGGATGCTAAAATGGTCATAAGTGTAAAAAGTGGTCAGAAGTCACTTTTTTCAGTGCTGTTGTAACTTCAAACAGTCACCAAGTGAACTGTTGTCAGTCAAGGACTACCTGTACTGATTACTGATAACTACAAGCTTTGTGTTCCTATTTTTCAATTGTCACAGATACTTCAGTAGTTAAGAAATCCTCACCTTGTGGCTTGTCGCTGACCTTGCAGGTATCTTTTTATTTCACTGTTATTACACCAGCTTTAAAAAAAAGGGTAAAAGAAACATTTTTATTTCCTTTGAAATAACTGAAGAATCATGTACTTTGCTTTCCTTAATCTACAACACATGCATATAGATAAGCAATTATCAATATAATCCAGTATAATATAAGTATTCTTAAAAAGGGAATTTATTTTATTTCAGTGAAAATAACATAGCGGAATCATTTGTTTATTTATTTGATTTGTGAAAACATATAGTTATATTTGTGAAAACATATAGTTATATAGTCCCCATCCAGATCCTCTCCAAATAATCAAATGGTAAATACTGATGATGAGTAAGTTTCTAATGACTGATCAAGTATCTGAAATGATATACTATACATTTATGACCTAGCACATCAGTTCACAAGAATATTTATTGTTAATTTCCCCGCCCCCCCCCAAATTAAATGCACTGCTATTGCTTGGTTTTCCCTTTTAAAAATGTACTTCATAAACAACATGCAAGATTTGTATTTTTAAATAGACATTTGTGTATTGAAATGGATAATATATTGTTCCTACCTTTCTATTAATGTATTTGTAATTTTGCTGTTCTCTTGAAAAAGGCAAATTAGGTTGCTTGGCAAGGAGAGATAGCTACATAAGTATTCAAATTGGTTTGCCCCATTGGCTGTACATAAAAAAGCATATTTATAATTAGCTATAATTAATATTGATATATTTTCAAAAAATTCTATTGTTACATGCTAAATAACTTACAATAATTATATGCATAAATCACAACAAAGAATGGTGGAAACACATAGTTTACTTTAGTTCTCCTACTTGTTAAATTAAGGCAGAAAATGCAATCATACTCACATCATTTGTATTCTATTTTTTAATGCTGTTTTGATTATTTTTATAAATATTTCAAGATGGCAAATATACTCCTTCCTCCATCAAGTTTCTCCACAACAACAACCCTGTGAGGTGAGTTGTACTAAGAATGTATCACTGGTCCAAAGCAGTTTTCAAGTGAATTACATGTTTCAATAGTTTTATTACCCTAACTAGAAACCTGTACACCTGAAAATCTATTTTAGAAGGCTGGACACTGAGGCAGGGCAAATGGATGTTTGCATTTCTTTATCTGAATAATTTGAAGCTATTCTATTCAGAAAGCATTATTAGGATTCAAACCAATATAGCCAACTAAACATTACCTTTCAATTCTGATGGTATGGGAACTCCATTTAAATAGTGGAAGAACATAGCAGAGCACCTCAGAAAAGGCATGATCCCAGTTTTTATACTTTTCCATAGGTGCCATCCAGAAGAAATTTCTTTCAACGCACTAGAAATAAAAAATTTTTGCTTTTCAAGGAAGAAAATTTCAGGTTTAAAAATTATGCATTTAATCTACATTTGACTCTAGCAGCCAAAAGAAAAATATGGGATTTAAAAAAAAAATGTTGAGCCTGTTTTTAAAAACTATTTTGCTATCTTATAACTACAAAGTCAAAACCCTATATGGGTAAGAAATGTATATATACATGAAATCATTTATATGACAACAGAACTGCAGAATGCTGAAGTGGAGTACTGTTCTCATATGCATTCATGATGAAAGGAAAGCATGTGGATGTAAATGTTTCTTTGACACAGAACTGCAGATAGAAGTTTCTGTCTAAGCTTTTTAATCAAGGTAGCCAGACTAGCAAAGTGGTATTTCATGACTTCTAAGCACCACCTGAATTATATCTTTGTATCAAGGTACAATATTAAACAAGGATCATGATAAAGCATCCTATGGACATAACTATGAAAAATCTTAATATTTATCAAATATGGACATTCAATTCCCATATTTTTTGAGAAAACATTGTGTATTATATTCCTCCAACAATAAGGAGACAATCATTTGTTATCTTTTAAAGTTAATCTTATAAAGAGCTACTCTGCTTTTTATCCCATAAATACCATCTCACTTGAGTGCTTGAATAAATCTAATTATTACTGATATACTTCTGCATTGTGGAAATGAGGAAGATTCAATTTTCTGTTATTCTTTTATAAATATACTAAGTTCAAACTTAATTAGTTTTTTTTTCAATCAGTCAAATTTGGCTAGGTATTGCCACCTGCTGAACATTTATTCAGCCATTCAGGTAACTGAGTAGTAAAACAATCAAGAATAAATTTATATAGATAGAATTAATTTCCCAAATAAAATGGGTAAGTAGGCTGAGTTTCTTATAATTTGTACATTAATACTTAAGGCCCGGTCCCACTAGCCGACGGATGTAAAACGTATGCATAAAGGACACAGCGGACGAGCAAAATTTCAGGGATGGCTCCATCCGTTGTCATCCGCTCCAAAAAGTGGCGAAAATTTGCATAAACAGAACAGAAAAGAACGGACATGGGTAGTATGTAGCGGGGATGTTAAACGGATGTTCATAGGAAGCCTAGCGGATGAAAGCGGATGGAAGCGGATGACACCTCTGAAGGGGTTCCGGGGAATAATTGCAAAGCGGATGCATAGTGGATGAAGCGGATGCATCATGTACGCTTAAAGGAAAGAAAGGGGATGCCGCACGGATGTATACTGGATGCAAACCGTTCACTGCGCATCCTTTCTATTTCCGTGCTACTAACGATGTATAGACGTACCATGTACCTTTTCTTTCCTCCCTCTTTCCGTTTTCAGCTGCAGCGGATGTGAGTTGCGAGGATACCCAGAGGATGCAGAGAGGATACAGCAGACGTTTAACGGATGATAAACGGACATAGAACATTTGTTGCTCGTATGTCGTGGATTTACATCATACACGGCGGAAAGTTCATCCGTTCACAAAGTTTTGTGCAGCTCAAAACTTCTTGCGCGGATGAAATCGCAGTGGACGGATGCTCAATGGATAGAGCGTATGAAACACGTATGCAATGAGTACACAATGGATGCATAGCGTTTTCCAACAGATAGCAAGCTTTTTTAAACATTTTACATCCTCTTTGCATTTGTAAGTGCAGTGGGACCGGGCCTTAAAGGATGAGAGCTAGTGATTCTACTTCCAGGACAAATCCACAGGCAGCGCAAGTCTTGTCCCTCTGCTTTATTTGATTAGTTTAGAATCATAGCCATTAATGTAAGGGGGGCAAAAATAAAAGGAAATATTTCTCTCTCTGCCATCTTCTTTCCATACAAAACTCATATTAAAAATGATTGGCAATGGGATAGATTGAGAATCTAAACAATCAGATAACAATCTTCCAAGTTCGCTAGCCATTTCCAGTTTACTAGTTCTGAAATAAAGGTACTAACTCGTATTCTCCTTTTGTAATTCCACAGCAGAGCAATGTTATTGTTTCAAGTACACTGAAAACAACAGACAGCTGATTCATTATAATATACAAAAATTAGCATTTTTATTTGGATAATTTTTTTCCTACCACATAAATGCGTAAACTAGTTTTTAAAGACACTTGGAAACACTACTTGCTCCAAAATATATCAGACTAAATCTGGTTCCATAAGAACCAAATTTACAGCATGGTTATTCAACACTACCTTCCAGTAATATCAAATATGTTCAAGCAATTTTCTTTGATCTTTAAATTCCAAATAATCTAGAACTAAAATACCTGCAACTCTGCTAATCTGTAAGAATCTGCTTGCATTCTTTAAGATAATCTGAGAACCACAAGTCAAGAGAAAGAAAACAATACATAGAAAAAGCTAGGATTTAAGCAATCTGTTTTACCTGCCCACACACTGGCCAATGTGCTTATGCAAAGCAAGAACAGCATCTTCTTCGATAGTAGAGTTTCCTTGGTCCATGCCATTTTCTTCTGAAAAAGCAAACACAAAATGTAAACTAGCTTAACAAATTGCTTTTAGTAAACCTCAACCAGGGTGATACGAAAGGGTTAACTACTGGTTTGGGATTTACGAGCTTCTCTGCCCGCTGTGAGCCAATCACCAGTAAATCATCATAAAACATCATTAGCAAGCTGCCTGCCTAGAAGCAGCCTTTGAAACAGCCCTCTTTTCTTGTTTTTTTAATTGCAGCTGTGGCTTGGCAGCTGAAGTTGAAAAATCAGGAAATAAAGATCAGGTAAGAGCCCGGGTGGGCAGGTGGGCAAAAACATCAGCAGACATAGAACCAGTTCTATGTCTGCTGCTCTTCAGAGCTACCAGTTCTACAGAGGTGGACAGAACTGGTAGAAACCCATCCCTGACCTCAACTCTCAATTTTGTATAGATGTATAATATACATCTATATATCATTGCATTGCAATGATCAGTATTTCCTTTGTCCAGAAGTATTCAGCTGCCCTAAAATAAAACCTAAGCCAGATTTCCATGTACATTTCCCATTAAAGTCACTGTAATCCTAATTTTCCTACACAAAATTCAACACAGCCGAGACAATATGCTTTACCTGTGGATGAGGTAAGTATTATTTGCACAATATGTGCCATAGTGACAAGGTGGAAGATATGAATATCTCCTGTACCAAGACTGACTCCCGAAAAGTCCTGACAGTGTACAGCAGGGAAAGAGAATACCAAGCATACCTGTAGATAAAGAAGAAAATAGTAAGTGATGAAAGGGAAAATAAGTATGTATTTGCAAGACAAACCTCCTTGACATTAAGCATTGTAGGAACAGTTTTGAACTGATACTACAAAAAAAAGGAAATTTGACACTCCACTCTGGATCATATATAAATGGTGATCTAACTTGAAAAATGTTTGTGAACTGTATGCTTAATAAAATAATTTGTTAAATGAATTTATATTTAGCAAAACATCTTGCTAATCCTATTTTCTGCAGCAGTGTTATTAGGATTTTTAATCACTTACCAATAAATGAAACATGTCGATATCAAGAATGCATGGAAGATTTCCACTTTTTTCATAAGGCACCAGTGCTGGATGTTTAAAACATATAAAAAAAGTTAATAACTTTAACTTTACTTTACTTTGCCAAGTGTGATGAGATACACAAGGAATTTGGAACAGAAGCATTCAATTTATATATTTAAAAGTGAAATACCACTCATGCCATCACAAAATCTCCAGAACTGTAAAGCCTACAAACTTGAAATGTGGCACGTGTTTCTCTTTGCTTCTAGGTGCTAAGAAAGGATTTTTTGAAATGACCATCAGAGCATAAATATTTCTTATATTATTATTAACACACTCTGATGCTAAGGAGTTCTACTTCCCTTCCCCACCTCAAAAGAAATCTGTTCCAAATGCAAAACACAAGCAGATAAGTTTCAGTTTTAGTTTCAGAGCACCAAGCAGTTTTAGTACAGAACAATTGAGCTAAGTAAGCCATGCCCAGACTGCTTGCTGTCTCCTTTTTGCTCACACAGCAAATACTGCTTCAGTTTCCAAACAGCTCTCAACTCTCTCACACACTGACTGGACAGTAGCTAGATGAATACCAATGGATGTTGTGACATAATTTTCCCCCTTATTTTTCTCCCACAAAACTAAGCCCAACCACATAGTTTTGTAGCGAAGCATGGGTCTAGAGCTAGTGTATTTATAACACAACAGAACCCAAATAACTAATTCGGTCATTTATCTAGGTTTTGAAATTTCATGAACTTCAGAATATATTTGATAGATTTTTTTAAAGAGGGTTACAAAATTACTGATTTACAGAATAAAAGCCCACAACTTAGAAACAGAAAATAATTATATCCATTATTTTCATTGTCAAATTTGGAGTCTATCACTTCCAGAGAAATATAAGCTACCAAAAGTAGAAAAAACTTCTACTGAAGATGCTAGCAAACTTACTGACAGATCCGCTTAACCACTGTGTGTTAGGGATAACATTGTTCACCCTAACTGTTTTAGGTGAAATACTA
>BLBF01000018.1:43415945-43429201 GCA_015471245.1 Laticauda colubrina | reverse complement strand
AGTAGCAAGGCTACAGCTTGCTCGCTCTCTCTCTGGCTTTGATGATCACTGATTACTGCTTGGAAGCAAGACTGCATTGCTCGAACGGGAGAGACAACAACGGACTGATTTATGTGAACTGACAATAGGATATTCTACATGGACTTTGCTAACTGAATATCCCTGAATGGACTGACTACATGGTAAATGAATATAGGACTGTTTTTGACTATGCTATAAACTTATACTGGAAGAAAACATATTCTTGATAGCACAAGCGTATCTGTTATTTTTACTGTATGTTAATAAACATACAAGCTTAGCTCACTCATTTATCTGTGTGCCTATCTGACTAACGCTGCACATTCTGTTTAGCTTGTCTACCTAACCCTGGTTGGGGAACCCAGGCTTAACACTGTGTTACTAACTTCACAACGGTTATTCACTTCACAACTGTGGCAAGAAATGTAATAACATGGGTCAAAATTCACTTAAAACTGTCTCGCTTAGCCAAAGAAAATTTGGGCTCTGTTGTGGTCATAAGTTGAGGATTACCTGAACATAGGGAAAATCAACATTTAAGTCTTTTAATATGCTTTGGGAAGAATAACTTTTCAAACTCACATCTCTTCTAGGGCAAGCAGAATTACTCAAGATCAAGGGAAGTACTAATACCACTCTATAAACCCTTAGTAAGACCACACCTAGAGTACTGCATCCAGTTTTAGTCACCACATTATAAAAAAGATGTTGAGACTCTACAAAAAGTACAGAGAAGAGCTACCAGGATGATTAGGGAACTGGAGGCTAAAACATACAACAAATGGTTGCAGGATCTGGGCTTCTCTAGTCTAGTAAAGAGAAGGACCAGGGGAGACATGATAGCGGTCTTCCAGTATTTGAGGGGCTGCCACAGTGAGGAAGGGATAAGCTATTTTCTAAAGTGCCTGTAAGCCAGACAAGGAATAATGGATGGAAACTGAACAAGGAGAGATTAACTTGGAAATAAGGAGAAACTTTCTGACTGTAAGAACAATCAACCAATGGAATAGCTTGCCCTCGGAAATTGTGGGAGCGCCATCACTTGAGACTTTCAAGAAGAGATTGGACTGCCACTTGTCAGAAATGGTATAGGGTCTCCCGCTTGGGTGGGGGGTTGGACTAGATGACCTACAAGGTCCCTTCCAACTCTGATTATCTTTATCTGTACTATTATTAACAATAATTATAATGTTTCAGTAAAACTCATTATTTAAAGCAAAGTTTGCCCCAAATTGAAGACTCTATATAGAGCATAACCTACCACCAGTTATGTTTAATCTGATATATATCCTGTTCATTGTATTCCATATTGATAAATGACACAACTCATACGGAAATATACTCTTAATGCACACAAAACCCCTTCAACAACAATCTGTACAAAATCTGTTTTTCCCTTGAAAATAAGGCCCAAAATAAGCACTAGGTCTTATTTTTGAGGGATGTCTGCTTTCCTTAAGACCATCACAACCAGGCCTCCCATGCCCCGACACCTACTGCGCTGCTGGCCAACTGCTTCTGTGACCGCGAGTGGCCTCCTGCCATGAGGAGTGTCACAGGTGTGGTGCACCATGCAGCCTCCTGCCATGAGTGACAGCGCCAGCATGACAGGTATCAGGGCGTGGGAAGCCTGTCTGCAGCGGTCCTAAGATGCACTTAGGCTGCGGGGCACATGGGGCAGCTTCACTTCCCCATCCTAGCTTGATTTTTACCCATGAGCCTCAACCCACCTCATAAAATCAGATGGTGTGTGGAGCTTAACTAATGCTTATTTTTGGGATAGGGCTTATATAGGCACAGGCGTGAAAATCAGACTTGTTTTCGGGGTAGACCATATTTGGGGGGAAACATGATATCAGTTGATGTCTCCTATGATATTTAAGAGTACTCAAGCTGTTTCATGTACTCAAACTCTGTCTGTATAACTGAAATTAAATAATCATAATATTGACTTACATGATAAAAGCATACAAAAGTGACCCTGTACTGCTAATAGTGAAGAAACTGTCCACTGTGCAGCTGCAAACCGTGTTAATGAAGTAAGACAGTCATCCTAAATAGAACATAATAACAATGATACACAAATAGCCAAACTAATTCCTTCATACTGTTATAAAATAAAAATGAAAATTTGTGGATTGTTAACAATTAGTAACTTAATTATTAATTAAAAGAACAAGAAGGCACCAGGCTAGAAATCAGGAAATTGTGAGTTCTAGGCCTGCCTTAGCCATGAAACCTTGGGCCAGTCATGCTCTCTTAGCCCAACCCACCTCACAGAGTTGTTCTTGTGGTGAAAATAGGAGGAGAAAAGTGTGTTTGGTAAGTTCACTGCCTTGAGTTATTTGTAAAATAATAAGGACAGGATGGATGGGTGGATAAACAAACAAACAAACAAACACATACATATATACATACATACATGATGCAGAAATTTATTATTATTGGACATATTGAAATTCTACAGTAATTAATATATAGGGGCCTTTTGGTATGAGGAAACAATGTCACAGTATTCCTCACAACTTACTGTTTATCTTATAAAATTCTATTTTCTAATATTACATTAGAATTGTGTTATAACCTTCCTATCCCTCAATAATTTAGGCTATAATAATTGTTACTCTTACCTGTCTGCAAGACAATTGACCAAATAATGGTTTTTCCTCATCAGCTAAAATTTGTTCTGCAGAATATAAAAACCATAATTAAATGAGAGGAACACAGAATCTTAACTTGATCACCCTCCAGTGATTGCCAATATTTTAATAAATAAATATTACCTATTGCTTGAATTGTAAACGCACAACTGCCCCAGCACATTATAGGTACACGTGAATCTTCTTCATTGGGGTGAACTTTGAGGCCAACTTTATATGTTGCAGTACCAAATGTTTTCAGCATTTCTTTGATGCTTTCAGAATATGGACTCCTTAATTAATTGAAAATAGACACCATTACCTACAACAGTTATGACATGATATTTAGAAGCTAAGCTTCATTTGCTTGCCCAAAATGGCAAGGAATAAAACTTTCACTGGGCTGGGCTGACACACCCTTTTATTGTTACTGAGAATATTGCAGGAATAATCAATGGGTCCTGGACCAAATAAGATTGAAGACTCCTTTCAGACAATGATCAGCAAGCAAAATGTGACATATGTTGATGTTGAACATATGATGGGAATGGATGATAGTTTAGAAAAACTGATTATACCAGTGTCATAGCAGTTCATCCTGTCTCAGATAAGCAAAGTTGAGAAGAAAGTCAAAGAAAGGGAAGGCAAAGAATAAGGTGCATGGATGAAATCATAGAGACAGAAGAGACAATCACAGGCCAACATAGCAAATATTTGTCCATATAGTTACCAACAGCTGAACATGACTTAGCGGCAACTGTGAGTGACTAAATGGTGAAATGTTTAACATTAATGGCCTTCTCATTAGTTTTTTTTTATTTCAGTGATCCCATCCATGGTAATGCTTCCACTGACACTCCCATTTATATCTCATGGCTTTTGACATTCAAAAAGGGGAATAAATATTCTACTGATTTGGTGACGTATTTACAGATATCAAAGAACTAATTTCATTTCATTATTTCAAGTAAATTTGGTTATGTTTTATTTTTTTATTTATTTATTGAATTTATATTGTCACCTATTTGCCCATGGCAACTTTAAATAGCAATATAATCAAAAATACTTTTATAGCAGCTTATAAACATAGAATCATTCTAAAATGCTTTTTGGCTTACAAATCTATTATGATGGGGTTTCCCAACACTCAGAGCAAAGTTGGGAGTTGGTATAAATATTAAGAAACTTTTCTGCTGGTAAAATATCAGCCAGAAAAATGAATAATTGGAACCAATCCATCCAATAAACATAATCACAGACAACAACTCTTTTTAAAACACACCTAAAAAAAAATAAATTACCCCTGAATACTGTGGTCTGGCTACTGAATCATACTGTAACAATAAAAATCCTAAGTAAAGTATCAGACTAAAATAAATATAATAAGTAGGTTGATTCTGACACAATTCTTTATTCCAGAATGAAAGGAAGGTAGCAAAGTATCCTCGTTATATCTGTCTCCATAAGATATGAATACTACATGGATAAATATAAATACAAATATGTATGATATTACCTGAAAAGCTAATGTAATAAATTCTTCTACTTATATTGAATACATTCATAATTAATAATCAATGCAACCAATACATACTTTGGTTGAACCTCTGGCCTGAATCCTTCAGGTAGATGTGCTTCATCCATTTTTTCTGAGTTATTACAAGGAAGATTATCTAAAAATAACAATATATTATTTTAACAATAAATTATCATTACTATTCATAATGCCTGAAATCTTTAGATAGGATGAGGTAGCATTTTAATTCTGTCCTGAAGATCAGAACAATCTCAGTATACTAAAGAGAATGCCTCCCCCAAAGGGAAAAAAAAACCCTGAAAAGACATTACTGTTTTCAACATCTTTCAAGAAATATGTGCAATGTAAATTAAAATGTTACACTTACTGGCACTTTCCTGATCTTGAAGCAGAAGCAATGCTTTGATTTGCTGAGATATTCTTCTTATCCACTGAACTAGGTTTTGTTCTTTTGCAAAGTCTAATCTATCAAAAATGAAAAATATTACTTAAACATTAAAACATTACTTACAAGCGCTTCTTATAAGTAGTCCTTGACTTTCAATAGCAATTGGGAATGGAATTTCCATTGATAGGCAATAGGGTCTAAAATGCAAATGCATCACTTAACAACAGCAATCTCTGCAGTCCCATTGCTGCTGTTCACTGAATCCCAGAGCAATTAGGTGAAGAAACTTCTTGTGGCTTCCAACAACTAAAGCCAGGTAAATGTTATCAGTGAGAGGTGAGAATGAGTGATTGTAAGGGGAGGCAGGGAATGGTTGGCATGAGACAGGAAGATTTGTGACAATGCATGAAAGGTGCAGCCAAGTCAGGATGGGTCCAGAATGAGTATGAGAGTGTATGCAAGAGGAATGGCACAGATTAGGAAGGGTGCATATGAGTGTGCCAGGGAGGTCTGGCAAAGGTCAGGAAAGATACATGGGGGGAGCTATGAGTGATTGGTGTGGTGCAACTGCAAAGAGGCTGGGATTTGGCATTGCAGGTAGGGAAGACTACCTCAGTGACTTGTGACCTTGCCTGCCAGCTTTACCATTGATGTGTGGAGAAATCAACAGGGAAGGCAAATGGTAGGCTGGCCCCCAAACCAAGAATGATACATGTATTCTGAGTTCTTTAATGTTTCCACATCTATAAACAAAATCTTGCCAAACTGAAGCACTCTACTATCCGCATCTATCATATACACATAGCCCTCAACTTATGACTGTAATTGGGCCTAAATTTATGTCTGTAAGTCATGCCAGTCATTAAGCAGGTCATCCAATACCTGCACACGATTTTATGGCTTTTTTTGCAGTGGTCATTAAGCGAATGTGAAAGTCATTAAGCAAACCCATTATCTGTAATGGGCGTCTTCTGCTGGAAACCAAAGTAGATGCCAGTTTCAGGCAAAAAACATCATAAATCATGATCGTGCAACTTCATGATCTCTGCTAAAAATGACCATAAATGTAGGTTGGATATACAGCACCCAAAATGCAATCACATGGTCATGTGTGTGTGTGTGTGTGTGTGTGTGTGTGTGTGTGTCCATCAGAACTCTGAGTCCAGTTTGCATAATTTGGGGGGCCCATTGTAACTTTGAATGATTGCTAAATGCCTGATTGCAAATCAAGGACTACCTGTACATAAATAATTATTACTTATCAAACAAATTATTTCATGGAATTACTAACCTGCTAAACAAAGTCCTTGGAGGAGGAAGAAGAGGAATGACTGTATTGCTTAAGCATTCACAGAGAGGACAAAGGAATTCACCATTTTCTACATCGTAACTTGTATGCACTCGTAATCTTTGTTGTCGTCTTTGTTCTTTTGCTTGCACAGCATCAAAATACCTTTAGAAAGCATAATATTATACTACTTCTAAAGTGTTTGTTGGATACTAGAATACTTTATTAGAATTAGAATATTTTATTTGGCCAAATGTGATTATACCCACAAGGAATTTATCTCCAGTGCAGAAGCTCTCAGTTTATGTGCAAAACAAAAGAGTAATAATCATCATAATAATGACATCAATAAGAGGAGCTAGTATAGAAGATGAGAAAGATAATAAAAATACTACAGCCATACCACATGGGTAAATATACTTAGACATAAACAGCATTATGGGAATTGGGTGTTCAGCAGTCATGGCATGAGGGGAGAAAACACTCCCTGTATCTAGTTGTTTTGGCATGCAATACCCTATATTGGCATCCCGAGGGGAGGAGTTGAAACAGATTATGTCCAGGATGTGAGGAATCTGTAGATATTTTCTCAGCTCTCCTTCTGACCCATGCAATATATATGCTGCCTTCATAAATACTATCTATCTATCTATCTATCTATCTATCTATCTATCTATCTATCTATCTATCTATCTATCTATCTACCTATCTACCTACCTACCTACCTACCTATCATCTACACACACACTACATATATACTGCAGGTGTAAAAAACTCTGTGAGCCTTCTGTTGCTCTTGTTTTATAGCAAAGTACACATCAAATGGGCAACACAAAAAATATTGGCTTTAGGGTTTTTTTTCTGGAAAGTCGGCAAAGGCAATTTAGAGACAAAATGGATAGCCTGACTTTAAAACTTGCCCAATCTTCCAAAAATCACATTATTTTTTCCATTTTTTTAAAGAAAAGGATAGATAACTATTTTGTTCTCTGGCCATCACAAAAAGATAAACTTTCTAATATCATCCTTCGCATATCATGTCATAACATCACCAGCATGACGATCACTCATATTCTACACTGGATACCCCTAAACCTACCTCAAATTCAGCCCAGACTTGGAATATATCCAATAATTTTTTTTGAACAACTTTCTTCTCATAAATTTCATTCAACACCTAAAGCATTTTTGTTGTTCCATGGTTTGACAAAATTGAAAAGGGAGTTTTAATTTTAAGAAACAAGGAGCAATTTTATTTGCCAGAAAATACATATGGAGTACGTATGACATTGTCCTCCTAAGCAGTAAGTCCTAAACAGAGCAATACAGGAAATGTATTTTTAGATGCATTTGCTTGATTAGTACAATTCTTGTACCTTAAATGTGTAAAAAAAAATCAGTCAAATGCATTGTGAGAAGCCAAGAGAGCTAAGTTTCATCAAGCATGTAGTGCATAGTGAAAGCCTGAGCAAGAATAAAAGAACTTTCTTGGCAATAATACACCAAAATGTGTTACATGACTGGCCAAGCGTAGTAGACAATGGGAAAAAATATTCTGGTATCTTAGCTACTTTGATGAAGCATCCTTAACCCCTGTTAATATTTTTAAAAAATTACCTTTGCCAGCAATGTGCATGCATAATATGTCCACAACTACCAGTGTGTGTTCCACATGACAGGTCTGGTTGCATAAATAATGGATCATATTTTTCTGTATATGAAAAATAACAGAGATAATATTCATAAACAGATTATTCACATTCCTTAAACATCCTCACAATTGAAAAGTTTGCAAACCATATAACTGTATACATCCTAATAATCTAAGGCCAGTACATTAAGCTAGCATTAGGATACTTATGAACATCATTTGTAACTTTAGGATGAGTGGACTTTAACTCCCAGAATTTCCCAACCAGTGCCGTCCACACATCTTAAAATTGCCAGAGTTGAGAAATACTGTTTTATAACATAATGAATAAAAGCTTCCTGTATAATTCAAAACAGAATATTGTGCATTTGAATATTATTATTATATGGTCCTTCAAAATGGTATATAAACTACTTACCAGGATCTGAAATCACTTTATTCCTATTTTTGGACAAGACTGTTGACCTCTGAACAAATGCTGCCAGTACCATTGCTCTGTTATCCATCTTGACCTCCTGTTCTTCTTGGCATAAGATACATGTAACTATCTGTCTTTGTTCACATACTTTAGTCTGCTCAGGACCCAAGGCAATAAGCCTGGTATCTGAAACTGAAGGACTAGAATGAAATGATATTAGTAAGCACTTAGTTGGAATATTTACTGAAGCAATGTATAACTGAATGCAAATATTTTTTATTCAAATCATCTTATGCTGCATTACCTCTTCAGAAATGTTCTACAGTATGCCTTAATAAAAACCAACATATATGAAGCAATTTTAATTGATAAAGTTCTTGTAACATACTATGTTCAGAGTATGTTAACTATGTTCAGAGTATCCAGTATGGAAAGTTAAATATTTATCAAAATTCTAGTGAAATAAAAGCATATACATTTACTAAAATAATGATAAAATTATTCTGACTGCTGAAATTATCAGCAACAACAGAGGCATTACATGTAATCCATTGTGCTCATTCATCCCCAGTACAGAAACAAAACTGAATGTACTGAAATTACATTTCAGACTAGAGCAACAGAAATTGCAAATCCCCTGGCATATTGCCATTGTTCTTCTCTTTATTCTTCCCTCCAGTGAGAAATGCATAATTTATTCCAGCCTACTGGGAAACATAATGTTGCTTATTTATTTGTAAGATGCCATATCCTCACACTCATGGCAAATTTCAAAAAAGCAACTAAAACTTCTATGGAACTACATGCATTATACATAACAATAATTATATGAATATATAAAACCTGAGATAAAATATAAATCACCCATGATAAGTAACATATTGAAATAACCAACAACCGACAAACCATAACAATACTCTGATATAATGATTAAATAAAATAAATCTTTCATAAATGATCCTCATTAATACCTACAGTAGCAACCAGCAACAGGTACATACAAGGTGATACTTCAGTCTCTGAAGATCTTCAACTGCTTATGTCTTGATTAAGTATAGATTACTATAATATCAAGTGCTTCTTAAATCAACTAGAAAGGGTATATTAACTTTTTTTAAAAGAAAAAACAAAAATAAATAGAAATGGCCATTTTAGAATTCAGCTCAAACTTCTGTCAATTAAATGCCAAAGAAAAATTTCTCTCTGCCTACCCTTACTAATTGCAGCTAGTATAAGCAATCCCTGTTTAACGACCATTCAAAATGATAATGGCCTCAGAAAGGAAGCGGTTGGACAATCATTTGTCTGAAATGGTATAGGGCCATGATGGCGAACTATGGCACGCATGCTGGAAGTGGCACGCAGAGCCATCTCTCTGGGCATGCCATCCATTGCCAAATGCTCTTTGATGTTCTGGTGCATTGGCCAGCTGGTCTTTGTGAGTGCAGGAGCGCCAGAAATAGGAAGAACAGGTGGCTACCGCACATGCACACACTTGAAACCAGAAGCTCAGCTTCCCAGCGTGCGCATGCATGCTGGGGAACTGCTTTTCCAGTTTCTGGTGCTGCCCATGTACACGTGCACGCTCTCGTTTCGGCACTCAGTGCTGAAAAGGTTTGCCAACACTGGTATAGGGTAACCTGATTGAGCAGTGGGCTAGACTGGAAGACTAGAAGATGTTTAAGGTCCCTCCCAACTCTGTTATTCTGTTAGAATGCTTTACAGTGGGGGTGTAAAACTTGGGGCCCATAGGTCAGATGCATCACACACTGGCCATACCCACCCCTGCTGGGGAAAAATTGTGATATGTCACATGACGACAATGTGATACTGTGAGTTTGACATCCCTCTTTTACAGCATCTAAGCACATATTACCAAATGTTACCCTTCACGAGTGGAGAAGAATTCAGTTTACACAAGATTGCTTTATGACTGCAATGGGAAATGCTGAGATTGTGGTAATTGAGCAAAGAGGTCACATGGCCATCTCACTTAACAACCACTTCACTTATCAACCAAAAGTCTGGTCCCAATTGTGGGCTACTTGTAATTGCTGCACGATTCTCAAATAATTTTGGTCAGTTCCTTGTACTCACATTGTCATGTTTTTATAACATGCTAAGTAATCAACTCTGAATGTGGAAGGTGAGGGCAAAATGTTAAAAATACATATCACTGTCACAATGAAAGAACAATTATTAAAGCTAAAACTTTGTTCTGGTAAAAGGAGCACCATACAGGTAGACTTTTGCTTGTGGGATGCTCCTTTTAACAGCAAGAAAAAACATGGGGTGAGTAGGAAGAAACCAAGTGCTAATTCTCTTTTCTCTCTGCTGCATTTCTCTGCTGTATTGCATGCTTGGTTGGAGGAGCGGGTAAATTTATTACTTAGCTTATATCAAACCTTTCAATTTATTCTAACACTCAAAACAGAGTGAGTCTCTTAATGAGAGAATATTGTTCAAAACTGCATTTCCTTTTCTGTGAGTAACATATACAATTGAATTGGAACAATTCTGTCAAGTCACAAGGAGACATAAGTTGAATGGTCAGGAAATTACAAATATGAACACTGATAGAAATGCTACTGCAAAACAATAAAATGAAGTTTTCATGTTTAAAAATTAAGCAACATTTAGGTTAGAACACAGTAGAATAACAGAGTTGGAAGGGACCTTGGAAGTCTTCAACCCCCCTGGTTTAGGCAGGAAACCCTATACCATTTCAGACAAATGGTTCTTAAATCTCTTCTTTAAAACTTCCAGTGTTGGAGCATTCATAATTTCTGGAAGCAAGTTGTTCCATGATTAAGTGCCAAAGATTATTGACACTTTGATCTTACCTATGATCATGCACTTTGGAGGTAGAAGTTTCAAGTTCATCTATAGTTTGCTGGAAGAGTTCTTTGTTCTCATCAATGAAATGCCGCTGCATCTCAGACATCTGTGCCATGATCTTCTCCCTTCTCAATCTCGCAATCTCTGCTTTTCGTTTCCTCTCAGCCTTTTCTTTATCTCGTGAACTCTGTTAAGTTAATATGTCAGCAATGGTATAGAATTAATCATGTAAGTCTTTGCAGATATGCAATTTATGTATTTAATGGATATGTTATATTACTTTTAGTCAAAATGAGTCAAGCATCCTTACACACTAATATGTGTCATGCTGTCATTCATTACAGGGAATCTTTCTTAAATTACTTTTATTAACTAAAATTACAGTATATTTCTCCATAAAACAATTTTATGGATATATTATGTTTTTTAACATTTCAAATAATGTACAAAGGTAATATTAAACAATCCAAAAGATGGGAAGATCTATTGACGCCTTTTCTAAAAGCAGAGAAAGTGAGACCAATCACAATTTCAAAGGATGTATGTTCCACAAGATGGGAATGAAGGCCCTTTGTCAGATGCCCAACCAATGGCTCCTGTAAGTAAGACTTCTTTTGCAGATCCCAATATTCAAATTAGCTCATGACAAGAATCAAACCCTTGGTTAAACAAGGTTTTTAAATGTACTATTTCTACTAAGCAAGGAACAAATGGCATCCAATTGTTCTCTTTCAGCATTAGTACAATGTGATCATAAAAACCTGCAGAAGTTAATGTTCTAGTGGTCACATTTTGTAAATTCCTGAGAACCTTTGAGGATTGCTCCATGTAGAGCACACTGAAATAAGCTAATGATAATGCTAGCAAGTTATGGATTACTGTTGCCAGATATATTCAGCTCAGTAATATTTGCTAAATCCAGTTGTGCAAATGTGCTCTTTGCAGCCACTACCACATGGAATTTGAAAACACATTCCTTGACAATGGATTTATTTTTTCAGAGGAAGCCAACCTGTTTACAACAATTGTATACCTATCCTCAACTCTATTAGATAATTGTACTCTACCCTATCTGAAATTAAATTTCAGCTTGTTCACTATCGTCCAGGTCATTATAAAATGTAGTAAACACTTGGAATTGATAGGATTTGTTTTTCTTTCCAATTAGAAGGCAAGGAATGGTAGAGCCACAATTTTATTAAATCTTTTCCTTCATGTTTTGCCCAATTAAACTTTAAAATAAATCCACAGAATTACATTAATTTCTCTTTCATAAAGAGAGATAATCATTATCAGTTAATAATAAAGCTTTTACTCTGCATCATTAGTTGCCCATTGTGACTACCACTAGTCTACTCTTGATTAAAAATGCTTTTAATTCAAAAACTCGACGCAAATATTAGACATGCTGCACAGTAATACAAAATAATTTGTAAAATAACTTGCTGGTTAGATTATCCTATTATATTTAGAATCTGTCTTTGGACACACGTACTACCCAGATTGTGTTGCTTTTCCCTTGCATTGATATTACCTCTTCCATAAAATTTCCCTCAGTCTCCAAAACAGGACTTGTAGAAGATCTCTCTTGAAGTTTCTTAACAGTATTAAAAGTCTGGAACAAGAAACTATGTTAGTATTCGCTACTTAAAAATTTTATTTTGGGCACAAAATTATAAAGTTTACGGTAGGGTGTAGTATAATTTACCTTTAGTATCCATCTGATCATGTCTTTATGCACTTCTAGGTGGGGTGCATTTTGCAAAGTTTCTAGCATGGCTAATATACTTGGGGAATTGTGGGGTGTCTCACCGGGCCCTGTTTCAAACAAAAAGAAAGGAAATCTATTTGCATCTATTTTGGCTGTATAAAATTAATATAGAGGAACAAAAATCTAATCGGAGCTTCTTTTCATTTTTTGTTATTGTTTCTTTTCATTTTTTGTTATTGTTTCTTTTCATTTTTTGTTATTGTTTCTTGTTCTAAAAATGGCATAGGTAAGAAGACAAGCAAAAGCTGATTTTCTTTATTCACATTTCTTCCTTGATTACAAAATTAATATGCATTTAATTTCTTATAATTTAGGGGGAACCAAACACCACAATAAATCTTACATGGAGATAAATCTATTATTTCTTATAACAAACTATAGATTAGATAGTTGGATAGATAAATGGATGGATGTACAGATAAAGAGACATATACACTATATATATATATGTATGCATGTATGTATGTATGTATGTATGTATGTATGGTATGTTTCAATATAATATGTCTGTCTGTCTGTCTGTCTGTCTGTCTGTCTGTCTATCTATCTATCTATCTATCTATCTATCTATCTATCTATCTATTGTATTCAGCTTTGTTCGAGTATTTTCCCACATCATTATAGTTGTGCTTTTAAAATTGTAGCAATCTATCTATCTATCTATCTATCTATCTATCTATCTATCTATCTATCTATCTATCTATC
>BLBF01000018.1:43370738-43412178 GCA_015471245.1 Laticauda colubrina | reverse complement strand
ATACGCTTGTGCTATCAAGAATATATTTTATTCCAGTATAAGTTTATGGCATAGTCAAATAACAGTCCAAATATCATTTACCATATAGTCAGTCCATTCAGGGATATTCAGTTAGCAAAGTCCATGTAGAATATCCTATGTCAGTTCACATAAAAATCAGTCCTTTGTTGTCTCTCCCGTTCGAGCAATGCAGTCTTGATTCCAAGCAGTAATCAGAGATCATCAAAGCCAGAGAGAGAGAGCAAGCCGTAGTCTTGCTACTTTTATGTTGTTTTCTTAACCACTCCTTTAATTGCTATTTCACAGTTAAAGCTGCATACACTCTAACATACACTAACTATGATTCATAGTTATTATTTCACCTAAACCAGTTAGGGTGAACAATGTTATCCCTAACAAACTCAATCTGAATCTATAATGCAGGCATTTATTTCAGGATGTAGTTATAACACTGCAATGTATTAACTAAAGCGAGTCCAAATATTGGTCATTATTTTAACAGTTTTCTGTGATTACATAGCTTTGTCATTATATATAATTATATCATGAAAGTTTTCATCTTGTGTAATTACCTTAGACTGTTCTGCCCTTGAAAAATGGTAGAAATATAAATTAAAATCTTTAGCACATTCTGGCTTTAGCTCATATAAGCCTCTTCCTGTTAATCCTGGTTTCCTAAAAGATAATTGGAAATGTATAATCAGCATTGTAATAATTAATCAGCACTGTAAAAATTGAACAATATTCTAAACTATTCCATGAAACAATAAGAACACTAACACCTCAATATGAATGACATCTTATACTTTTAACCAAGTATCACTATTAATGACCGCACAAAGTTTGTTTGCCTACAAGCAGAGACTCTGCTTTGGCAAGAATGTGACTTGGGGCCTCTGACTGACTTGAAGGAAGGCTGAATGACACCAGGTAAACAAGACTTCCCTTCATCTACATCATCAACAGGGTCCACTGACAGCCCTTCAACTTACCATCACATAAAATACATGTGTAGTTTCTTAAATGGCAGATGTGTGAATATGAGATATGGTACACAAGCAATTGATACCACACTTATAGTCAAGCTGTTAATTGTAAATAAATGTGTTCTTGTTGCTGCCTAAATCCACAGAATATGATGGGAAAGAAAACCCCACTTTCTCCTGAGCTACACCATCAAGCTTGTCGGCTTCTGCCTTGCTTCTCCACTAAAGATTTTGTTTTTGGGCAATAGGAACTTATTCATTCCTATTGACGTAAGGCCATCCTTTGAAAACAAGGAAATGACAAAAGCTACATTTATAAATTGATCTTCGTATACATATTTGGTATATTTGGAAGATTAGGGACAACATATATTTTTCCTGCTAATATAATTATTTCCCTCAAAGGTTGTTTTCCCATGTAGTATTTTTCATCACAATAAATAAAGTTTGCTTTGTTAGTAATTTTAACAAAAAAATCTCTCAAACATGCAGAATCTTATTTTTTCCATTATGTCTAACAACTGTCAATTCTTAAATTTGTAAAATATCTAGACTACTTTCAATTAAAATAATCATAAAGTAGGATTTAAGAATGAAGTATAAATCCTAAACAGTATTTACTGGGTCACCATGTATACTATTTTACACATTTAAAGAGGTTTGTTGCTGAGAAGCCATTACTTGAAACAGGCAACTGCTTCAATGACAGTTTCCATTCCAGTCTCTTTGTTTTCCTATGAAATCAAAGGAAAAATATGTTATTATATGTGTATATACTTTTTAAGTATATTCCCCAAGGAATAATCAGCTAGATAAATCTGGAAATAAGGGGTTCCTTTGTGCTCTCTGAGCTTGGCTGTTTTCTTGTAGATGTTTCATTATCCAAGCTAGCTAATATTATCAGTGCCAGCAAGGAGTGGAGCTTCCTTCAGGTTATATTCCAATGGTTTGCTAATATTGTCAATATTGGTGGGAATAGTCTTGGAGGTTCTTTGTTTGGGCTGTTTATTGTTAGCTTGTTTGGCAGTTCCTTGATTGGAATATTGTTTACTTCTTGATTTGATGTTAATCTTGGAAGTTAATCTATGCTCCAAGGCTACTTGGAGAAGAACCTCCAAGAACCATTTCCAGCAACACTATTGGGGCAAATCAGTAGAATATAAACTGAGAGTGAACCCCACTCCTCATTAGCACGGATAATGTTACCTAGTTTGGGTAATGAAATATCTTCAAGAAAACAACTAAGCTTATTTCAAGCCTGAGCTACAAATATTCTCCTTTATTGGCAATCTGAAGGATTAAAAAATTAAGGGTCTTTAAAACCGTGCTATCTTAACATTAGTTATTAGACTGAGTCATATTTTTTATACACGGTTCTACAATCTCACAAGTTTAATGCAAAATAATTTAAAATAATGATTTTTTTTATATTTTTGAAACTTTTATTTCCCATATGTCACCTTCCTGCTTATAATTGTAGTAATAGCAGTCACTGTGATTAAATTGCAACAAAATAAAGTACTCTGGATGGGTTGGAAAATTCAACATATCTACTAATTTCTAGGAAGTATAAAATTGTGGGGAAAGTATTTAATACCCTCCATTAAAGCCTGCCGAGAAATCATCTTCAATAAAAACTTTTAATTCCCTGCTATCTGAAGGAATCTTTAACACCAATTCCAACATGTTACAAATCCCCCCAATGATTATCCACAAATTTAAAAAATACAAGTGAAAATATTTTGTAATAAGACTCACATCTTCTGGCAACGCTTTTACTAATTCACTATGAGCCATGGGTCTGATGCTCAGCTGGTGAATAATCTCTCTTTTTATTTCATCTGTAGCATTAATCTGCCCAATTCCTGGAGTAAATCTCTCCCCTGTAGAACAAATCAATAATTTCAGTAAGCACTGATCAATTTCATTTTATGGATATGCTGAACCAAAGCCACAGAAGTGACTATTTTTTCTAATACAACATCTGAAGAGATATTCATATTGTCATATGACAAGATGTATTATGTCATGATCATAAACATCCCAAAACAATTTTATTTTATCAAGAAGTGGAAATAATTGTATTCTTTAACATTTAGAGTTGTAGGTACAATAAATTAATGAACTAATCTAAACAACATCTATAAATAGGTGGGCTTCTAACTATAATTAGAATTAATCCATCAGTAGATATTAATTGAAAAAGCATAAACTCACCAACAATAATTATAATTAGATGTAACATTTCTTCAATGAGAGTATTATTTTGCTGAACCATATCCTGAAAGAAACAAGGACTAAAATGTATTAGAAAGCACTTACAGATATTTTCACATTAAGATATAACCATTTGTAATTTATTTGTAATGCATTTCTTAAAGCTTTGAAACTATATCGTCAACTGCTCATGTTGTACCTTATTAGTATTTTCAGAACTGAACCTTTTGCCATAATCAGGAGTACTAAATATCTGATAAAGTTCAAAGCGACACAGCATCATCATCAAAAAGTGGTTTGGATCCATCATTGACACACCTGTCTACAAAAAATGAAGGAAAGAAAGTTTAGATAAAGAGAACAGAATGATATAAACTTATTTGGAAACATTGCACTAATGACCATACTCACATATAAAATTTGTCTTCTTTTATAAATACAAATTCTTCATATAATAGTTGCACATGTAGCAGCATGAGTCTTCATATTATAGCCCTTTCTAAACCTTTTAACGGTAATATCCCTTTCAAGCACAAACAGTATATTGAATATTTGTTTTCCAAAGTTTTGTATTTTTTAAAAATACTGGTTTTATCAGAATATATTAACATATAACTTTTCCATAGTTGCAAAAGGGCAGGTAAAAAAAAAAAAACCTGACTACATAATATTTAAAAAAAAAACTTTTTTAAAGAAGGCAGGTGTCTTAGTGACATCTCAAGGTACATCTAAAGATTATTTAAACAAAAATATTACCTGGAGCATTACTATGTCTTTATCAAACATTTCTCTTCTGCACTTTACATTATGATAGTAGTATATCTGAAAGAAAAAGTTTTCAGAGTTTGATATATATTTCAATTTGGATTCTGATCTAAAACCACTTTATATTCCATTTTGTTGACAAAATTTCTCAGATTCATCAAAATCTTGATTTCACAAGAATAAGAACAATTAAAGTGATTTACCATACAACCTGGGAATCTTCTTGACTTGCAGACTCTGGTAAAGTAAAAAGGGGTTTTTCTCAAGATTCTTATCAGCTGCATTCTGCACTTTTGGAGGCAAGTGGAGGAATGCTTCGGAGATTGTCAATCTCTCTGTGTGAGAAGATGATGCCTGTAGTCCTGAACAATCCAGCCATTTTTAAATATATTTTTTTGTCTCCAACCTTCACTAAAGTTACTAAGAGGATTGTGGTAATTCAGATACAGAATGCAATAGAGGAAGTGGATTATCTACTTACATTACTTATATTTACAATATATTACAATTACCTCTCTTTCAGTCACAATTCAAGGCTTGGCATACAACAGAAATGGTACTAGTTTATCAGGACCTAGATTCCCCTCCCCCCCCAATCATCTTAGATCTGTCAGCAACTTTCAGTACAATCAATCATGAAATGTTTATGGACCACCTTGAAGATTGGAAGTAACAACTGTTTTATAGCAGTTCTGTTTCTTCCTTGTAGGCAGTTCTGTAGGTGAGATTGACTTGGTGGTTTCATTTTTGTGGGGTGCCTTCATGGCTTGGTCCTTTATCCCATTACTTCAATCTACATAACATCATTGGAGAGATAGTCCATTGGTTTGGGTTGTAGCACCATCAATACACTCATGATGCTCAATTGCACACTGCCACTCCAGGCCATACTAATGATGTTGTAAAAGTCTTGAACCTGTGTCTAGAGGCTGAGGACACAAGGAAAAAGGTTGAAAATGCATCCATGCAAGAGAAAGTTATTATTTGTTCATTGAGGACATTGGTCCACTCTAGTATTCTCTTCTCAAAATATCTAAAGGAGAAGTCTCTTGGATTCATAGCTACTAGATTGAAAGATAGAAGCCATGGCCAAGAGTGGTATTTCCAAGCCTTGGACATTGTGCCTTTTGGTCCTATAAGGACTTCTTAATATTTTCACAGTGAAACTCATGCTGTCATCATATGTGATTACAATGCACTCTAAGTTGAAGACCATTTGGAAATTGATAAACAATGCAATGGTTTGCTTATTATACCTGAGTTTTAGGCCCCTCATTCCAATAAATTTCCAGATGCGATCTGGTTTTTACCTATAATGCCTTGTATGTATCTATCGACCTATCTCTTCCTATACAATAAGCCTGTGCAGTACATTTATCTTTGGAAAAGCTCTTAATTATAACCCCTCTCATGAAATGAAAGGAACTGAGGCCTGGAGGTATAGTTTTCAGTTGCAGAAAACAGTTGCAACAATTTGCACAATTGTTGGAATTTTATCCCTTAGAATTAAGGTTTGCTTCATTGATTATATTTCAGAAGTTATTTAAGATAGCATTTGGTTGTTAGTACAGTATTTTGTAGCAGTCATCATCACTTGCATTTAATATTCTGTAAACTAAGCTTACTCTATCTGTTTCTATGGTTTTATTCTATATTTTTTAGCATGGACATTTTGAATTGGTTAAATATTTTGAATGTTATATTGCGGATTGCTAATATAAGCTGCTATAAGACTATAACTGATTAGACTGGATATAAAATAGAAAGAGAAAAGGATGGACAAACGTGGTCTATAAAATTTAAGATTTTTTTAAATAAAAGTGAGACTATACAATATTTTTTTTATTTCAGACAATACAGACAATTAGATTATAGTTGTCTAATTCAAAGTTTTAGCTTGTTTAATCGCCAAATCATTAATAAAAGAAAATATGGATTTAGAGTAGTACCACCAGTGCATTAACATTCACCCAAATCCTTAAAAAATGTATTTATTTATTCTATTACATAAAATACTAGTGTCTTTTTTCTTCTATAGTCCCCTCATCTCAACAAGTGATTCTAGGTACCATGCATCATAAAACAAAACAAAAGCAATTAAAATAATACAAAATGGATATATATGTTTACTAAGGAGAACTAATGTCATGGATGTTAATACACCCAATAAATGGGGCTCTTAAGACACCTGAGGACCCAGACTTGGGCATACGATGTAGTCTTCATGACCTTACAAAAGGCAACAGGGTAAGGATTATCCTGAACTGTGAAGGGAGAATGTTCCGGAGGACAGGGCTACAGCACAGAAGGCCGATCTTCTGACATTGGTCCCACCAGCTGACAAATTCCTTGGCTGATGAGTCTAATAATATGCCTGCCAGAACAAGTACAAACATCTGAAGGTGATCCATCAGATATCCAGTCCCAAGCCATGAGCCAGTATCTTGAATTGCACCTGGAAGCACACTGGCAATCAATGCAGCTCACATAGCAGCAGTGAATATCTGATACCCTTTACTACCCATGCAGCCACATTCTGCACCAGCTGAAATTTCCGAATGCTCTTCAAAGACAGCCCCAAGTATAGAGTGTTGCAGTAAGTCAGACAAGAGGCCAAAAGGGTATGCCTGTGAGCAAAAACTCCCAATCCAGGAATGGGCACAACTGGTGTACTATTCTAAAGACTGCAAAGGCCCTCCTGGTCATGGCTATCACTGTTCTTCTAGCAGAAGCAATGAGTGTAAGATGGCTCCCAGACTGCATACAACTCTGTCTGAGGGCAGTGCATCCTAACATGACTAGAAATAGAAAAATCTTGCCACTGGGAGGCCCAAATATTCAAAGCTATTCAAATCCCACTGCACCCCATCCAGGTGCTGATAGCCTCCAGGAACTGGGAGCCTGGGACATTCACTGCATTATTCAGGCAGTGAAGGGTGGGGGTATAAAGCTGAGTATCATCAGAATATTGATATCTCACCCTAAATCATCACATCACTTCACCCAGCAGCCTTATGTAGATGTTAAATAGGAAAGAAGAGAGAACTGTGCCTTGGGTCACTTCACAAAGTAGGGGCTGCAGGCTGGATATTTCCCCCCCCCCCCCCCCCCCCACACACAGGCACACACACACTTCAGCACTGACTAAAACTGATTCCAGAAGGTAGAAAAACAGATCAACATAGTGCCACCCACCCACAATATCCAAAGCCAGTCAGACAGATACCATAATCAGTGGTATCAAAGACTGTTGAGAGGTTAAAAAGAGAATGGTTGCACTATAACAATCCTGTTCCTGCCAGAGGTCATCTAAGAACACGATCAATGCCTTCTCAGTCCAGTAACCTAGCCTGAACTCTAACTGAAAAGGATCCATATAACCGATTTCATCCACAGTCCTAGGCAGCTGCCAGGCGACCACCTTTTACATAACTGTTAGGAATGTAAGTCACCTAACAGTTGGGTTGGAAACTATATAAACCAGAATAGACATTTTAATACTGTCTCTTTAAGGGAATGCTAAAATTGTAATTGGGTGTGGTTCCTCAAATGGCCATAAGATGGAGCCAGAAACCTGAGTTGTTTAGTCCTGTTCTGGAGAGTGTTGCCATTCCTGCATTTCCCTATTGACTGTTGCTGATCATCATTAGTCTTGGATTAATGTGAGTCTATTACTGAACTGTTTTTGACACTGGACTTTGATATTTGGATTATCCCTGGACTGAAAACTGACTGCTATAACTGTGTATGACTTGGACTGTTTGTTGAACTTTGCCAAACCGTTTACTTGAAGTAAAAACCTACATTTTACTGTACAGTGTATCTGTGTGCTGGTTGTGTGTTATTCTTCACCATTCTCACTACGTCTCCCTGTGTGCGCTCATTCTCCTAATGGGGAATTACCTCAACAATAACCATAGCTAAAAATGAGAGGTTAACTGACAGACTCAAAACTTGTCAGAGGGTTTTTGCACCCTCTCTTGAAGGGGACCCTCTCCCCTTGTGGTAGTGCACCCTTTCCTGAAGGGGTCATCACTGGTTGGGTTGCACCACCACCTCCTTGAGAGCCGATGGGATCACACCTCACTTAAGGAATTAGTAACCATCTCCCAAAACCACTTGTGTCTCCACCAGGCAACCTTAGCCAGCCAGGAGATACATGAAATGCTGGGATGGTCAACCTAGCAGTTGCAAAAGCCCTCTTCACATCCTCAGATGCAACGGGATCAAACTCCCCTCAGATAACCTTCAAAAATTTAGCCCTGTAACCTCCATTGGCACTGGCCTAAAGCGAGAGTCCAATGTGGAACAAATGCAAGAGACTCCACCTGCAAAGCACACAGTAGATTCCTCATGTGATCCTATAGATTAAATTCTTTGGTCTATGGTAAAGGCCATAGGCTAGAAACCAGGAATTTGTGAACTTTAGCTCTGCCTTAGGCATGAAAGCCAGCTGGTGGCTTTGGTTCAGTCATGCTTTCTCACCTCACCTCACCGAGTTGTAATTGTGGGGAAAATAGGAGGGGAAAGGAGTATTAGGGATGTTTGCCATCTTCAGTTATTTATAAAAAATAATAAAGTTGAGATAAAAAAATGTACCACAGCTTCCGGAAGTGATTAAAACTTCATATATTTATTATTAAAATTCAGTGTCACACATATTGAATGCGACATATATACATACAAATAAATAAACAAGCTTTCTGAGTTCAAGAAAACTACTCTTGATAAACACATTTAGGAAAACATATAAAATAATTAGATGATAGATTTAAAATTAATCATTTATGCAGAGCACTTTACTCTTTAGCAATAAAGAAATCAAACTATTCTATGGTTCTTGGGTAAAAGAAAAAAATTAAATAATTTTTTCCTGTTTAGGACTTACCTGATTAACAAGTGAAAATCCATTTCTCCGCCACATTCCAGCATGAACTTGGGCACACAGAACTAGACATCGCAGGGGATGTTCTATTAACATAGGAGGACTAAGTTCACTCTGTAATTGAAGATAAACACAAAACTCAATGTATTTGTTTTATGTTTTTAAAGAGCATTCAAAAATTCATTTCCATGACTTAAAATATAGGAAGTTATACCTATAGTGATTCACTGAACTATAGGCACTGTCACCTCTGGATTTCCCCAACTAACAGTTCAGGGTTATTGTTTTTTACTAAAATACTCCACTCTTAGAGGTTTATTAACATAATATTGCTCACCATTGGTAGTTGTTCTGGAAACTTGTATGCTACTTCTGTTCTGCTCAAAAGTGCATGCAGACCTATATTAAAACAAAAATGCATTCTACTTGAAAAAGGCTGTCCTAGAAATATCTAGTACTGAGCCATGAAAGCTTTATAAATTTAAAAAAAAAAACATCACTCTGGACAGCATTTGGAAATCTGCTGGTGGACAATGTAGCATCCAAAGAATCAATGTCACATAACTGTAGTAATGACTCTCACTTATCAGTAAGGAAATTGCTGTATTTTATAAGCAAATGTAGTTTCAAAGGTGGTTTTCAATAGCAGCCATTTTTAGAAGACACAGAGATGATTACAATGTGAGTTAGTGCCATAAGACTTCCAATACCAAGAAAGGTTGCAACTGGTGCACCAGCCAAGGATCAGCAAAAGTTCTTCTAGACATAGTTTCCACCTGATGATTAAGCAGTAACCATGAGACTAGGACAATCATCAAATCACAGACTTGCTTCTTCAAAGGAGCATTACTCCGCCCAAAGTCATAGCAGAAGTGACAGAAAGCCAGTTCATTTCTGGATATTCATCAACATTGACTTGGAGGAATTCAATTTCAGTTTTTTCTTTACCATCCAGTTCCTCGTAGCCTCCAGACACTGTATCAAGGCTTCTACAGCATCACCAGAGTGGTGATGAGCAGATGACCTCTTTTAGAGTGCCTAAATCTGGTTCATGGGGCCAGCCTGGAAATAGCAAAGGACCGGTCCGTGGTACTTCTGGCAGCCAAAACAGGATGCAGAGGGGCAGTAAGTGGCCCCAGACAATGCAATGTTGGCATGGATATCTCCTGAAGCATTCTGCCAGCCAAACATGGTGCGGGAGGCCACACGAGGCTCCCTGTGCTCTGTTTTCAGCCTGGACAGCCTCCTACAGCACTTTGCTGGTCCCCATGAGCCCCATTTTGGCCAGCAAAGTGCTGCAGGAGGCATCCATCCCCCTCCCCCCTCCCCCCGGGGCAGCCCATGGAGGATATATAATGCTGATCCGGCCATTGAAAAAATCCAGTTTGACATCCCTGGTCTACTTCGTGAAATTCTGAAACACTGTAATGTAGTGACACAATTATCCATCTTCTTAAGCTACTCAGAAGGCTATTATAATCAGTGGTAAATAAGGCTACTGACAGAGTTTAAAGAACCAAGAAAGAAGCATTACCCCAATTCAAGTCCAAAAAAATAATCAGGAAGAACAATTACATTACTAGAGTAAATTATTTTCAAAACTGGTACAGGTGTAGATCCTAGAAAAAGTCATATCTGTTTAAAGGGTGGCAGATAGGTGCTACATTCTTACTCCAGATATTACAACCAGACCGGGCAGAATACTGACCAAGTATTACATGAACTTAAATTACTTATATGAGGATGAAAACTTACACCCCATTATTGGAATGTTATAACATTGTTTTTAGACTCAGCTTGTGAGATCTTCAACCTTTACAATCAAAGACAATTACAGTATGCATTTATAGTGCGTGGTATGTCTTGAGAAGCAACAAGTTTATGGTTTGCCTATGAATACAAAACTAACAGACTGACATACTACTGACATATTATAGACTGAATCTTGATCTTGCTAGGACATGATAAGCAACATAATTTCTGGGCAAGCCTCACATCAAGATGACAAAAAATGTAGCCTGGGAGCCATGAATGTTTCCCACATCCACAAAGTAGATGGAATAAAAATTTGAGAAGTTTTTGCATTTTCGGGAGAAAATATAATTGCTTAACCAATCCAATTTATCTCACAAATGAACCATTTTTAAAATATGGCTTTAAACTTTTACCCAAAATCTTTTGTGGCCCTTGAACCAACAGAAGTGGATAGCACTCCTTATAGTATCTACGATTTAGCTACATCTAAAATATAGTGTATTATATTTTGTGTATGTGTGTTTACACAATTGTGATAAGTTGCTATAATGGTAAGAATAATTTAATTTGAACCTGACAATATCAAAGAAACTCAGTTTCATACAGCTTACTAGCTCATGTCTTTGTTATAAAGTGAATTCAATTCATTTCCCACCCACAAAGATAGCAAGCAAAAGACAAAATTTATGTTATAGTTATGAAAACAAACCATATTAAAAATTAACCACCAAATCAACAAAGCAATTTAGGTCTCACCTGCAAGTAAACGGGAAACAGGAAGATGAATGCTAACTTTTTCCTGAGAAACACAGTATCTAATAGTTTCAACTGAATGTCCACACATGCTGAGTTCAATAGGTTGTTCTCCATCAGTAAAACCACAGTGGCATTGCATCAAAGCAGTCAAACATTTCTTATATGCTTCAATAAGCACTTTTTCCTTTAAAGATTAAAGGTAAATTATGTTTACAGAAAACACAGCTCTTAAAATTGTAACAAAATTATCATGCATTCGTGATCAAGTTAAACAAGTGAAAAATTGCATCAAGGTAAAATTTATCTAACCTATTTGAAATGTATTGGCCAATGCTGTTTCAATAACTGTTGGAACTGTATCACAGTAGGCAGCAAGAGGTATACAATTCCATGTTATAAATAAAACTTTAGTGGCAGAAATGATAACATAGGAAGCGCATATAAGACACTTTTAATTCTGTTTTTTTTTTTTACTCCAAATAAGAGAAAAAAATACTGGTGATGGAAAGTTTTCTTTTCTCACCTCTAGGCCCTGCTTTGCAATGAGAGCTGTAGTATTTTTAGTACTTTCTTCTAGGGTATTTTATCATTTCACTCTAGAGCAGATTTCTAGAGAGTAAAGAAGATGGCTTTGACAGAGAGAGCTCATTAGACTTCATTTGCATCCCAATTAAGTGAGTCCTCATTAGTACATTTCATTTTCTGAATTGCACTCTTCCTTTTCTTATACATTATATCCGTAAATCTTGTGGTTCTTCATGTGTGCTATCACCATCCATGTATAGCTATATAAACAATAGTACTTGCAAGAAGATTGAAATATAAGACTGAAGTATATAGAGTGTCTCTTTCTTAAAAAAAAAATCTAGTAATTATGAATTTTACCTCTTTTCCTCACATACAGTGATTTCCTGCCATGTCCAAAGCTATCCAAACTATTCTTGTTTCTTTAAACAAAATGCATCCAATCACATTCACATTCTGGATACCATTTTAAGTGGTAGGCAAAAAAAGTGAAACTAGAATATTTTTCAAACTACATCTCATTGTATCAGTTTGCTCAAATACTAAGATTTACCTTAGCCACATATATATTTCTAAATAATTGATCATTTGTTGTCCACAGAATCAGCGACAATAGTATGAATTTTATCCAATTCATTCTGTCCATCTCTGATTCATTTTTGCCTCTCTGTTCATGACAATTTTTTTTAACTGTCTCAGTTTTCAATCAGTAAAATAGGGAGAATTTCCTCTTTAATTTATTCCCTGTTCTAAAGAACCTTAAATCAGGGGTGCCAGGCCCATGCCTAGTTTATCAAGGGGGAAAAAATCCCAATACATCATGCAACACTGCTGTGAAGACATGAGTTTGACACCTCTGCTCTAAATTATCCAAAGAAAATTAGAGAGGGAACACAAAACTGTAGCTACAAAAAGGTATCTCACAGTAACTTTTGCATGAAATAATTAATCTCATACTAATGAGCACACCCTTTCCTTTTATTCCTTCTGAAATATACCCAAGCCCAGACCTGAAGATTGCATGTTAATTTATTTTACTCCAATGTTTCCTGCTTAAAAATCATGGGCATTTGAGTTTCCATTTTAAGCAACACAATCTTACTGATACAAATCATATAAAGAAATCTTGAGAGTTCTTTATTGCCCTCATTCAAATATATTTGAAACATTTTAACAACTTACATCTAAAGCACACCAATCTTGCATCATTGAGATAACATGTGTTAATTTCATCTGCAGCGTGAATGCAGCTTCCCACTCTGGTTCCATTTCAATATGCTGTCCGACTTGGCGAGTTATTGGATCCATGCCCTTCAGACACAGATGAAAACAACAAAGAAGTATTAATGCTAAGACCCAGCAAATCTTTGCCTAGTGACTGTCTATAGCCAAGATAGAAAAATGGCTGGCTGTGGTTTGCTAATGCTAATTTTACTTGTGATGGAGGAGCTAAACAAACCCGAGATGCTGAAAATTATATCCATTACAATTCTGGTTTACTACCTCATAGCTTCTAGGATTTCACTTCATAAGGTTCAACAATTCTTCATAAGAAAATCTTGATTAATAAAGAGGACTGTAGAAAAATTAGCTTTACTGAAACTCTGTTCTATCACCAAGAAAAAAGAAACCTCATTTAAAAGGTATTGGAAATATAACAATTATATAAAAAACAATTTTCACCATCTTGTTTGTAATCATGCAATTAATATGGTACTATTTTTGTATATTACTTACTTGCATACACCTCAGCAATTCCAAGAAGACATCAAAGCCATCTAGAAATTTTTGCCTCAGTTGATCTGACCACTCAGTTGGCTTGCTTATCAGCACATACCTATGTACAGCAAAAATAAATTTTCAGGCTGATTTTTGTATTTATATAAAATTATATTTGCTGATTTTTAAAAACTCACTTACTTTAAATCCAGAATCAGGCTTTGGACTCGGCGAAATTTGAATGCCTGTAGCGCAGTATACCGTTCAAACTGAAATCTCCCCTGTATATCTCTATGTCGTAAATGATCCATAAATGTTGAGATTATAGTAGTCAGGAGATTTTCTTCTATAATTAACATTCTTGCCTATCGCAAAAGTACATTTGAAAGTGTGTTTTAATCAGAAGCTGCAGAAACAATTAGTTGTACGTCAAATGCAGTTATTTTCAGCACCAAATGGCAAATAGTTCCTGAATGGGAAACTAGTGGAATCATCATGTTCCAAGATAATTAAAGGAAGGATTGGATAAATTGTTAGAAACCCATGCCTCTAAAAACTTTATTTTTAAATAAAGATATCATTATTCTGAAACTTGAATCATAATTAGTATCATCCATTAAGAATAAACATCTGCTGGTTAAGTACTCTAATCTCATGAAGTGATCACATTCATTTTTTACAATTGCTTATAACATGAACATACAAATCTGCTGAAATTATGTGGCTTTGGAATTATCTCAACAGAGCACATTTTTACAACGTGCGCTATTGAGATAATTTCAGAGGATCCACCCTTATTTCTCCAAAATATGAATAGAATCCAACTGCAAGGCAGCTTTCTACTACTGAGTTCCATCCCTTAACTAATGCAGGTACAAAAATCAAAGTATCACAGGCAGATGTTTACCCTCTGCTTTGACACATCCATCTCCTTAGATAAATGGTTTCACTGCTGAACAGCTTTTATATTAGTGGAGTAAATAGTAGAGCAGTCAAGCAGAATTTATTTCTATATAACTTCAAATGACTATTTGTGTCCTGTAGTCTAAGACAGGGTATGCACTTCCTTCACTCAAAGACTGTTCTTGGCTTTGTATAGTACAATGGTTCCCAAATGTTCCCCTTTTAAAAAACAATTAAAGACCCCAAATAGCTTTTGTTTACATGGACTATATCTATCAATATTTACCAAATTAGAAATTAAAAATATTTTTGACTTCACAGACCCTCTGACTTAAGACACCCCCCCAAGAGGTCCACAAATTACACTTTGAGACTCAATGGCATAGCAAATCAAAGACCACACTCTAAACGTGGTGTGGCTGTAGGCTCCAAATGCAAGTTTTATTTATTTCATTTTGTAAACTTTTAAAAAATATATTATTACATAACTAAATTTGTAATAAAAAACAATTTCCCTTCCTCCAGTCATAGTATTGATTTTTTTTAAAAATGGAAGAGAAGTAAGTAGAGAAAAATGGGGGTGGGGGGAGAATAACAACTTGGAAAAATCTTGAAGGAAGAATGGGTAACCCCTAAAAGGCATTACCATCTTGACATAGTGGAAAGTATTTATAGCTCCAATGAATTAGAGTTATGCCAGTTGAGAAACCTTTGATTGATAAGATCAAAAACAGAAGGACAATTCTTAGAGTAAGTCCAGTATTGAGATGGACACATGGGCTCTGAAAATATGAGTGAAGCCAAGAAATTTAGGAGATGGAATTCAAAAATCAAATTCAGAAGATTTGATTCAGAGAGAGGAATTCCTCATATTATAAATAAAAAAATTATTTGTACCACAGAAGTGAGAAGCATAGCCTAAATAAAACTCAAAATCATCAAATTGGAAATGAAACACACTAAATTTGATGCTTCAGTAATAAATAAAATTATGGGGGAGGGGCAGAATGTTTCTGATTATCTGGCAATATTCAGAATATGAGAGCGTATTAAGGAACCAAGTGGCAATGAAATTAAAATGGAGTGGTTAAATCTCATTAGAATTTAAGAAATGAAAGGATTGTTCCTATAAAAATATGAAGGAAACGCAGTGAGGAACTTGAACTGGACAAAGTTGGGTAATGAAGTTGGGCACAAAATAAGGAGAGAAAGATAAAAGTAAAGATAAAACATGGTGAACAATCAGTAAAACGTAACAGCATGTGAGCTAGGGGAAGAAATTCAGAAGTTTTAGTATGTTGTACGTGCCTACATGAGCCATTTATTGGACTCATATTTTGGAGTTAAAAGATGATACCGTCTTCTGTGCATCTGGCTTTGTGCCTAAGACAGGACCAGAACTCATAGCCTCTTAATTTCTAGTTTAGTGCCTTAACTGCTACCACCACATACTGGCTCTTTTTTTTTTCAATCTACAAATTATAATTTTGTTACAGGTAGGCTCTGTCTTTTTTAATCATAAAATTATATAAGAATCAATATTTAAGATTCCAAATATAATAATACATTGTATCTGTATTAGATAGCCTTCAGAGCAAACAGAAGTTTTCATTCAACATTTAAATACTTACAAGAGAAGGTACTGTGAATATCTGCACCGAGAGGTCAGCAATTGAATACTCCCTGTCGTGGTCATCTTTCACATAATCATTCTGCAATCGCTCATAATTCTATTAAGAAGAAGGCAAAAAAGGCAGAAAGTGCCAACTATCAGTTTTTAAAAAAAGATAGTACTACTCACCAGAGTAGGTACAGTGAAGAGCTGAACAGAGAGAGCAGTCACCGACATTGGCCGCTCGTGATCATCCTCCATAAAATCTCTCTGCAACTGCCGATAATTCTAAACAACAAGGGGAAATTCACCTCTAATCTGCACTGATTGGATATTTTGTCTAAGTTTCATATTTGTAATGGAAAACTATGTCCTAAAACTGGCAACTATTTATATCTCAAATTACTAAACTATAGCTAAGGGGAAACCCTTAGCAGCAATAGGAAATTAAATACATATACCAAATATATCCATTGTTACAGGAAACATTTTTGGATTCAATCAATATTTAAATTAAATTGATGGAGTTGTGCAATTTATAGAAATATTTTTTACAATATAAAAACAAATTAATGGAGAATTGAAAATCATTAGTTCAATTCAATTGAAGACCATGATATTATCAGAAGTTGCATAATAATTCAACCAATTAATGAAGTGCCACCTTTTTATCTTGAGTATCAAAAATGCCTAATAAAAATTGAATCTTCATTTATTCTACTAAATTAGGGACATTCTGTATCTTAGGAAACAAGTTGTTCTAAAAGGAGAGATAGCTTCTGAGAAGAACCACCATTTACTTTATCTGGGATTGTGAACCTTCAGAGACCACAAGGGGTGATCTAAAACTAGTTGTGAAAACTATTCTATACACAACGAGGGGCAGGAGGAGGCATGCACACACCCACGGCTCGCTTTCCCAGCTCTGCCCAGCCTGCATGGCTCTGGCGCGGCCCTGGCGGGATGAGCGGAGGGTCCGCCGGGGAAGCACTCACTGCCGGACCCTCCACTCATCCCACCAAGGCCGCACCAGAGCCGTGAGGGCTGGGCAGAGCCGGGAAGGCGAGCCATGGGTGCGTGCATGCCTCCTCCTGCCCCTTGTTCCCAAATCTCGCCCGGGCGAGCAGCTCTTCGCTTGCTCTGCAAAGCCGCGGCTTCCTCACCTCTCAGGAAGCAGAAGAACCGGCTGCAGCCTCCTCCTCCTCAGCTGCAGCGTGGATGCTGACCTTGCAGGGAGAGAGAGAGAGAGAGCAGGAGAGATCCTCTCGGGTGAGCGCCTTCCCTTGGAAGGCAGCGACAGGAGCGCCTGAAGCCAAGTGTCTCCTCAGGGCTCCGGTCACAGGGAGGAGCCCTGACTGGCTGCACATGGCTGCGCCAAACACCGCGGTGTTCCTCTAACGCTGCGGCAGCAAGGGAGAAGGGAAAGCAACAGTGGCAGAAGGTCTCCCGAACTTCCAAGCTGTTGCCGCCCGCCCACCCGAGGATGCAAGGTGGGGAATTAAGTCACCCCTGAAAAGACGGCCTAGCCGCTTTTTCGGGGGTAAAAAAAAAAATAAGGCCCGACCTTATAATGTGAGAAACACGGCAGAGTACTTTGAATCTGATCTAGAATCATATTTGTAATCACTTAAATAATCATAACAGAGATATAACACTAATTTATTTGTTATTTCTAGTTTGTGGACTGGTTGCTGCATTTGAAACTTGCTTCTTGTTGCTTACAAGTCATTGTTGCAAGGGTCTCCTGATTCTAAAAGACCCACAGCTGGCTTTTGCCTGCGGCAATAGCAGGTGCTGTGAGTCTTAAGGGATTACCAAACCATGGATGATTATCTATAGAGGAAATGCAACTTCATCCAGAGTCAATGTTGGAACTGGAACCAAGCCAAATCAATAATACGATATTATAAAGAATTTGTAACTGAAAAGTACTCACCCTGGCAAACCGGAAGGCAAACAGTTTCTTGTATTTCAAATCCATAAGTAGGCTGCTCATGAATAACTGATGATACACACTTCTAGCTCCTGGGGATAAAGAAGGGAAGTGTCAGGAAAAAATACATATTAAATGTCAACTTGCATGAGAACAGTCTATTAAAAAATAATAGTAAATCCTAAATAGCACTAAATGTTTTTACACTATGGAATATTATGGAACTTGCTTGGTTGCACAGCTTTGTTTCTGGAGTGCTGTGGCCCAGTGCTGATCCACGGAATGGGGGTTAGGGACCCCTGCTCTAAAACAATGCATACTGGCAAAATGCTTACTTAAAAAAATAGGGAAAATAATGGAGACATCTTAAAATTGGAAATGTTGGCAAAAGGTTGTAGACAGTAATATAGGACTATTGTGGGAAATGAATATTTGTCAAAATGAATGGCTGTATATATGAGCTTGTTTCTGCCCATTTTGTAATATGTTACTTAGCAATGGAACGGCAGTCAAATATTCGATGGGAAGGGATGAGGATTTCTATACTGAGCAGGGTGTTGGATGAGAAAACTTGAAAGGTTCCTCTAATCCAGGGTCTTCAAACTAGGCAAGTTTAAGACTTGTGGACTTCAACTCCCAGAATTCCTGAGCTAACATCACTGGAGGAAGAATTCTGCGAATTGAAGTCCACAAGTCTTAAGGCTATCAAGTTTGAAGATCCTTGCTCTAAACCTATGATTAATTCTGTGCGTCAGAAGCATAAAAGAAGCAGTGGGAATGAGTTACCTCAGAACCTTGTGTAGCTTAAACAAGAAAAGGGTTATGAATGAATGAACATTAAATGTATGATCGCTATGAGGAAAGTTCAATAAAGTGGTCTGGTCATATGGAGAAAAAGAATTATTGAAAATCTACACAACTGCATGAAACAAGAGTGACTGGGTTGAAAAGAAGAATTGTGTTTGTATGACATTAAAGTTTCTCAGCAATAAAGACATTTACAGAGCAAGAAATATATATATGAATTAATTTCAGAACATGGTGGAAACAAGGATGTTTGGTTAGCACAGAAAGAGATGGAGATGTATGGCGAAAAATGTAGGTATTATAGAGTTTTAGCTTTCCTTTTATCTCCCACCTTATTTTTGTTTACTGAATTACTTCTTACTTTTTTCTGTGCTTTATGTTGCTTACTCAGATGATGAGCATATATTTAACAGAATAACAGATTGGAAGGCACCTTGGAAGTCTTCTAGACCACCCGTTGCAAAAGCTGGAGAGCCATGATGGTGTAGTGTTAGAATGCAGTATTGCAGGCTAACTCTGCCAACTGCCAGCAGTTCAGTCCTGTCTGGCTTAAAGTTGACTCAGCCTTCCATCTTTCCGAGGTCGGTAAAATGAGAACCTAGATTGTTGGGAGCAATATGCTGACTCTGTAAATCACTTAGAAAGGACTGTAAAGCACTGTGAAGCATTATATAAGGCTAAAGTATTATTGCTGTTGCTACCCCATACCATTCCAGACAAGTGGCTATCCAGCCTCTTCTTAAAAACATCCAGTGATGGCACACCCACAACTTTTGAAGGAAAGCTGTTCCATTGGTTAATTGTTCTCACTGTTAGGAAATTTCTCTTTGCTTCTAGGTTGCTTTTCTTTGATTAGTTTCCATCCATTGTTTTTTGTCTTGCCTTTTTGATGCTTTGGAAAATAGTTTGACCCTCTCTTCTTTGTAGCATCCCTCAAATTCTGATATTTGAGGGGCTGCCTCAATATTTACAATACATATTTACAAATTAATAAATATTAATAAATATTTAATTCATAAATATTTTCAAATTCTAAGGAGAAAGATGCTGTTATCAGAGTGAACTTTAAACTGTGCTCCCAAACCCTGATAAGAAACTAATCAACCCTATAAAGTTAGTTCTACTAATTATAAGAGGATTGTAGTATAATCTATGCATGTTTATTCGGAACAGGTATTGAAATTGTAAACAGAAATCTTGTTAAGAGAATGCTTAAAAATAGCCTAATACTTGGTGAGTAGCAAAAACACATATTCTTTGGCCATGCAGGAAAATGGCCAAAGAAGCAAGCACTGCATAACAGGCTATATAAAATGTATCAACACTTGGTGATATTATTTTTTTTTTTAAAAAGAACAATTAATTCACCTTTCCAAAGTTTAGAATCAGAAAGCATCAATTTATCAACAAGGGAAGAATTTTCTCCTTCTGGGCCTTCTTGTAAACCAACTTGGCACAATATTCTACGAAGACCATCTAATTAAAAAGGAGAGAAGAGTCAAAAGAGGGTATCAGTCTGCTTCCATAATTAAGTTTCACATATATTTAGTTCTGTTATATTTATGACATTTAATCACTAACATTCAGAATCTTAGCACTGGAAGTATTTACTGTATTTTTCGGAGTGTAAGACGCCCACAGTATAAGATGCACCTAGCTTTTGGGGAGGGAAAAAAAAAAAAAAAAGCCTCTGCCTCTCAGCAATTTGCTTCCTTGCAGCAAACAACAAACAGCCTGGTCAGCTTCAGCACAGCCTGATTAGTACAAGCAATTGGTTGTTGATTGGATAGGTCACCTGATAATCAGCTGTTTCAGGATGCAGGGATTGCCATCCCCTATTGCCGCCTCTGTGCGCCCCATTTTCAGTCTCCGTATCCTGTTTTTGGCCTCCACGTACCCCATTTTCGGTCCATTCTGGGCAGCGGAGATTGGGATGGGCAGAAAATGGGGCATGTGGAGGCTGAAAACTGGGTGTGCGGACATTTTCCTTCTGCAAGATGACTTTGAATACCAAATATTCAAGAAAGAATACCCTCCACAATAAAATTTCTATGTAAAATATTCTTGCAGCTTCTTTTAGAAAAATAATATTGAGAAATTCAATTTGTACTTCTTCCAATTTAAAGTATTATGGCTTCTATAATTTTGAGTTAAAAAAAAATGTAATTAACCAGAACATTTTGTTTATATTTACCCTTAGCCTTCAGTATCCAGAAAATATTTTCTAGTTTTTCAATCATATACATTTTACCTCAGATTTTTTTAAAGGTCTTATTTTAACTCCAGTACCTGAATATCCGATAATGTTACTCAGCCAAGTGAGAAGCTTCAGACCAAAGCTTTGATGGGCAACAATCCATGAACGCATAACTTGAACCTTCAATGGCCGAGTCTGGCGAGTAGTACTTCTCTTAAGATAAATAAGAGAAGGGTGTAAAAGTCAAATGTTTCATTCAAACAAAGCCTTGGGTAAGATGTATTCACTTAAACATTAAAATACTTAAGGAAATTATTATTTGCAAGGTGTAATTTTTAATACAAGATGCCAACAATTTTAATTCAGTAAGTTCTTTTGAATAATTTTACAAACTGATAAAAGAATAACATCTTACCTCAATTTAAATTCTTATATCATTTTTATTCCAATATACTTAATTGGAAAAACCAATCAAACATATTTCATTGCTGTTTGTCTGTATTGTCTTTGTCTTTCCAATATTGAATAATTATTTTGTTCTTTGCAACTTTAAACATGCATTTTGTTATAACTACCGATAGGCTACAATTGTGAGATGATAGTGCTGAACCAATAATTTATTATTAAGCAAAGTTAAACCATGGAACTTACCACTATCACAGATTTGGCTTGATCACAATACTGAAAATCTCCATAGCGAACTGATCTGCGCCCCTATTAAACAAGCACATGGCAATTAGTAAGTCATTCAAAGATAATTTAAACATTATAATCCCCATTATTATAGGGATTAGTTGACCAAAATTCTGAAGCTTTCTTGTAAACTATCATGAAAGACTTCTTAATAATTACACATCATTTCTCACATAGCCTTCTATGCAAGAGAAAGAAGGTAATCCAGAAAGGTACAGCATTACTATAGAGACAAAAAGCTCCAGTACCAACTATTTAACTCCACATCAATTTCCACTTCCATATAGCCTCTAAAATGAATGACAGAAAAAAAAATACTGCATAATTCATTATAATGGCATGTTGAATAGTGTAAAAATGGCTAACTGTTAAATCCTTCCGGTGCTACATATTTCAGGACTGCAGTCAACTACGTTGTCTGTCCTTGAATTATATTATGTCTGCTAAACATCAACAATGACTTGTGTTTATTATAATATTAAATAATTATAGATTCAGTCATACATAAAATTGAAGGACTACATATTCAGTAAGTTAATCAATGGAATGTTAAATTTACAATGAGTATATACATGGATACATAACATGGCTATCCAAGTTAGTAGTAAAATTAAAGCTATACACAATAATAACCCTGTATGTTTTTCCTACCAGTTGTATTCAATATGATGAAAAAGGATTTGCTTTTGAAATTTCTTTCAAAAGGAAAATGTCAATTTTTCATAATCTTTTTAATTTGTATTTATTAAGAATTGCCATACCATAGACAATAGAACAAAATAAAAATAAAGTTTAAGAAAATTAAAATAAAAGGTTAGAGATAAGAAATATATAAAATTCATTTTCAACTTTCTTTTCACAATCAATTACAATTTTATTGTCCCTCTTATCTCTTTAATATTTTACAAATTCCCTCACTCAATCTGTAAATACTCATAAAACTCAAAGGAAAACATCATAAGGGCCACTGAACTTTTTCATAATGGAAAATATGGTAGGTAGGCTTGAAAGTGATGAAAATATATGTATTTTTATATATAAATCCATATATGGGTAGTCCTCAATTGGAGCAAGGACTTCCATTGCTAAGTGATCTGGTCATTTAAGCCAGTTGTGTCTGATTTTATAACTTTTTTTGCCACAATTGTTAAATGAATCAAAATTGTCTTTAAGTGAACTGTGACATCATTAAGCAAATATGACTTCTCTCATTGACATTGCCTGACAGAAGTTGGCTGTGAAGCTTGCAGATTGTGCTCATGTGACCCCAGGTTGTAATTGTTGTATAAATCCATGTCAGTTGCCAAGTGCCCAAATCAGATCATATGACTATGGGGATGCTGCAATGATGTAGGTCAAAGCCTGTCAGAAGTAATTGTTTCCATCAGCATCAAATACTTGCTAAACAAATGATTGTAATTTGAAAATTACATACATTCCATAGCTTAAACTGCAAACATAGAAGAGGAGAATGAATAAAACTATGGAATTCTCCAGGAACCACAAATACATACCAATATATATAGGGATTAATAAGTTAAAAGGATAGAAAGGGTGTTGGTACTTATCTGACATGCCCGTTCTCTTTGAGCTGTGAAAAGCATCCACTAGTAGTGGGAGGTGCTTCAGTCTCTGCATGTCTAGGCTGGGCTTAATTTGTGGAACGCTCCTTCTCCTCAACGGGAGAAGTGTTCCCCAGTTTAGGCGAAGACGAGAGAAATAAACACCCTCGTCCTCAATGCCCGAACAATTTGTTGGCCGAAATAGGACCCCACCAGATGGAAAAAGGATGGGGCTGGATGCTCTTCACAGCTCAAAGAGAACGGGCATGTCAGGTAAGTACCAACGGCCTTTCTCCCATGAGCTGTTCAGAGCATCCAGTAGTGGGACATACCAAAGCTTGATCTGTCCCACGGGAGGGACTCCGTCTGGCTTGGAATCCCCTCCTGGTCCCTGTGGACCTGTTACAGAACTCTTCTGCCAAAGGAGGCCTCAGCGGATACAAACACATCTATTTTATAATGCCTAATGAAGGGCGATGGAGAGGCCCAGGTTGCAGCTCAACAAATTTCAGTTGTTGCCTATGTGGCCCACACTGCCGCGCTCCTTGTTGAATGAGTTGTTATGCCCCTGGGCACCTGTATTGATTGAATCTGATACATTTTCGCTATCGTGGCCCGTCACCAACAGCCTATTGTAGAAGATGAGACCTGAGTGTTGGACTGAAATGACACAAATAAGGCTTCTATTTTTCTAAAAGTCGCTGTGTGGTGAATATATATTCACAATGCTCGTCTCACATCAAGTCGATGCCATTGTAGTTCCAACCCTTGGAATGGTCTGGGACAAAAATTAGAAAGTATCAGCTCTTGTGCCCTGTGAAAAGCCGAATTAATTTTGGGTATAAATGTAGGATCAGAACAAAGGATCACGCGGTCAGAATGGAGGACACAAATATCTTGTCTGAATGACAAAGCTGCTAGTTCCGAAATAGGACAAGCGGAAGTGATTGCTATGAGGAAAACTACTTTATATGTCAGAAATTGAAGACTTGACGATTTCAAGGGTTTGAAAGGACACTTAGTGAGTGCAAGAAGGACCTTGTTAAGGTCCCAGGTGGGATAATGGTGAACCGCTGGAGGACATAAATTTGCTCCTCGAAGGAAACACCATATGCGTGGGTGATGGGAAAGAGATAGTAGACCTTCAGAAGTGATAACTGACGCCAAAGCCGCCACCTGTCTTTTCAACATATTAGGTGATTATCTCTTGTCAAGCCCCTCTTGCAAGAACTCTAGGATTTGAGCCACAGATGGACAGATGGGATCAATTTGAGACTTGGTACACCATTTGCAGAAACTGGATCACGTGGCATTGTAAATGCAAGTTGTTGTGGGGCATCTGGCGGTGATAACTCTGTTGGAAAACTTTTCGCTCTTCAGATGACTCCGCTTAACTTCCAGACAGTCAGGTGCAACCATTAAGGGTCCAGATATTGAAGGGGTCCCTGGGTTAGCAAGACTCTGTCCGGCGGGATTCTCCATTGTGTTGACACGGATAAACTGCGGAGGTCTGCAAACCATGGCCATCTGGGCCAGTAAGGAGCTACTAGAAGCAGCTCCGCCATCTCATCTAGCAGCTTCTGGATGACCTTGGGAAGTAATGGAAGTGGCGGGAATGCGTACAGAAGTCCCAAGGGCCAATGGCAGCGGAGTGTATTGAAGTTCTTCGCTCCTTGCAAGGGGTACTTGGAAAAAAATCTTGGGAGCTGAGCGCTGAGGGGGGAAGCGAACAGGTCTACCACTGGCTATTCAAATGTCCTAACCGCCTCTTGAAACAGGGTTGGATGGAGGCACCACTCTGATTGATCGATCGTGGCCCTGCTTAGCCAGTCTGCCTGTGTATTTGACAGTCCCGAAATGTGCTCTGCTCTGATGGAAAGTAGGTTGCTCTCTGCCCAACGACACAAGCTCTGCTTCCCGCCTGAGGTTTCGACTGTGTGCCCCCCGATTTGTTTATGTGAGCTTTTGCTGTTACGTTGTCGGTCAATATTAGTATGTGTTGATTGCATACCTGTGGAAGGAAGCTGCGGAGAGCCAGGTGTACTGCTCAAAACTCCAGCCAGTTTATGTGGCATGACTGTTCTATGTAGGACCAGCGGTCTTGGGCTGTGAGTGATTGAAAGTGAGCTCCCCATCCAAACAGGCTGGCATCAGTGGTGATGGTAAGTCTGTGGGACTCTTTGAAGAAACAACCTCTGTTTATGACTGGTCTGGTCCACCAGTGGAGAGATACCTTTGATCGAACCTTGACCTTGTATTTGGAGTTGCTTCAGCCGAATCGCTGGTACAGGAGCAGGAACCACTGGAGAGATCTAGTGTGGAAGTGGGCCCAAGGAATAGATATACATGAGATCATCTTGCCTAACAATTTTGATAGGTCAGCTAGGAGTACCCTTTTTTGAACTTTGATCTCCTTAACTAATTGATGGATGCTATTTTGTCTATCTGGAGACAGGAAAACTTTGCCTTCCATCATATCCAGGATTGCCCCTAGATGGATTAATCGAGTCGATGGTGTTAATTGACTCTTTTTCCAATTGATTGAGAATCTGTGTAACTGTAGGGATTGTAATGTGGTCTGAATGCTTGATGAATGGAAGATGACAAAATTAATATATCATCAAGGTAACACTGGATTCGTACAGGTACACCTTGGAGATGAGCAGCAATAGCTGCGAGAACCCTTGTGAAGGTCCTGGGGGCAGATGTTAGTCCGAAAGGAAGAGCCACATATTCGAAATGATGGTTATTATAATAGAATCACAGAAATTTATAGGGGGAAGGTCTAATAGGAATATATAAGTACGCCTCAGTCAGATCTATGGATGTAAGGACATCACCCTTTCTGATGCCAAGTAAGATGGATTGCAGGGTGTGCATTTTAAACTTGTGATATATTAAGAATCGGTTAAAATGTTTCAAATCTAAAATTGCTCTCAACCCCTCCCGAACTTTTGGAAACAACAAAAAGATGTGAATAGAAACCTTGCCCTCACTATTCGATAGCTACTGGTTGGATGGCTCATATGTCCAGTAGGTGTTGGATAGCTTTTTCCATAAGATTTTGTTTAACCAGATCTCTGGAAAGAGGGCAGGACATAAAGAAGTCTGGGGGTATGGATTGAAACTCTAGCGCAAGGCCGAATCTGATCGCGTCTCTGACCCAGGAATCAGATGTTGAGTCCCATTGGTCTGCGAATAATTTAAGGCGGCCGCCAATGGGAGTTGGGTCCATGGAGTTATCTTGGACAATGGAAAGGTCTATTTCCTGCTCCTTGAAAGGATCTCTTGGACTGGCCACCCCTTCGGTTCCTATCCCTGAAGTCGGACCTCTCTGGCTGCTGCCCTGGTCAGAAAGATGGGGGTCTCTGGTATCTGGGTGAGAATGGTCCCTGATAAAAGGACCGAAAGTATCCCTTCCAAAAGGACTGAGGGTTTTTAGGATCTGACTTCCAAAAAAGGGAAGGTAGAATTTTCTTTTTATCTTGAGTTTCGAGAAGCAGTGGATAGAGGGAAGGGCCAAACAGTCTGTCTCCCACAAAAGGAGATGAAGCCAGCTTGCATTTGTGCTTAATATCCGCTTGCCAAAGTTTTAATCATAATAAGCGTCACGTTGTGACATGTAAAGTAATGGCTCTGGCTGAAAACTTAACTGCATGAAAGGTTGCGTTAGCTGAGAATTCAGCGGCTGCTATAAGTTTTGCAATGTCTTGGTGTGTCCTAATGTTGGAATTGGGGACATGCTCCCGTAAGATCCGGAGCCATCTGAGAGAAGAACGGGTAAAGAAGGAAGCGGCCCTGGCAGCTCTGATGGCCCATGCATCTGACTGGGCCCTGTGTAGGGCCAGCTCGGCCCGTTTTTCCTCCGGCTTTAATGCCTCCAGCGCTTCAGTGGGAATGGAGGACGAGGACGCTAATCCCACAATAGGTTCATCTACCTCGGGAGTATTCAACAATTTTAAGAAATCAGGGGACATATTAAAGTATTTCATGTCATAACCCATGGGGCCAGGGTACATTGCTGCAGAAGCTCACTATTTCTGTACCAGGTTCGCAAATATGTGAAGAATTGGAATCACATCTGCCTTGACTACCCGTTGGCTGAAAATTAGATCTTCTGGTCCCTCTTCTGAAGGACTGGTAGAAGGGGCCGGCTTGTCCAGGCGTGCAGTGTTTCTGGCCTTAAGCAATAGTATAGTTGTGGGCGGAATAAGCCTGTAAATACAGGTTGTTCGGGAACAAGGCCCTCATCCTCAGACATCCCTCTTTCTAAGGGGTCCGCTTCTGAAAGGGCCGGGTCACTGTCATGTATTGATCCTGATTCAATCTGTTCCATCAGATCAATGTGCTCTACCTCTTCCGCCTCCTTCTGCTCCTCCTTCTGCGGCCCTTGGAGGAGCATATCTCCTTGAAACTGTACCTGGGTATAGTGTTGCTCCAACCTGGCCAATGATCAAACTGATTGTGAATCATACCCAGCAGGTGCAGGCTGATCCCTGGTCAGAACCGCATGTTGTAGGCCTGCTGCGATTCCCTGATGGATAGCCATCTCCATCCAGGCCTTCATCCTCTCTGGCACTTCCTCTGGAAGAGTTTGGTCCTGTCAAAGACTGGTAGCAGTTGGTATGAATGTTGTTTCAGGTACCCTTCACATAGTTCATGATCCAGTTGACTGGGCGTGTTGACTCTGTAGAGCCACACTGCGCCTGGATGAGAGGGAGAGATCTGGGGAGGAAGAAGGTAGGAAGACGGCACTGGACTGGGGACTTGAGAGGTCCTGTGTGCCTCCCATGTACACTTATCTATTTGCCTTTCCAATGCCTTGGGCGCCTGTTGGCGTCTTTTTCTGAGATCTTAGAATTCCCTTTTGTCTGGATTTGTGCTGAGATTTAGACTTGACCCTTGAGGTTGAGGTCTAGGAACCACTACCACCTGCCATTTCAATTAGAGATTTTACAGTATGTTTATTATTTAGTACTATACTGTATAGATGGTTGGCATGCCCAGGGGCCTGACAAAAGGGTGGACAGGGTGCCCTGAAATTGACCCCCCCCCCCATTTTTAGATATAAATATGTATATACCGTGTTTCTCATATAATAAGGCCGGACCTTATTCCTTTTTGAGCCCTGAAAAAATGACGAGGACCTCTTTTCGGGGGTGAATTAATTTCTCCCCCCCCCCCCATGCACCCTTGCCTAGAGCACCCTGCGGGCAGCTACACCTCACCACCAGCAACTCCTAATGGCCAATCTTGGCGAAGCGTGGAGGGCTCCCTACCCCCGTCAAGCGCCTTTGCTGCAGACCCAGGTCAGCGGGTGGGCGGCGGAGATATCTGCTGGCAGCGTTTCAGCTGCTTCTTAGGCCTCTGTAGCTTCCATGGTTCCCGCTGGTGCTGGAGCCTCTCTCCCTAGCGCCATTTCCAACAACAGCATCTGAGTCACTCCTGCTTTTCCCCCGTCCCCGTAACAAGAGGAAAAAAAACATTTTGAGGTATCTGGGAGCGCCACACGCTGTGCTTTGGTTTAATCCTGAGCTGCTGGGTGGGCATAAGAGCCGAGCGAGTGTCTCTGCTGTTGCTACCCTTGGTGCTTCAGCCTCAGGCTCTGCAAGCTTCCAAAAGTCCCAGTGCACAGCCCATTCCTGCATTCCAAGCGCACCCAGGCCAAGCTACAGCTGTCCCTCTCTCGTCAGTGCCATCTCCAACAACAGCAGCAGCAGCGGTAGGAACCATGGAAGCATTTCTCAGGTGGGGGAGCTGCCTCCGTAACTTCCATCCATTCTGACACCGCCTGCCTGCTAACCCGGTTCTGCAACAAAGGCGCTTGGTGGCGGTAGGAAGCCCTCCATGCTCCGCCATGATCGGCTGTTAGGAGTGGCTGATGGCGAGGCATAGCTGCCCGCGGGGTGCTCCTAATGGCAAGTTCCCCGCCTTCCCCCCCAATTTTGCATGTTTTAAAATAGTCCTAAACTTGGGAGGAAGGGCTTAATTTCATTTTATGCCTAGAAAACCGTCCTATTGGGAGGGTGTATTGTTGGAGAAGCACGGTATATGTTTCCAGTATGAGTCGTATCTTAATAATAATGAATTTATTATTATATTACAAGTATATTATTATTATTGCTGTTGTTGTTATTATTATTAGCATATATATGTCTGTAAATATATATCACTATAACAACTAATTTATTGGATATTCCAATCAGCCAAATTGAGAACACCCAACAGGCCAAAGTATTAATCACAGGCCTTCAACAGCTTCCCTGCACAGGCGGACATTGGCCTAGGTGTTCACTGTTGTGCCGCTAGTTAGGGAGAACTGTGAGGGTTAAGCCAACAACAAGAATAACAGACAGCCTCGAATATGGTTTAAAACAAAGTTGCAATGATTCCTTGGGGTTTTTGAATAAAGACCCTCTGATCGGGAATAAGAAACTACCTGACACAATCTACAGAAGATTTGCACTCAGTGCGGCCACACGGTTCACCTACAACAAAATGGCGATCGACCGTTATTTTTGGCGTGCGCGCCAGCAGAACTCTCCCGCTATGAGAAGGGATTAGCTCCAGACAGCTTTCTCTTAGTACTAAATGGCTGGGAGGGGTGAAAATAACCAGGTGTTTAAGCTCTTCATTCTGGGGGGAAAAACAGCGATACGACTCGGTTGCGAGTGAGAGAAACAAAATCATGCCATTTGTTTGTTAAATGGTGTGGCTATCGCTATCGCAAGGGCAGGGCTAGCAGTTGGGGGGGGGAACGGAACAAAGCCGAAGCCTTTCTCCACTCGGGGTGCGAAAAGTGCTTCCCAATACAGTGATCACCAACTGCCAGATGGAAAAGGCAGCGTGGGTAGATCGTTAAGCAATTTGTTAAGAGAACCTGAAAGATGAATTGACTGTTTCCAAACCTGAAAAGAGAAATTCTGTTTTGGGCAAGGAGTAATATAAAAGCACTGCTTATCCCTCATAAGCCAAAACTGGGGAATGCTGGGGAGGAGTCTCGTGGAGGAGGAGGAACGTTCCACAAATTAAGCCCAACCTAGTCATGCAGAGACTGAAGCACTACTCCCACACCTCCCACTACTACTGGATGCTCTGAACAGCTCATGGGAGAATTGTTGGGTGATAATATCATAGTAGAATGGGGGCTATAATAAATGTACAGACTACTTGTACCAGATCAAAAATATGCTGTGTATGCATAAGTCACTTTAAATAGTTTGATGTGCTTGATAAAGTATAAACTTAAGCAAATTTCTTGCTATGCTGAAATTTAAAAAAAATGCCTTCCCAGAATCATAATTCTGATGGCTTTGTATACTGCAAAAGTTTATCGGACTGGGAAGACATCCAGTAGAAACTCCTCCATGTTGTACAGTATATACTGTATTGCAAAAGAGACAGGGAGAGACTCTGCATTATTTAATTTTTTTATTAATGGGACATTAATAAAGATACTCAAGCACTGAACCATGCTCTAATATTGTTCTGGAAATTGTCACACCCATATTCTTCTAGTTTTCTTTTACCAATACAAAGGAACTTATAATATACAGATTAATACATTTCTAAGTAAAACATTAATAAGCTTAAATAAATTACTTACATCTCTATCCACAGTTGTTGCAAATCCAATGGCCTCCTTCTGTGTACAATTTACTGCTTTTTGAAGTGTATAAATAACTTGCTCATATGTGTGGACTTCATCATTAAAAAGCATACAGTAATAAGTATCATTTTTGTTGCTGTAAAGACAGTATCACAAACCACATATTCAGTCATCAATCAGTTAAAGTATTTTTGGCATCATTTTTCCATTATTCCATACATTTTTCCATTATTCCATACAACTTGTTGATTAAAGACAACAATTAAATGTTTTTATTAATAATATAATATAGCAATACCAATAAAACACTTACCCATTACAAATTGTATTGGCTTTTTATCTGGACAAATCTCTTTGCTATTCACGTGTTTCTGCATTTCATTTACTGTTAGCTGTCTTCAGTGTTCAAACTGAAGCAGAATAAAATACTGACAAAAGTGAAAATGTAGGTTTGAGTACAGACACTAAACTTTCCTACTAACAATAAAAACGTGCTGTTGTTTTCTTCCTAGGTTTTTTAAAAAAACTGTTTAGGCTACCCTACAGCCAGGGAAGCTTGGGTGGTCTCCCATCAAATTTCTAGATAAGCCCAGTTCTGACTTTTAAGCCTAGATAAAGCCAATCTGATTCTAAAGCCAGTCTGATTCTGCTATATATTAATAGTATAAAATATAATTCTACATTTGGCAAGACTCAAGGATAAATTCTTGAAAAAAACAACAACAAAGCTGATAAATCCTGGATGCTGGCAGGTTAAGGAACTGCTGGTAATTAAGGAGCAATAATAGTAAAGACATTGAAACAATGTCAAGTCATGAAGACTGCTTTCAAATCTGGACTCTAGCTGACATGACCTTCTTGGATTTGATTTGGTTACCAGCTTGTTTGGACACAGTCACTTAGGAAATCTTTTATGGTGACGTACAAAGCTGAATTTATAATTCTGAGGTAAGTTCTTTGTGGTAACATGCCTGAACTGCCATTCATGAAGTCACTACAATTCAAGTCACTTTTTACAAATAATTCCTGTATAATACATTTTTCTTTTACTATTTAAAAGAACAATCATAATAATGTTTTAGTAAAACTCGGAATCAAAACTAGGAATTTGGTTTTCAACTTACGCTGTTACTAAACCTGGTGGCAGCTCATTTTCCTTTTCCCATGTTAATATATCTACAGCATACTGAAACACGACTGCAAAAATACCATATACTTTTGTTATCATATCTTCTGGCAAGTGCACAACAGGATCCTAAAATAGATACAGTGAAAATATGATTATACCAAGAATTTTTTTTCATTTTTTTCTACCATAATATTCTACAGGAATTGTCTTTGGGGATTTTTTCATATTGACTGTGAATATACCCAAGTGAATTTGAATATTTCATTTCATGGTTTTCTGAATATTTATGTAACATTCGCTATGCTTTCTTCATTCCTTTTTTATCTTTCAATGTGTATTTCCAGATGTTTCAGGCTAAACTAACTGGAATTTTTGAAATTTAGGGTAATTTTTTATAGGTATGAAAACATAGTGGTGACATGCTATATAAGAGTCTTGCAAATATTTTCCTTGGTTTTTCTCTAGCTTCTATTAATTCACGAGTGTCAAACTCTATTGTGTCGCTTGGCATACTGCGACATTTTTTACCTTTGCGGAGCTGGTGTGAGAATGGTCTGAACATGACACATCCAGCCCAGCAGGCCACCAGTTTGACAGGCCTGCATTAATTGGATACTCTTATTAAGACAGATTATGAATCATTTCCACAAAAGGGGAATCTGTTAAAATTAAAAATACAAAAAAAAAAATCTCCTGAGGATTCGAAGTAAACTTAGATATCCCTGAAGGAGCAGTGACAGAATTGTGAAGATTGGTGATCAGACAGATCTCCAGAAAATGGAGACATTGTGAGGTTGCCCCTGTGAGTGGACTGCAGGAATGGAGACTTCTGGCTCTTGAGTCGAGCACTGGGAGTTGAGGAATTTCAATAAAGCTCACAGCTGTAATGCAGTCTACATAGGCATAATGTTCATATCAAGCCTCTTTTATTAATCACTTTTAGAAATTTGCTTAAATACTTTCCAGTTATTAGTAGCAACCCTCGGATCGACAGATTTTATAAAATTGGATGAGTTTACTTCAATCCTTAATGAAAGAAATTTTAAATATAAATCTAAAGACTTAAACATCTTTTTTAGAAAAAGCAACAAAAGGGTGATTCTGGAAAATTACAAATGGACTAAAAGTTGAGATGGATATAAGATATTTAAATTAATTATAAGAATCCTTCCTGTAGAAACGTGCTTTTGTTTTGAATTCTTAAACAAAATATAACCAAATAGGACTTGGAAGATTGGATACAAGAGGGAACTAAAGATTAGTTCTTTGTACTTTTCAATTAAATGAGAAGTAATTAAATTTGGTTTACTAATACAGACTCGAGCAAGACATATTGAAGAATATTTGTGAACTGTGGACCCAACCTTAAGAGCAAATCTTAACTTTAACAGCATCTACCATATTATATAGACTGTTTTTAAAAGACGCTATAGAAGATGAAGAAGTTTTACCAGATTAGGGTGCAACTGAGTAATAATTTGAAAGTGGATTAAAAAATGATAGGCGACAAGAATGGTACAGAAAAAGATTCTACACTGGGTATATAAATTAAACTGGTTGATATATTAATAAATAAAAGAAATATACAAATGGCAAATCAAGAGTGGCCTGGATTGCTTTCCTATATTGGATTTACAAAAGAAACTTGTTAACATTTTGAAGGATTTCCTAAGTACAAAGAAAAACATGAAAAGCAATCAGGTTCTATGGAATTATTTGAAGAGATTATGGATAAAATTATTAAAAGTAAAAAGGGAGGAATCTAATGTGGATTTATTTGATCAGGGTTAAAACAGGTATTTTCTCTGGTAATCATTACTGGACTTTTGCTGACCCCAGAACTGAAATGATGACATTATATTGATTTGTTTATAAATAAGAGATGGGGAAATCATTTGGTATATTTTAAGAGAAAGTGATAAGTTATTAAAATTGTTTATACTTATGATAAAGGGGAAGTCATTTCTTTGCATATTTTTTTCTTTTACTTTACAATATTTTCTTTCCCATTTTCCTTTTTATTTTTTATTTTCTGTACAATTTTTCTTTTTTCTTTTTCAGTTTGTAAAACTTTTTTAATTGAAATGCTTAATAAAATTATTATTAAAAAGCCTCCTCCAAAAAAACCCAAAAATCTGTTGAATAAAATTATTTGTGCATACAAGATTAAGTAAGGAAATTCTATGACAGGTAAGCCAAGATAGTATAGTCTAAAATTTTACTCTCTATCTTCTTAATTCCACACAATATCTCAGCATCATGTACTGTAATTTAGATGACACATCTTGTTACCTCATTCTCCTCTGTTTCTGAAGTACTGTGTTCATGCTTCTGGCAGTAAGAACCTTCTTTCCAAGCTTCAGTGTCACCACAGTCACAGAACCCACCTCCACATGAAGTTGTCATCTAAAGTATTATGCAAAATGTGCAAGAATGGAAAAATACTGGTCAAATGAAAACAGAAATAAACAATGGTTCAAAAATTAATAACTGTTTACAGTTCCTTAACCTATTATTCCTTAGGGAAGAATTGCAAGATAACCACTGTGTGATGTTTTAGAATCCAAGCTTAAATTTATGGAGCAGAAGTTGAATATTGTGATGGGAAAGGGAGGGGGTCTTTCCTACCCATTAACGGTCATTCTTAACTTGACTTAAGGTTACAATTGGGACCAGAATTTCTATTGCTAAGCAAGGCAGAATTAAGTGAGTCCCACCCAATTTCTAGTTAGGACTGTTATAGTCACAAAATATCACAAGTTAAGTGCCACTTCTTGAAACACTGAGGCATCAGTGTCCTCCAGAAAGTTCTGCTCAGTTATTTAAGGGGCCTTCTCAGGTCATTCGTAGATAGATCCCAGAATTTTTGCCACAACTGATAGCAAAGCAAAACAGAAGTGCTTGTAGAAATGTCTTCAGGGTATGAACATGATGTGTGCAGAATTTGAATCTGAAGTGCAAAAGGTGTCAGAATTCCAATCAAACTCTAAGCCCCAAATCTGATTCAAGATGGATGGGGGGGAGGGGGCTGACAAAAGGATTTTTCAGATCTGGCACCTTCATTATACCTGTCAGTTACTCTTTAAAAGAATGCCACCTTTCCCATGCCCTGCAAGTAGCAACAGCTTATTTAAAGAGCAGCTTATGGTACAGTGAAGGTGGGCATGCATGATCTTTGCACTCTTCAGACCCAAATACTACACACTTCTGTTTTCAAAATAGCCTCAGTAAATCTTTTGGAAGTCTTTCAGGGTAGTTAGGATAATAATTTTTGGTTTTACTGATAATGTCTAGCAATGATTTGCACAACCCTATAAAGCATAAACTCAAAGTAAAAAAAACACCACTAAAGTAACAGACAAACTTACTAACCCTATATCGATGATCCCTGTGAACACTTCCCAGAAAGCATTCCATGCATAATACACAAGTTGAATCAACTGCACAGTCTCTGATGGAGGGAAAAAAAAGGAAATGCACAAAAACACTTCAAATGCTCAAGAAAATAACTACAATGTAAGTAATTCAGGCTATTCTATATTCATGGAAATCTGTTCATTAGCAAAATGGGAGTAAAGGGAAAAAATGAAGAGAGGGGATTAGACAAACTGTATGTACATTTGCACCAATGATTTTTGTCCTTCAATCATCCATTTCTAAGAATAAGCAGCAATACTTTTAACTATTTATGTCATGAAATTATGAAAAAAGCTGGTAACTTGTGAAATAGACAATATTTTAGGTAATAAACTTTTTTTTAAAAAAAAAACATAAAACACTATTACAACTTATGACCAAAATTGAGGCCTACAATTTCCACTGCTAAGGAAGACAATTGTTAAATCAATTTTGCCCCATTTTATAATCTTTCTTGGCACAATTATTAAATTGTTAACAGTAGTAACACCATCTGGCTTTCTCACTGACTTTGCTTATCATGTGTTGGCATCCAGAGACTGTTTTGTTTTCTATCCAAGTCGAAAAGTATATCACTTTCTAAATCTATTTTTTTATCATCTCTTTGGAGAACTGAAAACTTTTCAAGTTTTATTACACTGTTGGCTTCCATCTCCATTGTAGTGAATTTTTTTTATTTTTTATTCTATGTATTGCTACTTCTACTTATTTTTTCTTAGAACTATGAAACAAATATTTTAAAAACTGTAGTCCTTTTAAAAGTTATGTTCTTCCTATTCAGTGTTTTTTTCTTTTTTGACATCTGGATTTTCATATTAATCTAAATTAACAATCATCAAAAAATAAATTTCATGTTATATATTAGCAATGTATGAGACTGTCAGGCTTTACGATAGATTTGACTACTATAAATCCAGAAGCATAAAATTTTAAAATGACTGTGTCTTTTTGATGTTAAGATTATTATTGTAATTAAGATTAATGTAATTCTGAGAAAGATGAATATATCAAAAGATCTTATATTTATTTCTTATTCTAAGAAAAAGCATATACTATTATATTTCCTTTAGCAGAAAATTCCTTTCTACCATACTAATTACAATTGCCTGTTGAGAAAGATAGATTTATTTTCTCAACTTTTAAGCAAATCACGGGGTATTTTTATCTTTGTTGATTAAGTAAAACAAGGAATTTCAGAATTCAGCTCTTCTCTGGACCCAGCTTGAAAGTTATTGTATGACTGTACTGAAATCCTGGTAAGTGTAAACATTATTGTTTGTTTGACAATTTTGTTTGAATACCAGCATTTCATGTTAAAAACATATATAGAAAACATTGAGTCACAGGTATCATATTGAACCTTTTACATCAGAAAAAGAATACACTGACAACCTTAATTTTAAAATAACCATATATTTTACTATCTTGGACAAGCTCATGAAGTTTTACAAACTTCTAAATAATCTAACATTTGATTTGATTTACTGTACCCTAGATATTCAACTATGCATTGTTATTTGGTCTTTTTGGTCCTGATGCTACCACTACTTCCAAAATGCAGTATCTGTTTAACATTTTGGACAAATTACATACCATAAACCACAGTTGCCATAGTTTGCTACAGAATATTTTGGGAACTCAATGACACTTGTCATCATTTAATCTGATAAAAATATTCTGTTCCTGATGACTTCTTTTAAACCTGTAATTAATTTCTTTTCATGTTAAAATGAATTTAAAACAATAAAAATGTTAGTTCCTTCTACACTGGCAGTGATAGAATCTCATGGGTCAGAAGGTTGATAAAAGAAGGATGTAAGATTCTATGCTCCATGAAGCAAATGAAAAAATACAATTTGATCTAATTTTTATTGCCATTTTCAGTGTTCTCCACTAATAGTTATTCGGTTCCAAAATACCAAAATTCAATTTTATTAGACCAATAATTTTAATTTTATTAGACTACTAATAATCTCTAATTATCAAGATACCATCAGGATAGTTTCAATAATATTACACATAACAACCATTTAACTGATTTTAGTAACATACCAATGTAAACATGCTAATTTTAAAGGACAATTTAAAATAAATGATTGGTAATTACCTGCAAGAATAGGTAGGTTCTCCAACTTTAAAAACCCGCCCACATAGATGTGAAGGTTTGTTTGCTTGCTCAAGTTTTTGAAAGCCATAGGTAGGATCTTCACCACAAAGATACCATTCCATTGGGCCCAGAAGAACATGTTGTGCAAGCATATCTTCTCTTTCAGGAGCTGGATTGGGACCCCTGCAGTAAATCTGGGGCACATAATAGGCTAGGTGCTTGTATATCTCTTTAGGAAGATCAGATGCTTGTAGCCAGTTCTCCAAGAAAAAAGTGAAAAAGTATAAAATTAAAATAAGATACAGCTACCCAAAAGTTTTAATAATAAAAGCTACTGATGGATTGTAAAATGATAAACTCAACATTAAAGCTGACTTTAATGCCCAAAATTCACAGGAACATTTTGAACATACTGAAGTGCTCAGTACACCCATGAGATAATATCACCTCATCTATGTACAATATATTCTTTTTATTTCAAGAATGTCAAAGAAATTGTGTGTTTACCTTAAATGGTATACATTGTATAAATGTTGTTTAAAAACAGAAATCTGAAGCAAAAGAAATTCAGACTTATTTTTTAATCTTCCTAAGGTTTGTTCGTTAAATCTAGCAGAAGGCTGCAAGCAGAAATCCATAAGAATTACCTTAATAGATCAAGATAATCATCAGGTATTCCAACATTTCTTTAAAAGCTTCCTATCTTTTAGCAACTACTCATATGCCTTTGGAGCTGGTCACAAGCTGGTCATAATAATGATGATCATATATGTAATTTGTAGACATTTTCCAATATTATATGCCCAAAATCAAAAGATTCTCAAAACTTACATCTGGACATTTTGCTATTTTTTTATTGCAACTAAAATAGTTTGTAACAAAAAAGATCAGCCATACAAATTGGTAGCTGACAGATGCCCATTAAAATTAAAACTATTTTAAACCTACTAAAATTGTTCATCTCCTTTACCCTTTTCTCATAAAGGCATCACTTGCATTTAGCTTGAATATAAACAAGAATGAAAATGTAAATAGGGTAAGAGAAAGAAACTGAGTCTTGTGGATGATCACTTGAACATGAGCCAGCAGTGCAGCAGCAGCCAAAAAAGATAATACAATCTTGGGTTGTATAAACAGAGGCATGGGATCAAGATCACATGAAGTATTAGTACCGCTTTATAAAATCCTAATAAGACCACACCTGGAATAGTGCAACCAATTTTGGTTACCATACTACAGAAAAGATGTTGAGACTTTGGAAAAAGTTCAAAGAAGAGCAAATAAGATGACCAAAGGCCTGGAGACTAAAACATATGAAGTACAGCTGCAGGATTTAGGTTTGGCTAGTCTAAAGAAAAGAAGAATTAGGGGTGTCATTATTGCAATATTCCAGTACTTGAGGGGCTGCCACAAAGAGGGGATCAAATTATTCTCCGAAGCATTGGAGGGCAGGACAAGAAACAACAGTTGGAAACTAATCAAAGAGAGAAACAACCTGGAATTAAGGAGAAACTTCCTAGCAGTGAGGATAATTAACCAGTGGAATAGCTCGCCTCCAAAAATCATGGGCACTCCATCATTGGATATTTTTAAGAAGAGTCTAGACAATAACTTATTTAAAATGGCACAGGTCTGCTTGAGCAAGGACTAGAAGACCTCCAAGGTCCCTTCCAGCTCATTCATTCTATTATTTCTATGCTAATAAAATGCAATAGTGTTATCTTGCCTATGTTTCTGCTTGTGAACTACTACAGTGAAATCCAAAAATTCAAAGGATAACAGGATAAAGCACCAATATGATGGAATATCATAAAAGCACAAAAATAATGCTGCTGTCACTCCTTGATCTTTCATAACATTGCAACTTTTGTATAATTGAGATAAGCAAGGATGAATTAAAGAGACCTACATTCATAAAAAACTGCTATTTCAGTCTATGTACATTACAATCTCATCCTGTCTACTTACAGAATATACTAATTGATGTCTTGTAGTTTATGTTGACTTTATTTTTTATTTATCTACACAGTTCTCTACTATGTTTTGCCAAATTCAGATTATCTTATCATATAATTATATAATTAAAAAGATTCTTATTCAGTCATAAAATAAATTGGATTTGTCTTAGTACCGATAAGACTAAAACTACTCTAAGTTCCTTTTTATCCTCAAATTGTAGTTATAACTGTAGGATGATTTCTCACTAGGTTTTAACAGTAAATTCAGGAATAAGGAAATAAGTGTGTAAATCTTCTAGAAGATTAATATAATTATTACAATAATTTCTATAATTCCAAAATATTGAAAAATGATTGAATTTTCTAGCCTTCCCAACCCTTGACCACAGGGGGAAAATGTATTACATATGTAGCATGAGAGATAAATCATCTTTAAAAGATGCCAAGTCCTCATTTTCTTTTAGATAATGCATATCAGATACCTAACACTCTTTCAAAACTAGGTGAAGCTATAAAAAGTATTCAAAGGTCTGTAACAGCAACTGCAGAATACATTTCAGAAAAACTGAGCTATCCCATTGTAATCCTATACCTAATGCTTTTTAAAAATTAATATGTCAGAAAACACATTTGTTAAATATGTCAGCTTTATGTTATTGCAATATTAAAATGCTGTACATAGTTATTTAGAATAAATCCTACATTGGATGAAACATTGGAGCTTAATGTACAATATTAATTATTGTTAACTGTTATGTATTTTACTCAAAAAATCTTGGCAATGGAAGTTTACTTAAGGATTTAATGTTATACAGTCCCAAATAAATATTATAATACCAAAGTTTTAATTTTCCACTCAACATGTGTGTACGTGTGTGTGTGTGTGTGTGAGTGTCTGTAAAAGATACAAAGTATTTTCACACTTTAGTTCATACTTTCATGTTTTAATGATCATAAAATTTCACAAATACATATTCAATCATATATTATTTAATATTTGTATGCTTAAGGAACAATAACCAATATTGATTGATCACTATAAAAAATAAGAAAGAGTTTCCACAAGTATTCTGACAGATACAGTCCAAACAGGATTCACCTAACTATGACCATATAGAAAATCAACCCTCTCATTTCTCTGTCTCTGTTTCTCTCTGTCTCTCCCTCCCCCCCCCCATATACACACACATTCACACACACGTATGTATACATAATAATCACTAATGCGTTTCTAATATTTAAAACATTACACATATAAACAGATGAATTTATTTAACTCCAAGCAAACTGGAACCAGATGCCCTAATAAGTACATTATTAGACATCTAAGACAGAATTTACCAATTCTTGGTTATTTTAAACATATCAATCTTCTTGACTACTTCTTGACTAAAAGATTGATATTAAAAACAATACCCCGTCACATTAGGACAATTCTCAATCTATATACATATTAGCAAATTAAGGGCAGAATTTTATTTATTTGCCCATACATTATAGCAGTACAGGTAGTCCTTGACTTATAACAGTTCATTTAGTGACTGTTCAAAGTTACAACGGCACTGAAAAAAATAACTTATCACTATTTCTCACACTTACAACCTTTGTATTATCCCCATGATCATGTTATCAAAATTCAAATTTTTGGCAACTGGTTCCTACTTATGACTGTTGCTGTGTCCCAAGGTGACAGGATCACCTTTTGACAAGCAAAATCAATGGGGAAGCCAGATTCACTTAACAACTGGGTTACAAACTTATCAACTGCAATGATTCATTTAACCAATGTGGCAAGAAAGAACATGAACAACAGAAAAGTTGGGCTCAATTGTGGTTGTAAGTTGAGGACTACTTCAGTCCTCAACTACTTAAGTTACCTCAACTACTTAAGTTACCTCAACTACT
>BLBF01000018.1:43352258-43370728 GCA_015471245.1 Laticauda colubrina | reverse complement strand
CCTCAACTACTTAAGTTACCTCAACTACTTAAGTTACCTCAACTACTTAAGACTACTTAAGTTGAGGACTACCCAACAGAAACGTTGGGCTCAATTGTGGTTGTAAGTTGAGGACTACCTGTGTTTAAAGAGATGAGTGCAGTAGTTTATTAATCTGGGAGCAATCTATCCTTCAATACTGGGCAAACAGTAAATTTGTAATTGGCATTTCACTATCCAATCTGCCCTTTAGAGCTGGTCACATAAACAAAGATAGGCCAAATGACCAGCATTGGCATTGTTACAAAGGAAGATTGTGTTCTGGTTATTCAGAACAAAAGGGGTTATTCAATCTGCCACTAGACAGTGCTATGGATCTGTGTTAGGTCAGCATTTCCCAAACTGACATTTTCTATTTGAATTGGGGCTACAATCCTACAATATGGACACGGGCTATACTCACTGGAATACATCTGATAAACAACCAATTTCTAACATTTCCTCAAATGATTTCAAATCAAAAGTATCAGACCATTAAATGCTTAATATTTTTAAGTAAACTGAAACAATCTGTCTTTGAAAATGATAAATAGGGTGAAATTTATAAAACAATATATTGTAATTAAATTTTAATCTTTAAATTATAAAGCTTATTATTTTCCATAATACATGAATATAGAAATCTTTGCAGAATCTATTTATGGGATAAACTACATAATTAATTAAGTATAAATGTTGATCAAATAAAGCAAATTCTACTGTGGGAAAATGAACACATGGGATAAGCCTTAAAGCAGGCTAAATGGAGCTAACTTCAAATCATTTTTGGTTCACGCTCCCTCCCCATTTCCTTAGATACACTAAGACAATTAGTTATGTTAAAAGACTATTTCTCCTTCTGTCCATATTTACTTTACTGTCATCAGTTGTACTAATATTATAGAGTGGGTTTTTTGGGGAAAAATCTTGACCAGCAACTATAGTCTGCTGCCATTCCAAAATAAAGCAAGTAAAATATTTCTTTCAATTATCTGCTTCAATCCTTGTGGGCAACAATCTATGTTCATCAATTCATTGAGGGGACTCCGTTCTCAGTCAATTCTTGAACCCAGCGGCACAACAAAGGCTAGAATACCATTAGGATAATACTAAGCACTGCCTAGGTTCACCAAATGTTTCATTTTTGCCTCCCTAGTCTTTCAACTCTAAGGACTCGAAACCTTCTCCCTCCTTCCTCCAAATCGTCGCTTTTGTGAATTTTGCCTTCTCATTCTCTTTCCAAAGGCAAGCCGCCGTTTCTCTTCTTTGATGGTTAGGAATAGAGCCCTCTTTTCTGCCACCTATCTACCGAATCTCTCACACTCGTTGCGAGCTGTTCACGCTCAGAAGCTCTTTGGATCTCACCTCTCCAGGACAGACCCCCGCCATCTCCTCCTCCTCCTCCTCCTCTCCACCTCCCTATTTCTTCTAACTTACAGGCCTGACAGCCCAATTTCTTTCGGCGCTCCTCTGCCATCCTTTGCTTCAACCCAGTTTTCCGACACCACCTGTCTAGCGTCTCCGTCCGTTTTTCGCTTCTCCTCGCCCGCTCCGCGTCGCTTGGAGCCCCGCGGCAGAGGCAGGTTCCGCCTGCTGTTTTCTGGAGAGGGGCCTTACCAGGGCAATTTCCTCGGAGGAACATTCCAGCAAGCTTCTGTCGAGGGCCTGCACTTCTGTCTCCATGTTGGACGCCATCTTCTCCTCCTCCTTTTCCCCCTCCTTCCACCTCCGTCGCCAAGTAAGTGACACCCGGAACCGGCCTTTGCCAGCCCCTTTATCAGGAGAACTCGTTTCCTCAGCCCCTTTATCAGGAGAACCCGTTTCCGTTTAGCTCGCCACCTCAATTCCGTTCCTACTCAAACGCCCTCCAGCTTAGGGAATCACCCTTGTTCTTCGTGTTGTCTCCCTGCCGGAAGGGAATCCATTTTAGGATTGCGCGGGGCACTTCGGGAGATGTAGTTGCTCTGACGAAAAGAAGGGCTGCGAAACTTCGGACAACCGCGGCTTTTGTGTCTTTGGGCTGACATCTGAATGCTGTCCGGATTTTCGCAGCCCCCGATTCAGCAGTGCAAGATGGAAGCTGCTCTGTCATTCAGGGAGGTGACGTATTCCCACTTTCAACCGCCAAAAGGTCCTGTATAACGTAGCCCAGATGTCAAGTTGCCTTATGCAAATCGTACTGTTCCGCCTCATTACAGCTCCCGCTTCGGAGCCGCTTCCAAGCTTTATTGTCCCCGTTTGTCAAACAGAAGAGTATATTCGAGAATAATAAATGGAAGTGCCTTTCCTCGTGTATAAAATGGGAAACTAAGTTCTGCTACATTTTCTATTACTAAAATATTACAGAAGAACATATGGCACTTCTAGTAGACTTGGCCAATTATTTGGCATGCCCTTTCTCAGGATACTCGATTTCACTACAAATTGATAAGCTAGATCTATTTGGAGCCGTTTGTCCCTTAGTCTTTTTCTTCTTTGCCTTCTTGCGCATCACGGATTTTTGCAATCTTATTACATATGAAAATAGCAGTTTGATATTTTATCCTGTAGGGAGCAGCAGTGTACGGGTATTTTAAGTAGGCACATGCAGAATTACATAAGCATCACATTACTATGTATTATGGCCTACATTATTTGCTTTTATGTATCTAGACTAAGGCAGAATATAAATAATGTTATGCTTATATAGGAACAATGGATGTCTAAGACACTTTCTTTATTCATGTACATTTTTTTCCTTCCAGGAAATTGCTGAAAGAAATCTGGGTAAGATTAAAGGGAATTAAAAAGGACAGTGGTATAGTTGTGAGAGATTTCTACGCTGTACCTGAAATATTTCTAAATTAATTTACTAAGTTCTCAGGAACTCAGAATCACCTCAATGAGACTTCAGCTATCATGATGATCTGCTGGAAAGCTGAGTCACCTGTCCAACAGATTTCTCTTTTGCTAGTACTTGCATTTTGTAAAAAGCTGAAGAAGAAACAAAGAGGTCCCCAGTCTCACCCAATACTGAATAACAATGTGGAATTGATTGATGCAATGACAATGTCAGCACCTGTGAAAAGGGAGGGTGTTGACATTGTCATTGGGGGAAGGGAAGAGCTGAGAGTATGTGCCTCCTTATCTTGAGCTTCAGGAAGGTAGACTTTAGTTAATCTGGGTAAAAGGTATAAATGTATCATGACATAAAATGATAAAGACTAAACTAGTTGAAGAGGGGAGGAAGTTCCTAAAAAAATGAGATAGGATAAATACAGGCAGGAACAATCCCTTAAAGGCCTTTATGGTGGTGTAGTAGTTAAGATAGGGGTCCCAACCCTTAGGCCACAGACCACCACCGGTCCACAGCCTACCAGGAACATACAAGTACGCAAAGCCCCATCTGCCACATGCAAGATCTAGGCATTACCAAGCCCCCCCTCCTGGTCCATGGAAAAACCACCCTCCACAGAACTGGTCCCTGGCACTCAAAAGGTAGGGCCCATTGAGTTAAGGCATCAGGCTGAAAACTGGGAGACTGTAAATTCTAGTTCCACATGAGTCATAGAAAGTGACCTTGGGTTAGTCACTTTCTCTCAGCCCTAGGAAGGAGGCAATGGCAAACCTTGTCCAAAAAACCCTGCCAAAAAAACTTTAGGGACACCTCCTAGCACTTTCTGAGAATAAGAGAGGATTGAAATAGAAGAGGAAAAAATGAACAAAAGGCCAGTTTGATATAATGATTGAAGACACTAAGACAGAAACTAGGAGGCCATAAGTTTTAATCCTGCCTTAGGCACAAACCTCAGCATTTGGAAGAATGAAAAAACTTCCAAACTCTTGCTATGAGAACTGTGTGGACTTCTCCAGGTTGCAGTGAGGAATCAAGATTGACTTGAAGGCACAATGTTTGTCCATTTGTCTGCCTATGAATGAACAAAAAGCTCAGTGAAAAAAGTACAAGCAAAAAGAGGATACTGTATATAAAAAATGGAAGTAGTCTAATTTATTAAAATGGAATCCCAACTGGTAACTAAAGACTGTAAGGATGTCAAGAAACCAAATTTTCAGAATGAGGTTAAACTAAAAAAAGTATGTAAAACAATTCAACAGAAGAAAATATATATAGTTCAAGTTTGAACTGGGTGTTCTTGGTGCTCTTAGAGTTTGTTTGCTTGCAAGCATTTCATTACCTGACTAGGTAACATCATCAATGCTACTTTGTACGGGGTTTGCTTCCTGTTTATTTACAGTAGCTTGCCCTGTCAGAGTTGGGATGTGGTTTTCTCCAGGGTAGTTCCTTGATTACAATATTGTTTTCTGCTTGTTTATGTGTTATTCATTCTGCTTATATGGGTGGTGGTTGCTGGGGAGAATGTGTTCCTTCTACACTTTTTATTGTCTCTTTTGAATACTGTGTAAATGTGCCTCATCTCTATTAGTAGCACTGATGTTACCTAGCTAGATAAGAAAATATTTGCAAGCAAGCAATTGAGCTCAGAGAGTACCAAAGACTCTATAATTGGAAAAATGCATATGTCTAAAATAAAACTCAGGGAAACTATGAATCTGTTACTCAATGTAGGCAAGGAAATAATGACAACAATAAGGAGATTAAGTTGCTTTATACTTTCTTTGTATCTTTTTATCTGTTTTCTCCCAGAAAAGGGAGAAAGCCTTTTGTAACGTGACTGAGCAAATGGGGGGGAGGAAACAAAACGCAGGATTGATAAGAGTGTGGTAAGAACTTGCTACCATTTTGCAAGACCAAATTATTTACTATTATGAGATGGGTAGCTATAGAAATGTGATAACTAAGCAACTAGTGGCTATTTATATTCTTATTAAATTTCTATAGCTGTTGGAAAACAAGAAGCTGTGCAAAGCCCTTCTAGCCAATATAAGTGCCACTTGCTCATCAAGCAGGTGTTATGAGTCTAGAAAGAGCCCCAGATTTCACAATGGATCTGTCTGGGGCACTGCATTTCTGTCCAGCATTAAAGATAGCATAGACCTGGAACCAGTGAGGCCCAAAATCCAAAGCCACTCCAGCTTTTGCAAGATCCAGCTGAACCCTTGTTCCCCATCCAGACCTCCACTGCTTCTAACACCAGGATAAGATGTTCAGCTTAATTTGCTAAGTGTGAGGAGATGAAGAGGTATCATACTGATGATATTTTTCCCCATGGCAATGGATAAGTTCACCTAGTGATTTCATAATAGATGTTAAAAAAAGGAGAGGATAAAGAACTGAACTCCATGGCACCTCACAATGTAGGGGTGGAGGCAGGACCTCTCCTCCATAATCATCACTGACTGGAATTATCCCTGAAGAAAGAAAGAACTAGCACACCATCCACTTACCCCAATGCTTTGAGCCAATCCAGCTGATGGCACTAGAAAATCCCATAGAAATCAATTTATTATCTGACCATGACAAAGGGGACACTGAAAGCTCCCCCAATTTCAGATCACACTGCCACTACTCCAACAGAAACCCCAAATCCAGAGTGTGACCACTGTCCCAAGTTAGGCTTTGGGTGACCTGAGCTGTCACAGAAGCCATGAGTTTTTGAGCTACTTCAGATCCCATTCGTAGGGAAGGTAGAAATTAAAATCTCCCAGAATCATAAATCCAGGTAACTTCACTGCCAACCCAGAAATTGAGCCAAGGAGTTCAGTTAGGGAGGTTGTTATGCAGTAGAGTGGCTAGTACAACAAAGCAAAGCTGGAACTCTGGGAGTTGAAATCCACAAGTCTTAAAGTTGCTAAGGTTGGAGACCCCTGCTTTAATACATACAATATTCTTGTGACAAATCTAAACCCAAAAATTATTGGGTCGGGATTGTATCGTAGGACTGGATTTGGTTATTGCAAGGAGTTGGATTTTACCTGAAATTCATGGAAACCACTGCAGATATAGATTCTCTTTGGGTATGAGGCTCCTACTGGATCCAAAGTTCCACCTTTCCTGAAAGGTTTCTAGACTACAGAGCCAATGACAGCACAGTATACTGTAGGTCCTCTTATTTATTTTGAGAGAGGGAGGGAGAGAGAGAAAAATTCCATAAAATAACTTGTACCAAGAAAACTTCTAGAAAAAATTGTCCCCTCTGTTGTCATGGCTAGAATAGTTGATGTTGCTAATGAAAATAATAAAAGTGTTTTAACAATTTTAATGTACAAAAGTGTTCTTTCCAAAGGATGATTTTGCTTAATCAGAAATTGAAATGGTCTCTAGACACTTCACTGTGCTGAGAATTAAAGCCTTTAATAATCTTATTAAATATTGCCCATTTTAAGGAGCATTCCTATGTAATCATTATACGTTATCTCTGTTATTACTGTATATATTTGTTATAGGAAAATATATGGATTTGGATAAAACAAGTCTGAGGGGGGACAAAATAACATTTTCCAAATATTTGAACAACTCCAATGCAGATGGCATAAAAACTTGTTTTCTGCTGCTCTAAAGAACAGCAAATAAATACATTAGAGAGATAAGAATGTTTTTCTAGATGTTTCTGAATGGAGTTCTCATAATCCTGATAGAAATTGTACTCTAGTACCAGTTTAAAATGAAAGTTTCACTCCTCCAGATGGACTCATTCCCATTCATTTATACTCATTCATTTTAGTAAACTAACAAGAACAAACATACACACCCCAAAATAGACATGTTGATTAAAGAAATATTTTTATTAGGCTAGATCTCTAATACAAAATGGACTATAATTTTCAGTTCTCTAGATGAGGTAAAATACTAAGCAAAGCAAAAAGGAAAGTAAGATTGGCTGGTGTTCATGCCACTTACTTATTGGTAGCCTTTCTTAATCTGGTTCCCAAGAGAGATAATAGACCACAACTCCCATTCCTTCCATCCTCACATATACTGATTTGGGAGAAGGGACTGATTTGACAAAAAGAGCCTCAGAGCATAAAGATGTCTTCTATAGTATCCTTCCACTTAAACCAGTTGCAACTTTTCTCAAAACCAGTCAGCAACTATAGACAGCAATTATGCATATCCAGGAAAATATGCATTTGCTTTAAAAATTTGCAGTTGATGCCATGTTTATTCTTTCATGCACTCTGAAGCACTTTTTCAAACCAAATCCAAAACACTGCACAGTGGGCACTGGTGTTTATAGTCCAGTATATCCATAGGGAATCAAGCTAAGTTACAATGTTAACATAGAAATGTCAGTTTTCAGATACTGAAATTACGTTCTGCCTAATCTATCATCTACAAAGCCTTTTATGGTACAGGTAATCCTCAATTTAGAAAAGTTCACTTCATGACAATTCAAAGTTACCACACTGAAAAAAATAAGTTATGACCTTTTTCACATTTACGACCTTTGCAGCATCCCCATGGTCATATGATTTGGATGCTTTATAACTGACTCACATTTATGATGATTGCAGTATCCCGGTGCCATGGGATCACCTTTTGCAACATTCTGACAAGCAAAGTCAATGGGGAAACCAGATTCACTTAACAACTGTGGTACTAATTTAACAACTGCAGTGAATTACTTCATAAGAAAAGTCATAAATGGGGCAAAACACTTAACAGATTTCCCACTTAGCAACATAAATTTGGGGCTCAGTTGTGATCGTAAGTTGAAGACTACCTGAACAGATGAATTGGCCACATCAATAAATAAATCAAGGACGGGAGCGAAAAATAGAACTGACAAATCAGCTGATAAAGGAAGAAAGACTGAAAAAAACAAGAACAGACAAATCAACAATTGGAAAGATAGGAAAATACCTTTGATGAGGAAATTGGGACATGGGCAGACATCTGGGAAAATTGGCAGTATGAGATTGTACTGAGAGAAATGATTAGAATGAACAAGAAAGATATAGATGAAGAAAGAAATGAAGATGAGGAGTGGGAGAGGCAAATTAAAAATTGGATAAGAATTGAAGCACTACTAAGAGGATAAGAGATGATGTATAGAAAGAATTGCCCTTTAAATATTAAAGTAGCTTGATTGTAAGCTAAAAGAGGCAAAAATAAAATTAGATAGGGGAAATATTCGAATTAAACTTTTATAGAATAAAAATAATAGAAAGATTAGGAGTTTACAGGTATTAGGCATCTTTTTATATGTATGTTTAAACAATATAATGATTACTTAAATTTGATAATTGTAATATTAGACTTTTTTCTTGTATGAATGTTTAAAGAATATGAAGATTACTTAAATTGAAAAAATTAGATGTTTACAGATCTTCGGCATTTTGGGTTTTTTTTTGGATATTTTTAAATAATATATTTTTAAAAGAGAGAGGAGAGAGGGAGGGAGAGAGAGTGAGAGCGCTCTCTGAAGACTTCACTGTTCCCCCTTACTCCTGGCTATGGGATGGTTTGCATTCACTGTTGAAAATATATGTGCTTTCAAGAATTTTTCTTCACTTGTTTTCTATTAGGGATTGTAGTATATTCATTTTTAACCATCTACTATATATTCTGGAACATAATATAACTGGAGTTGAGGCTTCCTTGCTTACTTCTTACATTTTAGGAAATGGCTCACAGACTTATAACTCATTTTTTCCCCAACTGCAAATAGTATTATAATGCAATCGGACATTTATGCATGTCCGATTAGAAGACTCAAGGTGGATATAAGGGCAGCACTTTGGTCCTTTCTTTCTTGCTTCCCAGTTAAGTAAAATGGCTGTGATGAACACATGAACACATGAAGACAGCTGTAAGCAGCTTGTGAAGCAATGGTGCAAATATTTTTTTAAAATTCACAGCTCCTTTATTTATTCAGAAGTTGCTTTGGACACATCCCCCTGTATTACAAAACACTTTTTTCAAAGGGTGTGCACTGTCTTATTCTATTCAAAATGTATCAATAGACTCTTGAACAAACTCCAAAATTAGTTAATATACTCTTCCTGTTATAGAGACTTCACACATCAGTTCTTTAAGCATGAGCCAGATGTTGATGATGATTACTAGTACTATTTAATCGTACTATTTAATAGTACTAGTGCTATTTTGATATATTTTTATTTCATCATAAGCTCAGGGTAGTCTCCTTGGCTTTCTCTAATTTACCCTGATAAAACAAAACCCCTTGAGGTGGGTTAGACTGAGAGACAGTTATTAGTTTAAAGTTATCTCAAAAGGTGCAAGCCTCAGTTCTTCAATTCAGTCAGTTTAATCCAACACACTAACTACTAGTTTCCACACTGAGTCCTGATGACTCAAAGTAGTTATCAAAGCCTTCTGACCTTATTTTGGTCATATAAATCTAAAGGTGGTGGTTCACTGAGTCAATTCACTAACAATAGACATAGAGTTTAAAATATGTATCTATGCTGAAATACTTTACCCTCTTTTGCAACCACTTCCCTTGTGGGATGAAACGGTAAAGTTACATCAGAACATGTCCCTATTATATGAACATTATACACACATCCAATTCTTTTTCTTTGCAGTATCCTCACTAACAGTAGAAACCAATTATCTTGTTCTGCAGCAGTCTTACTGTACAGGGAGCTTCAAACAGAATGGGAAAATCTGTGTCATGATCTCACCATAGTTTGTTATGAATATTACAGAATAGCAGTGCATCAACTACAACAACTTGCATTGTAACGTTTCAGTTATTCTACAAATCTCATTTCTCTTTGTAGTGTCTTTCTAGAAGGATTGCAAAATGCTTTTCCATCAAACGGATTTCAGTTATGATTTGTTCATTTGCTTGATGCTCTCTATTTTATACAATTATAACTATTTTATTTGTATGCTGCCTTACACTTGTTAAAAGGCAGCTAATCCAAAGGTAGATAACTCATAGTTGGTACAGACTGATGATTGGTAATCGGGAGATACTTCAGCTACTGAGAAAAATGGCTGCAAGGAGAATCTACAGGAAAGTAAACCATGAAAGAATGGATTCTTCTGCCTATCATTTTTTAAATCAACTTCTAGTAACTAGGACAGTGCCATGCTTAAATTTAATAAGTGTTGCCTCAGTTCTGATATTTAAAGCATTAAAGAGTTAAATATGAGGATAAGCTGTAGTTTGGATGTTTTTAAATATCTTATTTTAAAATTTCAAAATAATATTTCAAAAAAAGACTGTCCCATTCATAGGTGAGCAACTGTTCGTACATTCATTACCCCTTTTATAGGTAAAATACAGCTCTAACTATTTTAAAAGTTGCAAAACCTAAATTAACCAGTTCCTTGAAACAGTGAGCTTCTTTTTCAACCTCATGTGAAATACAGCCTTCTTTAATCAATGGTAGAGGTGCTGTGTCACATGAAAGCCATCTGAACCTCTTATTAATTTTCCAAGGATACTAAACCTTACTAGCTATGAATATATGGAATAATTTACAACAGAAATATTAAAAGAAGCATAGCATCAGAAGTAATATAGTGAATCACCTAGTCAAGACGTGCATAATTTTTGAAACAAACGGTCCTGCCTCTTAATCTGTTGATTTGCTGGACCAATGTTTTGTATCTTGTTTTTGGAAAAAAAATAGGATTAGTATTGGAATAGAACTTGAAGGTCTTTAATGTTAAGCTCTCCTAATAAAGATATAGCAGAAGTCACTAACTGCAAACTTTACTCAATTTTTCTCGAATACTAGTTTCAAACTCAGCAGAAGATACTTAAACACTTGACCGACTATGGCTTGATAAGAATCCTTCACCATCCCACCTCCACAGAAAGGAAGATTCTTCCATCATTTTTTAAAAGCTAACATTTTTAAAAAGAATACAAAGTTACAAAAATCTGAGCAACCAGATAATTTTGTTTAGAAATTTTTTTAGAATTCACCCAGGCTGTTAAGGCTTTCTTAGTTATTCATTGGTCCTGTGTAGGAGAGGCTGTTCTATAAACAGATAATAGAGGAATGTCCAGATGGTTAAAATGTGAACTTTTCTCAGTGAGAAACATATACTATACTTTTTTAAAAAACTATTGTGCGATTGTCATGATTAAGTCTATAGAATGAAAGGCTGGAAGTCTCAAACCCGAGACCTTTTGAGACTATACACCTAGCTTCATTGCCTCTTGTTGTGTAACTTTGAAATTACTGCTGCCATCTCATTTTGAAGTGAACCTCTACCTGGTGTAATTTCATTAAACCTGGTGTAATTTCATTAAGCCTGGTGTAATTTCATGAAAGAGACAGGATTTCCACAAGAGAAAATTCAGCGAGAAAAAAAAAAGAAAAATGAAATCAGTTCTAAAGCACGACCTCCAGTTCCTGCAATCTTAAAGTGCGTGACTAGGCAAATCAGCCCCATCCTCCTTTGTGGGGAGGTAGACCAATTTCACAAGAGATAAGTAGGATTAATTTAAAAAAAATAATAATATATACATTTATTTTTAACTTCAGATATTATCATACCAAAATCATCAAATGGTAGACAAGACAAAAGATATATAAGTGATGTTCAAATCACTGACAAATATCTTAAAAGAAACTTCAATAGAAAAATATACAGGAAAATATAAGACTCTGAATAGATACCAACATGACGCTATCTTCTCCTATGTGGAAGCAACTTTGATGTAAAGAGATGCCAATTTGCATAAAGCACACAAAATCTGAGTGTATAAAGATACAATAATAACTACAAATATTAAACTCAAAAACAGAGAGCACTTTTTCTTATTCTTCTAAACAACACTTCGAACAAATGTTTTCTTTGTTCAATGTGTTACCTAGATTTCTTTTTTGTTACAAATTCTAACTTTAATAAAAGACTGTGGGGGAATATTAATTTTCTCTTCCTCTCTCTCCTCTCTGCAGCACACAGCTTCTCACTTGTCTGTCTTCTGCCAGAAAATTTCCAAAACACTAAAACATCTTTTGTGTACTACTAAAAGGTTTCAGAATGTCTTTATCATTTATGTAGACTGTCTTCTTTATAATTTTAGCTTGCTTATATTCAGTCAATGAATATGAAGATATAGAGAGATCATATAGCATACACTAACTTGAGTTCTAGCAGATGAGGCTGTGCACACAATAGAAAAAAATATATCAAGTTATAAGTAAAAGTTATAATGGCTTGGCAGCATAATGAAATAATAGCCAACAAGTTAATAACCAGCTATCAACATCTCAATCAACATCTAAAAAGCCACACACAACCAGGCATCATATAAATACCACACAGAGAATAGTTGAAAGCACACATGCTACTAGAGAGAAGTTCCCTGAGGATGGGCTTCTGTATGAGTCCAAAAGCTTGGAAGACTATATCTCTGGTCCTCATGACCAACCCTGATTGGATTCTGCAACATTATCCTGGGACATGTATATTCACCTTCATTTGTGAGAAAAACATACCACCCAGCATAAAACAACTCGACTCAGGTCCACCAGAATATTTTTAATGTCCCACTATGCACCTCACTGTCAGGTAAGTCTGGGAGGCTTACAAACAGCATAAAAAAAATCCAAGAACCAAAGTACAACAAACACTTAACTTGAGTAAGATAAAGTGTGCTAAGCATAATTTCTAGAATTCTTTCTAAGCCTTTTTACAACAGTAGGTATTAAGTAGTACTATATTTCCTTCAGTGTAACTAAGTAATGTACAGGTAGTCTTCAACTTATGATTGTTTATTTAGCAACCATTCAAAGTTATGGCACAGGACAAATGGCCTCCCAAAGTTATAGTTGTTGTAGCACCTCTATGGTCATGTGATCAAAATTTGGTTGCTTAGCCCCTGCTTCCCTATGTTCCATGAGTCCTGCTTTGCCCAACTGATCGTAGCCATCTTCCTACTGCTGCTGCTGTCCAGCCTGGTTCTATGTGAGATAATTGCTGGCTACCAGTCATCCTTTCTGAGGCCGCTTGTACCATAGTGCGCCCCATTCTTGTGATGGTTCAAAGAGCCTCAGCAGCTTTCTGAAGGCTTACCAAAGCATTACGAGAACAAGATGCACTGTTTGGATAATGGTGGGCATGCCATTTTTGTGATGCTTCAGAAAGCATCAGAAACCTTCTGAAGGCTTTCCACAATGTGATGTTTTGCCTAACAACTACAGTACATTTCTTAGGGACAAGAATTCATATCCCAACTACCATCATAACTTGAAACTACCTGCGTGGTGTGTTATCTATTCTGTGTTGAATCTTGAGCATCTTTGCATTCACTAGAAAACATTGGACAGTTATCTAATGCTCTATCATGTGGACCAAGAGGGAAGTGAGAGAGGTGCTTAAAATGGAGTGGTCTGCCACAATCCAAGCTACTTCCTAACTGCTTCACCCATTGTGTTGCACGAAGGAATTTTTCCTGGAGTATTTTCTCTGCAGCCCACAGTCACATTTGGACCATTTTTAAAATAGATCTTTCATTGGCTAGTATTTCCCCAGCATCATTTTTTTTCCATTCTGTTTTTAGAGAATTATCCTTCTGAAGGATAGTGTCCTAAACAAAACTTTGTGCATGTTCAAAAATATCTTATCCTTGACCATTATACAATCTAATTACCAAGGTTGTTGAACTTATAGTTACTGTACACAGCTGTATACTGATTATTTCATAAAGTGGAGCCAGTCTAATTTATTGCCTCTGGAATCTGTGACATCTATAGATTAATGTAAAAGAGCAGAATTCATAATTAGTCTGAACTTAGGTTTACAATATTTCTTTACTGAAATATATCTCAGTGTGTTAAATTAAATGTGCAGAAGCAATTTCAGTAGATATAACTCAATGGTAAAAATTGCCATTAAGTCTAATATATATTTTAAGAGAGATCATCATGTTAAACCCTGATAGATATTTTATGGAGAGAGATAAGCTAATGGGGAAAAAACTTATAGCAGGCTAAACCCTTAAGATATCTCTGGCTAACATAAAGTTACCGAAGGATGATGACAGCTTGAACTTACAGCCTTTCTTTTTAACATCTATATTTTGGAAGGAATGAGATTTTTTTTATGATTATGCTCCTCTGTTGTCCGATTTGGAGAACAAATGTACAGTATAACACCTTTGAAATACTGGCAAGTTTTAGGGTTCAGGTAAGCTGGGGTCTTCTCTTCAAAAGCTGCCAGACACATTTTATTGTTGATAGAAACTGATGATAGGGAATAACCCGCACTTGAAAATAGTGGGGAAGATGTTTATTTGGAATGCTTGGGCTAAAAAGAAATCAATACTTTGAAGCAGTTGATTTCTAACAGTGATTTTTAAGACTTGGGGAGATTGCTTGTTGAATATAACTAACCAAAAATATTTGCTTGACAAATTATACAATTAAAACATGTACTAACTGAACAGTGTGACAATCTGTGAAGTACCTGCAATTTCAGGTTCCTTAAGAAATGTAATGCTGGAACATAAACCAAAGAGTTCAATTTTATATGGAATTAAAAAGTAAAATGAAAGTTGGTATTACTGCAATTATACCTGAGTTGTGCTGGGATATTTAGTTTTGAAGAATCAATGGATATAGGTGTTAAGAAATGTAAAATTTGTTACAATTTAAACATTAATTCATCATAAAGCATTATTTTGTGTTAATTGCACCTCTTGAAGAAAATTTACAAAGGGATTGAGATTGAATTGTTCATGTTAGCATTATTAAAAAATGTAAAGGATTTTAACTCATATGATATGGTCTTATCTAACTACAACTTTGTTTTGATTTCAAATTACTGCATATGTCAATATTTTGACCAGAAATATACTTAAGGATCTCAGTATGTGTCACTCCTTCAAGATAGGCCAGACAAGGAAACCAAAGTCATGTATGTTGATACTACTTTCATTATAAGGTTATAGTTACAAAATCAAAATCAAGCCTGAATGTACACCCTTTTTAAAAAAATGTCTGTGAGAAAACAGAGGGTCTTGACTGAGATGTTTATTTTCAGGTTATAGTTCTGGCTTGCATTTTTTTTTTTAATCTGACTGCTGTCTTAATTGCGGCTATTCCTCCTGTTTCTTGAGGTTATTCCTTCTTCCTACTATTGTACAGTATGATGAACTATATTCTGAAAACATGGAAATGTCATCTCATCAAGAATTTTGACTGTATCCAGCTGGAGGTACAGAAGGTTTATATAATAGGAAAGAAACTTACTCTCCTGATGTTATTGCATGGATTCAGGATATTTTTAAAAAGTATTTTCCATAAAATTGAGAAGATAATTGAATATGTTATGATGTAAACTAGATTTACTGATAACCTTAAAGACTGAATTAACTTAATATTGTTATAAAATTTGACATGGATTTTTCCCCCTCTTTTTTCTTTTGGTCACATTTAAAATAAATAACTGTTGGACTTTCCAGATAGTCCACATAAAAAAAAAAGAGATGCTGCTGGATTTTCAGAAATGCTGCTTTACTGTTATAGCATCAAAACCTTCACTAGTACTTTTTGAGGTCAACATGTTCAAGTTGAGCCCCTAGTCTTTTTTCTCATGTTTCTCATGTTTCCAGGACTTAATAACTATTTTGCATCTCCCATTTTTTTTCTAAGGACATGTTACATTTCTCTACTATCACTACCATATTGTCCACAGTTGCTATGATGCAGTTTTTCATTCCACATCTGAAGTTCTACACGTCCCTAGTTATTCCATTATTCTTGTATCAGGTATGAGGGAGACATGTAAGTAATAAATCACAATATTCCAATCAATTAAGCCCAGTGTTACCCAGTCTTCTGATATATTGGGCATTTCTTGCTATATTTAAGCAAGTAATAGAAGAGGGCTGTATAAGTGCAGCAATTTGTTACAGATTGCAAAAGGATTGAATGCCCACAAACACAAAATTATACAAGGCAGCAAGTTTTCTTCTCTTTCCTCCTGTTTGGTTCTTTCCATATCAGGCTGTGCGTCTATAACAAGTTTCTTGGGTGGATAGTTGAAGAAAGCCAGGATGAAAAAAACATATGTACCGGTTGTATATCCTGCCTTTCCCTCTAAACTGTAATCAAGAATATAATTATTCCATGCTCTTTCTCCTGACTTAGAACACTTTGTTCAATCTGAATCAAGTATCAATTTTCCTTTATCAAGTCCATAACTGATATCAGGAATTGTTTTAAGACTTGAACACCTTCTTTGGATGTCAGTCTTTGATAAACAATAATCAAAAATATTGTCTCGATCTTCTATTTTCTACTGGGTCTTCTTGGAAAACACGACAGAGACAACTATGACAATTAACTCACTTTATATCCACACAAAAAGTGCAACAACTATTTTTAAAGGCTTCCAGTCACCATGGAGTACATCTGAGCCTTTCAGCCCTAGTTAAGTCAAACAAAACTCTTCAGTATGCCAGCTGAGATCGGAAACATTAAGATCATAATCATAAAGAATCACACAAACCCTTTCCCATGGGGGTAATAAAAGTTTTTTATAAAAGTTAAGAGAGATGGAGCACTTAGGAAAGCTAGATTTGCAAGACTTTTGTAGCCCTTGTTACTGGTTTGAAGAGATAACTGAGGATAGAGACTGTTGTTTGGATTACTGGAACAGCTTGTTGTGTTTGCACAACAACCTCTGTCCCAATAACTAATTGAAAAGTGTTTTGTGCACAGAACCACAGAAAAAATATATATATCCCATCTGCCAATTTCTCATACTCAGAGCTATATGCCTTGCTGGACTACTTGCTCAGTATCTGCAGCCACAGGGAACTGCATGCAGGGATGTGACCTATCATATGGACTGGTTGGTCTTCAGTATTCAGTAAAGAAGTTCCTAAAGTAATAGGAATAGTTCCCTCTTCTTGTACCAGCCCAAGTCAAACTAATACAATCTTATACAGGCATGAAACTTAGGAATTTATTTTCAAGGACTGTTGTAAAATATACCATGTTTCCCTGTAGCCAATATTTAAGTGAACAGTGGAGGCACACGCTGGAGTTAGATCCAAGTTAGCCCTAATTCTAGAGAAGTTGATTGTACTGCAGTAGTGATGAAACGAACTAAACATACTACAGGGCCATCATATTTTGACTGCAATATGACAGCAAATTCTGTGCTTTTGACAGCCACCCGGCATGAAGGAATTAATTCTTTGGCTGCTTAAAATGGTACTTGTTTCTGCTGTCAAATTAAAGCATGGGAATCCTACGGGGAGGAAAAAAAAAAAAAAAAGCACATCACATCTGAAAACGAGTCGCCTCGAAAGCTTTCAGTTCCACTCTACGTAACCACGTTTAGCGAGAAGTGGCCTTCCTTTCACTGCAACTCGGCGGATGAAAAGAAAGAAAAAAAAAGAAAAAAAGAAAGAAACTCACGAGAAAGGCGATTGGCTGTAATTAATACAACTTTTCTTTCGTTGCGTTTGAGAAGAGCTTGGGGAGGGATGGCCAAACCGGGAAACGCAGCGCCAACTACAAGCCGGTTGGGGGCGCTCCCAGGATTTCACTTCCCTCCTCCTTCCACACGTTTTGCAGTCATGGCGTTGTGGAAGGAAGGAAAGAAAGAAAGGGGGGTGGGGGGGGTGGCGCGGTTTGGGGAAGCGCGCAGCACAGTCCAGCACCCTCCTTATTTAGGCTCACACACGTTACTACTTGGGAGCGAAAGGGAAAAACTAAAAACACGCGAGTCAGCTTTTCCACGGTTCGATTTTTAAGTACGTTTACTAGCGAGTAAAAGCTTCGGGGGTAATCGATGGGGACTTACTTTCAGGTGCCTGGAGATCTTCCAGCCCAGTTTGTGGTGCATTGTGGGGAGAAAGGGTCCCTTTTATTTTCTTTTTTGCTGCAGTCAAATACAAATTCATCCGAGGCTGCGCGCTGTGCAGCAGGCATGGGGTTTGTTTTCGAGTAACGTGTGAAGGGTAGCACCGGGGACCTACTCAAATCCCACCCACCCACACCCCGCGCCCCGGCATGTGCTTTTGCACCTTTCCATGAAAACAGCCCCAATTTCAAGAAAGCTTTAAGGGCCCCTCTAAAATCTAGTTAGTTACGAGCTGCCGAAGGAGGAAGCCGTGCAACATCCACGCAGGGTGTTTTTTTTTTTTTTTTGGGGGGGGGGGGGACCCTTGCGAGCCCGGAATTCGCCTTTAGATCGTTCTCGGTGTAGCAAGCCGAGCCAGGGCCGCTTAATGGTTGGGGAGCTTCAATAGGCAGGCATAATTTCGTGTAGAGGATCTGCAGCTTTTAGGAAGGAGCGAGGTATGGGGTAACCGAACCGCACCCCTAAAATCCTTTAGGATTACCAATGCGATGAGCTTACCTAGAAGCTACCCAACACTGTGCCCTGTAATAAGCTATAATAGGAAACTGCACCGTACAAAGGGTGTACAGTACTTCACCGAGGGGTTCCAAGGTATTATTATTATTACCAGAGCTATTACTACACCAGCAACCGCTGCTGATACCTTACTTCCGGGTTTGCAAACTCAGGACCAGACCCATCTCGGCGGAGGGATTCAATTTTCTCTTCTAGCCTCCTCCCCTTTTTCTTTTGCTTCTGC
>BLBF01000018.1:43256807-43347258 GCA_015471245.1 Laticauda colubrina | reverse complement strand
TTTTCTTTTGCTTCTGCTCCCCCCCCCCCTTTTTTTTTTTTTTTTTTTTGCACGAAAATAATTTGACAGCGTTTTGCTGACACTGGAATTTTGTGCCCGTGATGGGGGGGAGGGGGCAGAGCTCCATTCTACGAAGCAGGCGTGGGATTCCTTGAAAAGGTAAGTCTTAACTCCCTTGAATCTCCCTCCCCCCCCCCCCAAGTGATCTTGCAATTAGTTATTCCGCCCTCCCCAATGCAATCGCCAAGGGGGAGGGTACGTCGTGCGCAGCTTGTGGAGGGAAGAAGCGAAGGAAGGGCGGTGGGGGGGGGGGTTTGAGTATATTTCCTGGCGGAGCGATATTTGTTTACAGGATGAGCTGTAATGTAAGCAAAGTAGGACCCCAGTAAATAGCACTGTAGTAAATTAAAATTGCAATTGCCTTATCGGTGCAAAACAAATTAAGGGGGGAAAAATTGCGCCCTACAGTGATCTTGGACCTGCATGCACTTGTTGCAGAGTTGCACCAGGTAGGCAAACCCATAAGAACTTCCATTCTTTCATTAACCTACAAGCTCAACTTTTTTTTTTTTTTTTTAAGTTTGCAGTTTAGTCACTTTCGATGTGTACGGTTAAGTAGGCGAGGCCCTCCCTGCCTCCTCCTCCTCCTCCTCGCTGCAAGATATCCCAGTAGGAAAAGAACAGAGCACCAAGGTTGGCAGTTGTTTTTTTTTTTTTTTTTTTTTAAAAAAGATGTCCCTTTTGCTTAGAATTTCCTTGGGCGGTTAGTTGCTTAAAACCGTGTGCAAGCGAGAATGTCTCGAAGGACGGCAATTAAAACTGAAACGACCGTATGACATATTTTTAATAATAGTGCGTGTCTATGTATGTGCAGGCTCTTTTAAGTTTGTCTGCGGGCTGGCAAGGTACCCATCTGCCTGGATCTGACACTTGATAAGGCGCTGCTGTACCTGCTTGCAATCGGTGGGAAATTGGAAAGCTAGAGATTTGCATCTTGGCCACTCCCTAACTCCTGTACACCCATGCTTGTTTTCCCTATGGCGTCTGCTGCTTCGTATTCGACCAAGCAAAGAGACACTTAAAGTAAGATGGATGCATTATTTTTTTTCCTCCCGGAGACATGAGTCAGATTCAGTCCCTGAAAATTGAGAAGATAATATGGTTGAGGTTTTTTTTTTTTTTTTTAAATATAATATAAAAGAAGAATATGAAATGTCAGCCCCGAGGCTACAATATACCTTGTTTCGAGAGACTGGGAAGTTTGATTCAAGATCCGTCTATGCGTGGCATCAATAGGATCAAAGAGTGTGTGTAGTTCTGATTATTGTAATGCAGTGAGTCTCAACATACCATCAAGAGGTTATGTCTTATGCAACTCTTGGTTGATAATTGCTGAAAAGTATTGTGGTGTGAAGTCACAAAATTCTTAAAAATGGTTCCACTGTTCCCCCCCCCCCCCCCCCCCCTTTTTTTTGTAATACAGATAGTTTTAAACATATGGCAGCTGGCCTTTCTACAATATTAGCATTTATTTTCCTGCACAAAAGCTCCCCCTCCCCAGTGTTTATGGAAAATATTTTCTTTTTCCTTTAGAATCATTTTTCATCCATTGGTCAGTTTAATAAATTCATGATGGATAATCGAGCCGAATCTAGACTTTGCTTTTAACCATACTTAAACTATTACAGTCAAGCAGTCATTACTAATTTGAATAATTATAGCTAAATTATGACATAGCCTAGTTGATATAAAAATAGGCTGTAATAATAACAGTATGCTAAAGCAGTCCATGATGATTGGAGAAATTGGTATACTTTCTTTCTACTTAAACAATAAATAGTTGCTTTATTCCCAAGACTTGCTATTTTGGAATTCATCCCCAGTGTTGCTGGCCGCCTCCTAGAACTTAAGGTTTACACTTAAAAATTTATGAGGTTGAAAAACGGTGCTCTGGGCCACAGGTGTCAAACTTAATCACATCATGTGATGTCATGTGACATATTGCAATGTTTTTTGCCTTTGTAGAGCTGGGGTGGGCATGGCCTAAATGAGATGCATCTGGCCCACAGGCCATCTGTTTGACACCCCTGCTGGGCTGTACTTTTTTAGGCCAGCTGTGGAGATGACAACAATTGTGGTCTTCTGGTTATGAGCTTCCTAGAAACCCTCTGTCAGCCACTATAGGTAATCCTTGACTTACAACTGTTTGTTTAGTGACAGTTCAAAGTTACAACTGCATTGAAAAAAAGTGGCTTATATGACAGTTTTTCGCATTTAGGACAATTGCAGCATCCATGATCAACCTTTACATTCTTGGCAACTTTTTCATATTTATGACGGTTGCAGTGTCCTGGGGTCATGTGATCATATTTTGCCATCTTCTGACAAACAAAGTCAATGGGGAAGCCAGATTCATTTAACAGCAGTGTTACTCACTGAACAACTGAATTGATTCACTGAACAGCTATGGCAGGCAAAGTCATAAATCAGGACACAACTCAATTAACTGTCTCACTTAGCAAAAGAAATGTGCTCAATTGTGGTTGTAGGTCAAGTATGTGAACAAGGAAGCTGGAGTAGATATAACTTTTTTTTTCTTTTAATCTAAATCAGTTTTTCCCAGCCTGCTAACCTGCAAATGTTTTCACCTGCTTTTTACACTTCCCTAGCCCAGTGTTGGGGAAAGTTAATTTCAACAATCAGGACTTTAAGGAAAGTAGCCTGAAGGTGTACATAAATGCATTTTATATGTTCAGCCTCAAGATTGATCTATATAGCATGCCCCTATAATATCCAATTTGGATGTTCCTCTCAACTATTTCTGTTTGTGACCATACATCTGTGTAGTATGCATACACAGTAGCAGATCTCAGTGGCTATTTTAACATATGCTAAGACCCAATTATGCAAAATATGTTCTATGATGTTAATAGACATAATGATAATATAAGCATCATGATGATCATAACGAATTGGTAGTGTAGACATTGTGCTGAACCATAATTTCATTTGATTCATGAGTTAATAAAACCCAGCCAGAATGGATTGTCACAGAAGATTTTCCTCACATTGACAGATGCTCTCCACTGCAATATCTCACATCTGAAGACAAAGGCTACATGAATAGATTTTAAATGACCTTTTTATGGTAACTGTACCATTTGCTTTTAAATGAATACTAATCTAAAAGTAATTAACATGTATTAAATTGCATTTTGCTTGCTTGATTACTGAAGCCTTTTGAATTTTCTGACAATGCAATCCTATGTGCCTGTTCACATGAGAGCTCAGATCAGTGGTGCTTCCTTTCCAGGTAAGCATCGGTGTAGGATTGGTGCAGTCTTATATCTGTGAATAAGCTCTATGGAATTAAAATGGGACTGATTTGGAAATAGACCTGTACTGAAGTCACCCTTAAAGATTGCAGTCTTGTTTGAATCTAACATCTATATGGGGCTCATTTGTAATTCATTAACTCAGGAGTTCAGAATTTTGGTCTGACTGTTCCTAATTGACTATAACTCACTTTTTAGCGACACAGCCAGTTAGCATTAGTAAGTTTTTAATGTGCTTTTACAAATGTATCCATGGCTTTCTCCCTCTCTTCCTCAGAAAATGATTTTTTCAGTTCCTTGTTATTTCCAGGTTCATGTATTACACAAACATGTGGCTTTTTTATTTCCATCTTTGAATGGAATTGAATTGAATTTGAATTTGGAATTGAATTGAATTTCAATTTGAATTGAATCTTTCTTTGAAGAAAGCTTTGTAAAATCTATAGAATATATACATGCATGTGTCTGTGTATATGTATATGGGTATGTGTATGTATGTATGTTTGAATAGTGTTATCTCTGATTATTTTGGTTTATGAATTTCGATTGATGATAAGAAAAGCTTATAAAAAATTATACTGTTACTAGGGCCTTTAAAAGGAATTTGTCATGAGCCAGAGTTTCACTTTGAAGTCAGACAAGAGTGAAGGGCTTGATTTTATGAAATCCTGTGCTTTTGGCAGAATCACAAGTACCCTATCTTTATTTTAATGCATTTTGACAAAGCAGATTTGGGAGCTGATTTCACTGTGTATGAATTCTTCAGCTAATAAGATTTTTTTAAAAATCATTGGTTGTTCCCACATAACACAAGAAATTATGATATGCTTAAGCCTGAGTTATTCAGTAAATCACAATTGAGTTTGCACAGCATGCTTAGTCATAAAACCATGGTTTACAAACTAACTGCATGGTTAATGCCATAGCTAAATAAACTGCATTATTTTTGAGGTGATGCTTGTACTACATCTTTAATAAAGGTGTACTATAGAAGAGCTGGAATCGGTCTGGAAGGGAGCAGTGGAAATATATCGTATAATAGATGGTTGACAAAAATAGCCGAGAATGAATATGGCAACACCTTTCAACTATTTGTTCTTTGCCTTTTGAAAAGCACTATTTAATATAATACTTTTAAGAGACAAGTCCTGTGGGTCTCTCCCTCATTGAAAGATTTCAAACAGAGATTGGATAGTTATACAGTATTTTGGAGATACAGTAACTCTGAATACTATGTGTCAAGCAGAATGACAGACTGGATAGGCTGCAAGGCCCTCTTATTATTAGCAGAAAAATTTCAGCCATGAAAATTGTTTGTTAGCAATCTAAAAAGCATATCACACAGAAGATGGTGAAGTGCTATTTTGTATTATCTAAAGTGGAAGAGAATGCACATCAAGTTAAGTTGCAGGAAGTTTCTATTAAATATTGGGAAATGGCCTAGTGGTAGAAGCAACTTAACAGTTCTACCATGTATCTAGAGCAGTGGTCTTCAAACCTTTTGATAGTGCATTCTAACAGGAAACTAGGGAAGGTGGGGGCATGTATCCCAAAATACTATTTATTTATATATTTATTTGCTTGCTTGCTTTGTGTGTGTGTGTGTGTGTGTGTATAAAAACATGGAGACAAAGATACTGTAAAATAAACAGTATTTAATATTTTATTTCCTGTACCCCAGTGGATTGTTTTGTGAATCCCTGGGGTGCATGGTCCTCCCTTTGGGGACTACCAATCTAGGACAGAGTTGTGCTCCCTAAAATAGGTCCAAGCAGCAGCTGGACAAACCATCTGTCAGATGCTTTAAAATGGATCTCAGCAATGTGGACTCAATGACTTGGTTATTTCCAACTCTCTGATTTTTTTGCCGTTGTGCCTCATACTTCATTTATTTTATAGTACTGAATTGTACAGACTATTTCAAATAAACCATTGCTTTTACTCAGCTTCAGTGTGAAGACTGAGACCTGTTCCAATAATACTAAAGGTGTAGTTTTAAAAATTGTGAGGGTGTTTTTGTTATGGTATTCTTGTTGGCTTCTTGATAAATTTCAGTCTTGATGATTCAGTTCAGTGGATTCAGTGTCATGATGATAAGATGTCACTTCCGTGGGCATATTGTGTCTGAATTTACATGAGCACTATAGGAGCATGCATAGGCAAAATTATTCATGACATAAAATTAGGTTTTAGATATAAAAATGCAGCTATATATGATGCAGCTTCAGTTTTAGCCTAATGGACTTTAATTAATAGAGTTGATACATGCTTATTGTAGGAAGATATTGTCACCATTCATTAGCATCTTCTTTTTAAATGCATGAAGATTTGAAATAGCTCAAATGATCATATCAAAGCTGAAATCAATGGGAAGGATCTCTTAAGAAAAGAATGACTGAATTTTACAGACTGTAGCTATATTCTAATTTGCCAGAATTGGAAGATACAAAACGTGAACAAAACCAGCCAGTTCATCTTTCACTGTTAGCCTGTATGCATATCATCAGCCTGATCTGGATATAGTGTAATGTTCCGGCATTACAGGAACACCTGCCTAATTCATAGGTACTCCTTTTTAAACTTTTTAACAGACTGTTGCTTTTAGTCAGCTTCAGTATGAAGTCTGTTCCGGTAATATTAATGCACAAAACTCAAAACAATTTGGAAATTCCCTAGAACTTCAGAATACCCCCCCCGCCGCCGCCGCCGCCAAATCTTCTGGATCCTGCTTTTCTCCAGACCATTTCTGGAAAAATACTTCCAGTTTGCAATATTTATGTGAATAAATCATTGAACTCTCTCAGAATGCCATGGGCCAAGAGAAGGTTGATGTGGCATGCAATGGAAAGAGAATGTTCCAGAGTTCTTCAGTACATCCATTGCTGAATTGATGAGTTATTCACATTGCTTATGTATGCCTGTTGGGATAAGCTGTCTGTAAAGTCATTATGTTTATAGCCTGTAGACATTTTTCATAATCTTGGTGAGATTTACTTAAATTTTTAGCACCTAAGAACTTTGTCTTTCCTGTTCAGCATAAAATATATCTGTCCTTCCTGTTACTAAAATGGGAATTTTAGGAAGTTTATATGTTTAGATAAAGTATATTCTCTTCCTAACTCTTGTTTTGAAGGGCTTTTTAAAAATTCATTTAAAATTAATTTTTGTTCACAAGAGTAACCAAGTAGTTTAGTGCTTTTTCACTCTCTTTCACCCCCCCATAACCACACCTAATATAAATATATTAATACAATGTTATTGTATTTTATCACAGTGACTTACAATAGATGTACTGATTTGGTAGAGATTGATTACTTTTTAAGTTTTGTGTAGCAGTCTGAAAATTCGTTTCTGGTGCACAGTCTTGTACCCTAGCATGGTCTGAAAATACTTGTTTTGGTTTTGAATCAGAAGCACTGCATAGTTTTACTCTGTATTATACTTCAGCAGTTTGAAAGAAACATTTCCTTTCGTTGAGTTGCACGGATAGTTTACCCTTATGAAAAATGGTGCTGTTGTTAATTTTTTGCCACATCATTGACTTACAAAAGGGTTGAAGCTGAAATAAAAAGCAGTTCTTTGCAGCAGTGACACCTAAGCTGTTATTTATTGAGGCTCAAACTGCAACCAAGCTGATTAATCATTAGTTGAAATTCATAGCAAACCACTCTCAAAGTGATGGGAGCTGTAGTTAGAAATATCCTGGAAGATGAATGTTAACATTTACTTTCAGGAGAAATATTTCCTTATCTTACCTTCCCCTTATTTCAGCCCTACATTTAATCCACATATCCATTGCTTTATTTACAAATATATGCTTGAACATGATTCTCTATTTTTAACAAACCTAAGCCAGCTGATTATGTAGAATTTGTTAAATTTGTTAAACTGTCAATCTTAACTGGAACTTTTTGATTCTGATCCAGTGCATAATCAAGCTGACTTAAACCCTACCGCAATTAGTGGCATAGCACCAGCATCATTCTCTGGTAGATCAGAGCCATAGAATTTAGAACATTTATTCATTACATTTATATTATGCCCATCTTGCTATGTAAAGCACCTCTGGCACTCCTGGAAATAATAGCAATGCCAGTTCCAAGATGGCCAGTTGGAGACATTTTGCTGTGCCATATGATGACTTGCTATCTGTGGCCAGGCAGAAATGCATTTCTCATTGAGAGGAATAATGCAATCATAATAAATTAAACATGAAAGAGTTTGAACCAGTCGCATGATACCCAAAACACTTAATAGTGGATGTTGAGGGCAACTGTTTTAAACTGCTTACTAATAGGGCCAGCTGTGTCATCTGTTATTGTCTTAATATCTTACAAACAAAGCAGTTAGCTTCTTCTCCTCCCCTTACAACTATTGTTTAAAAATAAATATCAGTGCTGAATTCTAAGGAGTTGAAGTCCGTTTTCTCAAAGCAATTGAATTGGAGCAGGATGGAGTAGGGCAGAATAGTGATAGGATCAATATTGAAATAGAGTTGGTTCAAACACTTTAGTTATCTCAATAGAGAAACTGTCAGAAGAGCAGGTATTGATGCAATTTAGAGCTGATGTTTCTATCCAGAGTTGGGGAATCAATAAAAAAACATAAAAGACTAGAAACAAAACTTAGATACATTGTTTTTAAGGGCAAACTTTGCAACATTGGTAACAAGGCCATGTGATAGATGAGACTGGTACCTGTGAAAATATGGCTGATGTCCAATATTGATCCATTCTGCAACTTTGTGAGTTCATTGAAAGGGTCCCTCAGTACAGAGGATCATGTAGCTTGCATGTTGAATTTGGCTAATCTCGAACAACCGATTACATGAGAAAGCCTGTAGATTAAGTCAAGAGACAATTATGCATGCTTGAGATGAAAAGAGGTCATTCTTTTTATGTGTGCTTTGAAATGCCCCATGATCCAAATTTTCCTGTCATTATGAATTCTTAGTGCCATCTTGTTTCTTTGGATCTCTTGCAATCCATTACCTTTTTTTAATCTTGGAATTGTGTTCAAATAATATGATTTGTTGTTAACTTTCATTTTTACTATCCCAGAAAGAAAAGACAGATGCATTCTACACTCTGTTCTATGTATATTTTTGTCACCTCTGAAGTATTGACTTGCCATGCTTCAGTTGAATATGACATTGCAAGAGGAATACAGAAGTGGCAGCTAGTTTGCTGTTATTTTTTGAGTGTGGAGGGGGGGGTGGCTTCAAAAAGGGTTGTTTTGTTTTGCATCATAGTCAGCCGCATATGCAAAAAGCCTTATTAGTAAGGTTAGAAGGTGTTTCATCTAGAACAAAGTAATTGGAATTAGGATTTACTTGTAAAATTAAACTTCTAAGCTCTTACCAAACAAATCATTTCTCAGTACAATTTAAGAAACTGAGATAACAATTTAAAAATAATTAAAAACACACCCAGGTAACTGCATTTCTCCCTTTTTAAATTTGAATGGCAGGTTGAAATTAAATTTTTCAGCATTTGGAAGTTGCTTACGTAAATTCAAATTATGACTTGTTTAACTTTGACATTGGCATATTTGTGGGCTGATGACAAATGAAATGTTTTCATTTTTGTTCAATTTGCTAATTATACTCCTTAAACCAATTAATTGTTTTTATTCCAGCTCATTAAAACATTACTAATATTGCATGTGGTCTAATATTAAATTTGTTTACTCAGAAATAACATGCTATTAAATTAAAAAATATCTATTTTTAAATAGATATTTTAAATAAAAACCCTAAATATTGTGATATGTGGACCTCCTTACCCCAGATTTCATACACCTTAGTCAGTGGTGGGATTCAGTTTTTTTAACTACCAGTTCTATGGGCATGGCTTGGTGGGCATGGCAGGGGAAGGATACTGTAAAATCTCCAATCAGAATGGTATTTGTCAGTTCTCTGAACTACTCAAAATTTCCGCTACCAGTTCTCCGGAACTCGTCAGAACCTGCTGAATACCACCTCTGGCCTTAGTGTGGTTATGACCCCAGCTCTGATCTTCTGCCAGTGGTGTGTGTCATCGTTAATGGAAATGAAGAATTCCAAATAATTAATCAGTAATAAATACAAATTAAAAGATTAAATTACTTTTTGTTTAGTTTAGATACTTTCAGTGAAATTTAAAAAATGGCTGTGACTTTTTAAAAGCCTGGTAATGAGTTCTCTTCGGGTGTTAAAGTCTTGTATATGTGAAAAATGGATGGGATTATGAACTTTGTTGCAAGTTTTCTAGCCCTCTAATACATCTGGTTGAATACAGTTATGATAGGGTGGGGTTGGTGTTTTTTTTTTTTTTTTTTGTCAAATAGAAATACAATGTCATTTCATCCACATAAGGAGATAGGAGTGGAAGAAGAAACTTACACATATACTTTTAAATTTACTTTTAAAATTTGTGAAGAGGATTATACAGCAATGTCTGTCATGGTCACCCTGAGAGATTTGTGCCAGAAGATTCTGTACATGGGCGTTACTGAGTCCGCATGTTTTTGTGAAAGTATCTTTTTGGTGACCAAATGTAGCAGTTGAACTAATACAATTTTCCTTTGCAAAAGTACCTTTTTTTTTTTTTCAAAGTAATGATTGTATAGTTAATGATCAAATTGTCCTGGGAAGAACTTTGGAGAGACTCTATTTGTCTTAGTTATCACAAAACAATTACAATCCACATTTTATATTAGACATAATACAACAATATATCTTGTTCAAGAACCCCAATTTGCTGGGGTTTTCATATAACAAAATTCATATAACAAAACTTTGAGGCGAGATGGCTGGCAAATCAATTTAATAAATAAACTTTCCATATCTAGCCACATTAGAGATTTTCCCTATCCACCCATGGATAACTTGCTTGAAAATTGATTGGCAACCTTTAGAAAAGAGTCTTAATTTTTCTATATATGGTTAACCCAACTCGTAGAGAATCATTGCTTTGATTTCAAAAAAAATTTTTTCTTCTATATTACTTTATTTGCCTTCTAAATACAGTACAAAGTAAACTACTATATATACCCTTCTTGACAACTTGAGATTCTCAGGGGTGTTGCTATATTCCCTCCTCTAGAAAGGTTTCAAGTTTTCTTCAATTGTAGGTAAATAGTGAAAAAAAATATTTTTTCTCCCAGACTTGTGAAATTTAGCCTCAGTGGGCAGAGTGATGTTAACTTTATTATGAAGTTTGCATTCTGATTAAGGTTACAGTACAAGTTTCATTTGTGTTTTCTTGCATGTTCTCTGTATCATATACATTAAATCATATACGCTGATTATAAATAAAGTTAAAGCCTCTTGGAAATTTATATCAAGATTTTGCTTTGACTTAAAAAAGATCTTGAAGTTATCTAGTGTTTGTTGCATTATCAAATTATTTTTCTTTTTTGTAAATATTTCTTTTATTTTCTTATTAACACATTTTTATATTAACAGAATGGTTAAAATACTCTGATATTTGTTTCACACATTGTTAATATTTTTATTGCCTATTCATTATCTTGCTTATGTTTCTTAACTTATTTTTATTTAGATTTTCATTTTTAAATATTATTGACAAAATATGTTTAGTCTTAACATTTAAAAAAAAGCCCTTATTTTACATGTTTATAAACTTAAGTGCATCCCCCCCCCCCCAAAAAAAAAAAAATCTGCAAGTAATTACTGCAAACACTATTCTAAAAAGGATCGGTAGTGATTCCCCAAGGAGCATGAGTAGTGTTCTTCATTCTATAAGTAGATAGCATGAACAAAAAAATTGATCTGAGCTTTCAATAGTTTTTCTGTGCACTAAATTCACTGATAAATGTTGCAATAGATTGAAGCTACCTCCTGAAGTTTTCAGGTAATACTTTTGTTGCAATATTTTTGTTACAATAAAAATGTTTTATATTTTGCTATGATAGCAAACCTGTATGTTGTGATGCAGATTTTTAAAAATCTTAATTCATTTTAGCAACCTGGAATAGTGTTGAGTCTATTTATTATTGCATATTAAAAATGGAATTATTTGAATACAATATTTATTTGAATACAATACAATATTTAATACAATACAATATTTATCAAAACTTTCCCTATTGGCCTCCTCTGCTGTTATCCATCTAGAATATTACACACACACATCCTGAGGTTAAATCCCCCCCCCCTTTCCTGGCCTTTTGGAAGGTGTGAAGACCTATGCCAAAGGCTCACAGAATGTGAGAATAGAATTCAGCTCTGGGGATGGATAGTGCCTTGAAAGCACTCTTGTCACCTTTTAATTTTCAACTTATTCTATCTTTGTTTTTTAATTTGGTTCCCATTTTACTGATGTGCTGTATTTTTATATGGCTTTTATGTTTTTAACTGTAAACCAGCCAGAGTCACTTTGAGAATGAAATAGACAGTATCTAAATTTGATTTAGGGGATGGTGCAGTGCTTAGAATACAGTATTGCAGGCTAACTCTGCCCATAGCCAATAGTTCGATCCTGACTGGCTCAAGGTTGAGTCAGTCTTCCATCTTTCCTGTAAAATGAAGACCCAGATTGTTGAGGGCAATGTGCTGCCATTTATAAACCTCTCAGATAGCGTTGTAAAGCAATATGGAGCAGTATACAAGTCTAGATGCTATTCCTATTGCTATAAATAAATACATTTTTGGAATTGGTCTATAACATAACTATATTTCAAATTTATCATTTTGGTATTTGTGACCTTACATTTAAGTCTATGAGTGTTCTTACAAACTACATTTAAATGAGAGTGAATAGATCTGCAGCATGTTGTTTCTAACTTTCTATTCTTGGAGCTGTGTTTTGGACATGGTTATTCTGCATATATATATTTTTCTGATTTGCAGGGGATACCTTCTGATTAAGTCTTTTCTCACCCCCTTCTCTTTCTCTCTCTCTTTTAATATCAAACATATAAATCAAGTCATGAATAGTACTGTAGACTATGAATTAATTAGCTAGCACAGGTGGTATTTGCATTATCAAAACCAAAGTAAAATAATTTCCTTGAGCATGCTTTTCTTCGGTTTCCATACATGTTGCAGTACTAAATTTGTAGAGATGAGATTGTAAAGAAGGCTACCATGTGGCCAAAGGTTAAATGTTTGCAAAATTATCTGCATATTCCAGATCTGTTATTATATAAGAAAATAATTAGAATTGTGATTTCTTTATCTGGAGAACAAATAACATTCACTTTGTAATTAAGTGTGCAAGTACATTGTAATTTGCCAAGAACAATTGTCAGCAGTAAGCCTTACGCCTTATTTAACCATAGTAGCTTTTGTTGCATATCAAATTAAATTTCTACATATTTTCAGGGATCCTTCCAGTTCTAATCCTTTAAGTTATGAGAAATGAAAAGCCTGACAAAGTATATATGTAATTTATTTTAGGCATTGTAAAATGCAAATCAGTATGTGTATGATTTAATAGTTGAAAATTCACTTGCATGGAATATGTTTATTGTATGACTAAAATTAGTTTAAAACTAAGCTCCAAGACTCTCATGTTTAATTGTTTTTGAGCAAGAATGGTGTAAATAGCTAAGAGCTATATTCTAATTCTCTCTTCTCTCTCCCCCCCCCCAACACATACACTACCATTTTGCAGCCATTGGAACCTCTTCTGATCATGATTATTGGAAGCTGCCACTTAGAGATTCCAAACATGTGAAACGAGTAGTGTAAGCCTTCAAACAGGCATTTTTAAAGTTAAAAACCCTGCCCTTCCTGCCAGAGGTTACCACCTCTACAGCCAGTTCTGACAGGTGGTGGAGAACCAGTCGTGGATGTTTTGAGTAGTTCAGAGAACCAGTAAATGCCACCTCTGACTAGCCCCGCCCCCATCTATTCTCTGCCTCCTGAGTCCCAGTTGATCGGTTGGATCTTATTGTGTTGCCCTGCATAGGAGAACAGAGCTGGAAAGCAGGTTAGGGGGGTGGGGAGGGAATGGAGATTTTACAGTATCCTTCCCCTGGAGTGGGGTAGAAATGGGGATTTTACAGCATCCTTCCCCTGCCACGCCCACAGAACCGGTAGGAAAAAAAATTGAGTACCATCTCTGCTTTCTGCTCCTCGAGCCTTCCCCTCTGTCTTCAGTGCAGAACTTGGCCATGAAAAGGCTGCTTGTGTTTGATTCAAATTATAAAAGGTCTGACGTTTTCAAACCATTTCTGAATGCCAGACATTTGGTAGCTGAAACAGTGATTGAGAGAACAGTGGTAGGTAGCACTGTTGAAACTGCATTCTGGATTAGATTGAAGCAGGAAAAGGATGCCTCAGAGAGCTTCATGTGAGTTACTTAACAGCACTCAGAAAAAGAATGGGATATAGATGACCTACAAGATCCCTCCCAACTCTGATTATTTGTTTTCTGTTACATAAGGCTACTTCATACTTTGTACAGGTAGTCCTTGACTTACAACAGTTTGTTTAGTTATGATTCGAAGTTACAACAGTACTGAAAAAAGTGACTTATGACCATTGTTTGCAGCAACCCCTGTTTTAGTCACATAATCAACATTTGGATGGCATGTATGTATTTGTGATGGTTGCAGTGTCCCAGGGTCATGTAGACACTTTCTTCAATCTTCTGACAAAGTCAATGGGGAGACCAGATTCACTTAACAACTGTGTTCATAACTGGAAATAATTCACTTAACAACTGACAAGAAAGGTTGTAAAATGGGTCAGAATTCTCTTAACAAATGTCTCATTTAACCACAGAAATTTTGGCCTCGATTGGCATATGTTGAGGACTACCTATATATTTTTGATCTGCTGTGGAGGTCATATTTAACAAAAAAACTATCAAATGTATTATTTTATGGGAAGGTGAATAAGCAGGCCTTATCAATGGCTACTTCAGCCATCTGAGATTGCTTTTTTATGCTTGAGATCTGTGGTGTTTATAATTAAAAGAAAACTGCAGTGTGGGTTCCTGGTAAATTTTGGCAGGAAAGTAAAAAAAAAAAAAGTGTTACATTTATGATAGATTTAATCTAATTTTAAAAGTTGAAAATAAGCTCTGAGATGGGAAAAAATTAGTCTAAAAATTACCATTTCCAATAACAGCATAATATAATTGTTCCCCAAATAATAATTTAAAAAGTACAATCCGTTCCTTTCTCTGTTTTTACTGTTCATATTTCAAAAGGAATTGTCATGTTTATGTGCCCTTTTCAATCTACTGTGCACAGGCATAAACGTATATGAAAGAATGCATATGTGAAATGTTGCACAGCCTTTTATTACAATACAGGGAGATGCCAAACAGAGAATATGCATCATATTTTTCTGATCAGTTAGAATAAAATTTCAATTATAGTTTCTTCTACATTGTTGAAATAAAAATGCACAAGTTTGGAGTTGAGCACATTATTTTGTCTGAATAAATTACAGTATGCTTTTTATCGGAGTTGCTGGCACATCACTCTGAATGTTGTAAATTGCTCATCATTTACTGTAAATCTTTATGATGCTTGGCAGACATATAGCCCAATCAAACTATACGGTTATGTATTCTGGGAAGTAATTTAGTCTAACTTTTTCTACAGTGACTCAAAATTGGAAGTATGTTCAGACATACAGATTTCTGAAGACAAGAGAAGATAAAAACATGCAGCTGTCTTGTGTTGTGGCTATTTATTTTAACTTAGGATGATCCAGTGAAATTATTATTGAGTTTGGTTGCACTTTATTAAAAGTTGAAGAGAGAGAAGAGAATATATGACTATCCTGTTTCCAATATCTCCTATAAATGGGAGAAATAGAGCCAAGATGTTGACAGGTGAACGGCTCTGAATTTAGACTTCTCAGTATCTCTTTCCCTTTTTATTTGGTTTTGAAAGTATTATTTAACAGCTGCTCCATTTATGTTTGATTTTTTTAATCTATTAAAAAGCTGTCCTAAATGTGTTTATTTTGAAAACAGCATATAAAACTTTGCAAATTAAATGTTTACCTTCTTAAACAACTTGTTTTAATATAAAACTCACCAATAAAATAGAGGTGGAAAATAATTCTGCCCTTTTTGAAGGAAAAATTAAAAAAAACTTGTGGAAACTTTTGTTAATGAACCTTTGTCAAAGAATACAGACAACTGACTTAAAAAGTAGCTCTGTAGTATATATACAAGAAATTGGTTGGCAAGTTGTTGGCATGGTATAACGGAGCTAGAATGCTCATTATGACATATGTACTAATGTGATAGACCTGACTAAGAACAGAAGAGATTGGGGTGGGCTATAAGATGAAGATATGGTTTCTGTACTTTAAGAGATGGTGATAAGTTATAAGTTAAAGTTATCTGTTGCTGGGAAGATAGGGGAAGTTATTTCTTTTTCTTTCTTCTGCATTTTTATTTTTCCATATTTTTATCTTTTGAAGTTTGTAATTTATCTGCATAATCTTCTCTTTAATAAGAATTAGTTCAAAAACCTATCTTAGTGAAACAATAGTGGGAGAAAAGTATGTTTGAAATTAAGAACTGTTAAGAAAAGGAGGCATAGTATTCAGTGTATGATAGAGAAAGAAGAGACTCAAAAATGACAAGGAATAAAATTTGGAGTTAATAGATTAAACTGAGTGGTAGGAGCTAAAGGATGGACAAAATAAAGTTTTTCATTAGTCAGTTGTGATGATTGCCAACCAAACTCGATTTAAAGAGATTTGAATGTTAAGGCTAGGTCACACTGGCCGACGGATGCAAAACGTATGCAAAAAGGACACAGCGGACGAGCAAATTTTCGGGGGTGGCTCCATCCATTGTCATCCGCTCCAAAAAGTGGCAAAAATTTGCATAAACAGAACGGAAAAGAAAGGAAAAAAAACGGATGTGGGTAGTATGTAGCAGGGATGTTAAAGGGATGTTCATAGAAAGCCTAGAGGATGTATATAGGATGCAAACCGTTCACTGCTCATCCTTTCTATTTCCGTGCTACTAACGCTGTGTAGATGTTCCGTGTACCTTTTGTTTCCTCCCTCTTTCCGTTTTCAGCTGCAGCGGATGTGAGTTGCGAGGATGCCCAGAGGATGCAGAGAGGATACAGCGGACGTTTAATGGATGATAAACGGACATAGAAAGTTTGCTGCTCGGATGTCACAGATTTACATCATACACAGTGGAAAGTTCATCTGCTCAAAGTTTTGTGCAGCTCAAAACTTCTTGAGCGGATGAAATCTCAGTGGATAGATGCTCAAAGGATAGAGCGTATAAAACACGTATGCAGTGAGTACACAACGGATGCATAGCGTTTTCCATCGGATGGCAAGCTTTTTTTTAACGTTTTACATCCTCTTTGCATCCGTTGGTGTAGTGTGACATGGGCTTTAATGTTGCAAAGCACTGTTGGTGGGATTGATTCATTATGGGCCATCAAGTTGTTTTCAACTCCTAGCAACCAGAGAAGTAGATTGTCTCCAATAGACAATAGACATTTCAGGTCTTCCAATAGAGCATTCATTGCCCCTGAGTCCATCTACCTTGCTATTGGTTGTCTTCTACTGTTTCCATCTACCTTGCCTAGCATTACAGCTTTCTCCAGAGAGCCAGGCACAAATGTGATCAAAATGAGAACTCTGGATTGGTTTGTTCAATGATCTATTTGTCCATGGTATTTTCAGAAATCTTCAACACCAAATTTCAAAAGTGTTAATATTCTATGATGGCTATAAATTGCCTCCAATATTGAATGCGTATTCATCACTAAGGGATTGTTATCTTTGTTATTTATCTGTGGGTTTCCATGTACATCTAGTTGCCCACTGAATGAAGCAGAGTCTGGATTAGACCGGTCTTTGATCTGATCATGGAAGATTTTTCTCATGTTATTACTGAGAAAGGAGACAATTAAATTGGAAGATTTAACATACAATATACAGATTATATATTGCATTCTTGAATCTTGATACTTATGTGGCCGCTAGGGAAAGAAGACAAGTCTGTGATAGAGGAGAAAGAGGATTTTGTTGTGGTTCTGAATAGACTTTTAAAGCATAACATCATTATTAGAGCAGGAGAGTTAATTTCGGTAAGCTTTGTTGTTTATTGTAATTTAAATGATCTAGATTGTGTCATCATAGTATCGTCATGTGATATATCATTGCTTTTTCTCTCTTTGCTCAACCAGGCATGTGCATGGCTAGTGCATGATACATCTGTCCCATGAGCCATAAGTTTGAGAGCCCTGATCTAGTTATATAACAATGTTGTATAAATAGATAATGTTTCTGAAGCACACCTACCACCTACATGGAGTACCAAGGAGAATTATCTCAGACAGAGGGGTCCAATTCACAGCTAAGTTCTGGAGGGAGTTCCCACAGCCTATTGGGTCATCCCAGACCTTAGCTCGGCCTTTCATCCAAGCACCAATGGGGAGTGGGCGGAGAGACTAAACACCATGGTAGAGCAGTACCTGATGTGCTACGTGAATTATCAGCAGTCCAATTGGGCGGATGCCAGTGACGTGGCAGTGGGTTTATGGCTTTCTTTCCCACTAGTGGAAGAGGTAGACTATTTAGGAATAATGTTAGAAAAAATCAAAGAAGCTAGAAATAGAAACAAATTACATAACCTTGGGGGTTAAAACTAGGTATTTTCCTTGTATGTCTGATTATGCACAGAGTGCTTTCATATTATTGTTTCTTTCACCACCTCTTTTCCAAAGAAAGATCAGAAGGTAACATCAGATGCATTTAATAGTCAAGGAAATAGGTTTATGCTGCTATTTCTTGTGCTATTATGGTATCAACTTGAACTGAGTATGAACTCTAATCAGAAGAGTATGAATAAGGTGGAGCTCACGTAGTAATGTTTTTTTTGGAAATATATTTGCAACTATTTTTACAATGTCAACTTCTCTTTAAGTGTGGAGGAATTGACATCCCCATCTCTGAATTGGGTGAGCCATTTTGTCTTCCACCAGGGCATAAAATGGATTGAAAAGTGTATGGATACAATTGCATACTTAGTATTTATTTAATTAAAAAAAAGATTATAAACTTCAAATGTGGAATAATGAGAATGGGAAGACATGTAGGTATGGGTAATGCATAAAGATATTAAAAATAGGAAAATGAATGGGTATAAAAGGTACTGTGGTTTCAACCTTGCCTACATTTGTCTTAATTGTATCAAGAGCTTAAAACTCTTTTACTATCAATTCAGAAATGTTGTTGTGGTCTACAAGTGGTGAAAATTTGCATAAACAGAATGGAAAAGAACGGACGTGGGTAGTATGTAGTGGGGATGTTAAACGGATGTTCATAGGAAGCCTAACGGATGGAAGTGGATGACACCTCCGAAGGGGATCCGGGGGATAATTTTGAAGCAGACACATAGCGGATGAAGCGGATGCATCACGTACGCCTAAAGGAAAGAAAGGGGATGCCGCGTGGATGTATATCGGATGCAAACCGTTCACTGTGCATCCTTTCTATTTCTGTGCTACTAACGCTGTTTAGACGTTCTATGTACCTTTTGTTTCCTCCCTCTTTCCACTTTCAGCTGCAGCGGATGTGAGTTGCGAGGATGCAGAGAGGATACAGCAGATGTTTAATGGAGGATAAATGGACATAGAAAGTTTGTTGCTCGTATGTCGCGGATGTATATCGTACACGGCGGAAAGTTCATCTGTTCACAAAGTTTTGTGCAGCTCAAAACTTCTTGCGCGGATGAAATCACAGTGGACAGATGCTCGGCGGATAGAGTGTATGAAACACATATGCAATGAGTGCACAACGGATGCATAGCGTTTTCCAACAGATGGCAAGTTTTTTTGAACGTTTTACATCCTCTTTGCATCCGTAAGTGCAGTGGGACAGGGCCTTTACTCACCAGCCTGGCAATTTAGTTTCTCTATGACTGGATAAGAACCAGAGATCTCAGTTTATTTAAACAGGTCTGGTTTCAGTGACATGTTTGGCATCTTTAAGAAAACTTATTTTATATACATGTAAACCAGGTGTGTGGTCTTTGCGTGCATATTGACCTCAGGCCTAGGAACATAGGAAGCTAGAATGCTAGCACTGAGTATGTAGATACCACAAGCAGTTTGCATAATTCCTAGGAACTGCACCTTATCAGTTTTTTTAACAGGATTCATGACAAGTAATATTTACAAAGTACATTGAACTCCATTTAGTTACTATGCTTTAAAAAAAAAAAGGTCTTAGGGAATGATGCAGCTCATTGCTTAGTGTTTTACTCTGCAGCACAGAAGCTTTTTTTTTTTAATTTAATGTGTGTCTGTTTTAATTTTAAAAAGTCTGTTTTTGGTAAGAAGCTCAATAAATGCCAAAGAAAGAGGTCCTGGAGGGTGCTGGTGCATAAGGTGCCATGTTCCCTGTTTAAGTTGCTTAGAATTACATTTAAAAGCAGTGTTTAAATCGACTGTGATGCCAGCCGCAAATTCACCAGTTAACTTTAGACAAACTTAGACCATGCCTCCCTCTGCAGTACTGCATAAGTATATACATTAACTGTCTGGTAACTGATATAGCAATTAAGGTGCTAGAAAAGAAATGGGAAGATGCAAGTCAATGGTAAGTTTCAAAGAGGTTTACCACCCGTTTGGTGGCCGTGGCTTGGTGGGTGCTTTTTGTGCGTGCACACACACTTTGTGCATGCACACTTTGAGCATGCGCAGAGGCTTTCCTACTCAACTCCTCCAGTACCTGTAGCTTCAACAGCTGACGCTCAACAATCTGCTGTGCCACACAAAGCAGCTGCCCTCCCTTCAAAAGCAGGGAATAAAGGTCAATATGGGAGCTGAGGCGGGCAGATGGGCCCAACAGCAGCTCATCAGAGAGAACTGGTTCGGTCTCAGCTGATTTTCGGCACTACTGGTAAGCCAGAACTGGGCCGAGCCAGTAGAATAGCACCACAGATGCAAGTCCTATTCCACATTTAGCTGCAGAAGCGCACTTTGAGCTAACCCTTTTCTATCAGCCTAATCTACCTTCCAGGGTTATGTTTGAAGTTGTGTGTGTGTGAATAGGAGCATTGTGTATGCTTCCGCACAAAAAAGCAACATTAAATGAAATGAAATGCTGTAAAATAGAAATGAATCTAAATTTAACCTATATGTAAAGACGTTTACAAAGAAACTGAACTTCTGTACACAAGAGGTTTAAAATATAAGATAATAACCAACTGGTGGCAATCAAATGTTCTATTAGCCTTCTGAAAAGTTAGTCTCCACTAATAGTGCAACCCTTTCTCTGTCCATACTAAAAAATACATTATTAAGAAAACTTTTTCATAAATAAGTGAAGAAGAGGTCATAACATTTCCTGTTTAGTGGCCCACAAAGGGATCATATTACAGATGGTCCTCAACTTACAACAACAGTTCGCTGTGCGACTGTTTGAAGTTACAAGGGCATTGAAAAAAATGACTCAGGACCATTTTTCCCACTCATGTCCATTGCAGTATCTCCATGGTCATTTGATTTACATTTGGAGGCTTGACAACTTGAAACATTTATGATGGTTGCAGTGGTGGGATTCAAAAAAATTTTACTACTGGTTCTGGGTGTGGCTTGGTGCGCATGGCAGGGGAAGGATACTGTAAAATCTCCAGTCAGAGGCAGTATTTGCCTGTTCTCTGAACTACTCAAAATTTCCACTACCGGTTCTCCAGAACTGGTCAGAACCTGCTGAATACCACCTCTGGATGGTTGCACCATCCTGGAGTCATATGATTCCATTTTATGACCTTCTGACAAGCAAAGTCAATGGGGAAACCAGATTTAGCAATTACACTGATTCATTTAACAACTGTGGCAAGAAAATGGGACCAAACTCACTTAACAAATGTCTCACTTAACAACATAAATTTTGGGCTCAATTGTGATTGGAAGTTGAGGGCTACCTGTACTTTGTGAAAGACCTGGAGAGAAAAAGAGTTCTGTTTTAGCTTTTCTCCAATGTTGTACAAAACATGAACAAAAATGCCTTATTTGCCCCCTTTGGCTTCTAGAATTGAGCCTTTCTGAAATTCTGTACAGAACTGAAATAGAAATATATCACTCTATCACAGTCATGATAAATAAGAAGGAAGAAAATGGGTGGGATCTGGCAAGCACATGCTATAAGTGAGTGTCGACTCCTAGCAACTATAGATCAGTGGCTTTCAACCATTCATCTCAATTCACACATCTGACAGGCAGGATTTCCAGTTTATAAAATCAGAAGTCCTGTAGTGCCACAGGTTGCTGGGACGTGGGAGAAGAAATTGAGGCAGTCCTCCCTGGTAATGTCACTGAGGCAGAGTTTTGACTGTGTAGCATTTCCTGACATTTACTTCTGTTCACTGCTGCAGTGCACTTGCAGACATTTTACAGCACACAGATATGATGTGAGTCAATAGTTGAAAACCGCTGCAATACTTGTCAAACTCATAGTGTCATGTTGCCGTCACATGACACAACGGTTTTCCCCTTTGCGGAGCTGGGGTGGGAGTGGCTTGCATTTGATGCATCCGAACCACAGGCCACCAGTTTGACATCCCTGCTGTATTGTAGAGATGGATATTTCCAAAAAGTCCAGTTGCCTCTTGAGAAAGCACCTTTGGGACAAGCATGACCTGGATGACTGAGAATCTCCATAGGCACCTGAAGATGAATTTCTCCATGATAATCTGTCGTGAACTTGGTCTTCCAATAATGATTGGAAGGAAGCTAAATGTTCTACTGTCATTATTAAAAAGGTATAGGGAGCTATTTTATATAACGAACTTTCAAAAGCAGTAACAACTTTTATGTGACTGTCAGTCTTGTTAATTTAGTTTTAATACTGCTCATGTTTCTAAATGTTAATTTTTTGTTTTTGTTTTAATCCTTCCTTTATGTATCTAATACTCCTTCCTCCTCCTATTTTCCCCAACTCACAACCATGAGCCGTGTGAGTTGAGTTGGGCTGAGAGAAAGAGTGACTAGCTTAAAGTCATCCAGCTGGCTCTGTGCTTAAGGCAGTACTTGAACTCACAGTTTGGTTTCTAGCTAGCCTAGTGCTTTAAGCAAGCAGTTGACCTAACATGATCTTTCTCTAAGACTTTAAACATATGTTACACATACTGATTGTGCATAATGTTCTTTCCATTTACCTGAATAGTTTCTTTCAGGTTCTTTAGAAATGTTTGATCTCTGAGGTCTTCCAACTTTAAAAATAATATTTTTTCGGACTTCCGGTTTGAGCTTCCTTGGCGACAGACCGAAACCGCAACTCTGCGCGGTTTTGATCCGTGCTCACCGCTGGAGCATCCCGAGCCGGCTGGTTTCGGGGTTAAGCCACCCCATAGAGGTAGTGAAGAAGGGGAAGACTGCCTGCAGGGTTGAAGAGAGCCGCATCTCTCCTCCCCAGCTGGCCATTACTCCCTTTCCCGAAGGTGGTTTTAGCAGTGGTCAGAAATGGCCACCACAAAGAAGAACTTGACTGGAAAAGAATGTGCAGGAGGAAGATAAGAAGAGAAAGTTTTGGTTGACTGGGTCAAACAGCAAAAGCAACAAATAAGGTACCCTGGAATTGAAACTATTGAAAAAAGACAATAGCATTGTTCCCTAAGAAGATTTCTAAGCTGCGAAGGAGAGAGAAAAGGGAAAGGATTCGGGTTTTTTTCTCCTCTTCGTATACTGATAGCTAAGAGACTTTTACAAGAAATTGATAAAAAAATCCACCTTGACATTAATAGGCATTTAATGCTGAAAATAAAAAGTCAAAGGGATAATAAAGATTTCTGGATAATTAAAAGCTTTTGAAAACAGGAAAGGAAAGAAAAAGAATAAAAGGGCAGGATCTTACAGCAAAATCTCAACAAGACTTCCAAAAGATACATCTTAACTGAAACATTGCAACAAAATAGTAAAACCCCAGGAAGAGAAAGTGAAAAAAGAAATAAGAAGAAACAGCTTGGGACTATTTGGATTACTTAGTGATTTCTGGATTCTTGGTCATTGCATTTAAATGACTAAAATCAATCGGTGGTTGTTTAAAACTGTTTAAAATGGCTCCACTTTTAGAATAACTGAAAATGGAACTTAAAAAGTACAAAGAAGATGCACAAGAAGGGAGAGGTTCTTTTGGCTTCGTATTTCAGTTCTTAGAAATGAAAATTTGGAACTATGAGAAACAACAAGAAATGCCTGCACAACAAGAAGATTGGAACAAAGAAGAAGCCATCTTTAATAAACAAGTAATCTTAGGTGGGGAAAAAAAAGGAAAGGGGGGAAAGAGAATGGAAAGTTTAAGATTGGGAAAAACAACCCAAAAAAAGAATAGATGAAAAATAAGTATAAAATCAGAAAGCAACAGAAGAGGGAAATGCAGAAGATAGAATTAGAAGTAGAGAGACAAGGGGGTAAAAAGGGGAGGGAGAAGAAGAGAGGGAAGAAGGAAAGGAAAAGAAGTTATAAAGGAAAGAAAATATAGAGAAACAAGGCCTATTTAGAGATAATGGGTGAAAATCTAATGAAAAGGATTCTGCAAAGGTACATAAGATAGTATATTTATATTAGAAATAGAAATTTCAGAAAATAGGAAACAACGTATAATTAAAATGTTTGATAAAATAGTTATCATAACTTAGTAGAATGCTTGTCAACAAATAAATGTAACAAAATGAATATTTAATGATTTACAAAACGTGAAGAGAAATAAGGGAAAAAGTAATTATGGAGATTATATGTGTCTTTAAGGAAGTATGATATTTAATTGAAAAGAAATGTTGAAGATGTTAAGACTTTAATGATTATTAATGATAGAACTGAATTGGAATGGAATGAGGGTTTATAATTACATACATTTATAACACTTTTTTTTGAAGAATATAGTGTGTATTATAAGAATATACCAAGCAGAATTCGATTGGAAATTATGTATTATGTATTATATTGAAGGTCATAAACTTAAGGTATATACTGAAGTTTAAATAAGAGTTGAATGGATATAATTAAAAGATATAAAGGTGTCATACTCCAATTAGTAACTACAGGAGAAAATGTCTTTAATGAGAAAAGACAATATGAAATTGAAACAGAACAGACAAAAGTATAAATACAATTATTTGAATTGAGACGAGATAACCAAAATAAAATTGAGAAAATTAAAAGAGGAGAAAAACTATATAGAAAATGTAGAATTGTATAAGATATGGAATAGAACACAAAAATGAGCATGAAATTGGGTTTGTGTCTGTATAAAGAAGTTCAACCCGGGACCATGCTATTTTCAAAAAAGATGTTTCATTTGTATTTTGTGTGTGTAAAAACCCAAATAAAACTTCATTAAAAAAAGTTTTTTTTTTCTCAGAAAGTTCAGCTTATGCTGTGGCACGTTAATTGCCATGGGAAGAGTAGACACCAACTCTGGGTTTTTGAATGATCTATACACTCTGCTGAAGTGTTTCATGAACAAGACAACTAATAGTGGAAGAAATAATGTAAAACACACAATTAAACATAACTAAAGCACACCCAGATATTGAAAAACATTAAACACAATTGAATCATTTATAAGTCAGGGGGCAAAAAGGTGGGAGGCAAAATAAGAGAGTCAGGTTATGTTCCTGATATCAGACCAAATCAGAATCGCTGAATTTTGATCTGCTAGTTTTTCCCTAAAACTGTTCCAGTTTTGATACCGGCAGCACTAAGCATAAAATCAATATCAGATTACAAATTGGATATATGTTTTTATTGTCAGAAACTCCAAGGAAGAATAACAAATCTACTTAATTGCCTCTTTAGTCTTTCAGTTTTATTTACCATAAAGGTTATTTTAAGAAGAGTAGGTTTTACTGTAAGTAAGGAACTAGTCTCTAAAAAGACTCCAAGCCCAAGGTCAGTTTATCATTATAAATGCCGAGAAAAATGCTAAGACAACATGTCTACTTTCAAATGGACTCCATAATTGGGGGTCAGCTATCAAGATTCTTGAAAATGTGGAAGATTACACCATAGATCACGGGTCTCCAAACTTGGCAACTTTAAGACTTGTGGACTTCAACTCCCAGCCAGCTATGAATTCTAGGAGTTGAAGTCTACAAGTCTTAAAGTTGCCAAGTTTGGAGATCTCTGCCATAGATTGTAATTTCCTAAAGACAGTTAAAGAAATGAAGAATATGCCCTGGATTTTATGAGATTCTCAGAAACAGGTTTCTACTATTCCATTCCAACCCATCAGAGGATCTGCAGATATCCTTCTCTCTGCCTTCTCCCAGGAAAAATGCCAACAGAACCATAGTCCTTGACATACAGCCATTCATTCAGCATCCATTCAAAGGCACTGAAAAAAGGGATTTAAAATTGATCCTCGAACTTGAAACCATCAACTATCCCCCTGTTACATGATCAAAATGTGGGTACTTGGTAACTAGCGTATATTTATGATAATGGTTTGTAGAATCCTGGGGTCATGTAATTTGTAATCTTGCCAGTTGGCCTCAGTGGGAATTCTAGCCACAATTGTGTTTATAAGTCAGGGACTGCCTTAGAACCAAGGTGCATGGCCTGGTTCTAGAACTAGCTCTGTTGTTTATATATCATTCATAATACTGTAACTGCCAATAGCAAATAGACTTATTACAAGTTATTATAGAAGGAAATCAGGCTCTGCAAATAGAACATATTTCTTACGCTTCACCTAACAGAAAGCTGTACATTGGATTAATATTTCAAGATAATAAATTGAAAGTCAAATTAAAGGTGCTGAATCAGCATGTGATTTGGTTTGAAAATGCATGGCGTGAGAAAATGCACCTGTTGCCATTATGAATGAAAACCCACTATTTCAGGGCTTCTGATGAAGGCTTAGCTAGGAAGGTCAAAATATGCCTCTTTTCCTTAATCAAAAATTATATTGTTGAAAATAATGTTTATGAAGGCAGTAAGTTTTTTTTTTCCCTCCTCCATTCCACTCAAAGACTGAGCTGCTATAAAGTGTCTCATTTTGTGATATAGCAATAGTACTTAGCACTTAGACTTATATACCGCTTTATAGTGCTTTCCAGCCCTCTCTAAGCAATTTACAGATTCAGCATATTGCCCCTAACAGTCTGGGACTTCATTTTACTCACCTCGGAAGGATGGAAGGCTGAGTTAACCTTGAGCCTGGTGGGATTGTAGGCAGCTGGCTGCAGCAGTAGCTTGCAGTACTCAACTCTAACCACTGCACCACAGAGGCTCCTTATGTTTGAAACATGTTTCTTAAAGTACAGGTAGTCCTCGACTTACAACAGTTTGTTTTTCGTGACTGTTCAAACTCACAACAGCACACAAAAAAAGTGACTTATGGCTGTTTTTCATAGTTATGACTTTGGCAGCATCCCCACGATCATGTGATCAAAATTCAGATGTTGGGCAGCTGGTTCATATTTATGACCATTGCTGTGTCCCAAAGTCATGTGGTTATCTTTTGCAAGCCTTCTGATGAGCAAAGTCAGTGGGGAAATCAGGTTCACTTAACAACTGGGTTACTAACTTATGAACTTGCACTGATTCAGTTAATAACTATGGCAAGAAAGGTTGTAAAATTGGACAAACTCACTAAACAAATGTTTCACTTTCACAACATAAATGTTGGGCTCAATTGTGGTTGTAAATCGAGGACTACCTGCAATGAACCTTAATAAAATAGTGAAATCATTTTTTTTCGATGGGTAAAGTGCAGATTCTGTCTTCCCTTCAGCATTGTCCTGATGTCTAATCCCCTTTTCCTCCTTTCTGTAGGTCATTTGTTTACATATGTCAAATGTTATTTATTCTTGTTGCTTTTCCAAAGCCTCAGCAGGCTATTGCATCCCATGTTTTATGATTAATTTGATAGCAGTTCTGGTCTAGTTTTTGTGAACAGTTGCATTTTGAATGGTTCAGTTGCTGTAATGTGTAGTATGTAGTATGTAGTAATAGTTAAGGGCCATAATTCTTATGTCATGTAATCCAATAGTTTTCAATATTCAGATATGAATACAGTTTGAATGTTTCCAAAGATATTTAATAATAAGTAAATAAATATTTTTGTTTAGCTATGCTATTGGAGCACTTGATACTTTTTAATTTTACAAATCAAAGCACATACAATTAAGAAGCATTGTTTTAGTGCCAAAATCATCCCTGTACTTTAAAAATAATATTTGTTTTTAAAAAGAAAATTGATACTTTTACAAACAAGGACAGTTGGAAAAATTTAAAAAAAATGGTACAGAAATTTACATAATTTATGTACATTTACAAATATACATAATTGGAAAAGGAATTATTAAGGTTATATAGTTTATGCTCAATATGTATGTTGGATGGAGCATATGATCTCAGGGGTGGGCTTCATAAATTTTACCAAAGGGTTCCCTGCCCGGTTGCTGGGTGGGCTTGGCCATTCTTGGAAGGACGAGACTTCCTGCCTCTGGAACATCTCTGGAAGGTTTTTTCCTCCTTTGCAAAGATACAATGGCACTGAAAAAAGTGACTTATGATCATTTTTCACGCTTACAACTGTTGTAGCATCCCCACTGTCATGAGAGGCCAGGTGAGGAGATGTATGCCTCGATGTGAATGATACTGAGTTGGCCACACCCAGCCAGTCACATGTCTACTAAGCTATGTCCACCCAGTCACATGACCACCAAACCACACCCACCAATTAAGCCACTCCTCCAGAACCGGTTGTTTAAAAATTTGAATCCCACCCCTGGTCCTCAGGTAATTATATCAACACCCATTCTCATCGATGCTGCGACAAGAGTCCAGGAATGGGACATACCAAAGCCTATATGTCCATGGGAGGGCTCATGGCTGGTCAGTCACTCCAGCTGTGGAGCCACCTGCTGAAGTACTCTCCATCCAAATGATGCCTGGGCTGAAGCAAAGGAGCCCAGGAGGTAGTGCTGTATAAACGGCGATGGTGAAGTGCAGGTACCCGCTCTGCAGATCTCCTCTAGTGACACTTGAATAGACCAAGTGTACTCCTCGTGGAGTGAGCCGTAATATGTCTAGGAACTGGCATGGACAAAGTTTGGTACACCTTGACTATACAAACTCTAATCCACTTACCAATAGTCGCTGAAGTCACCTTGTTCCCCAAGGTAGAGGGATGAAATGACACAAACATGGTTTCAGATTTTCGAAAGCACCATCCATGTGATGTAAATTCGGAGTGCCTGCCTCACATCTGGCATGTGCCATCTGTGTTCCAGTTCATGTTGCGGTCTGAGACAGAAGTCTGGAAGCACAACATCTTGAGACTGGTGAAACCAAGAGTTTATCTTGGGGACAAACGTGGTGTCCAACCTAAGAACTACCCTGTTCTGATGGAAAAGGCACAGATCTTGTACAGAAAGCGCCGCAATTCGGACACTCTCCTGGCCGAGGTAATAGCCACTAAAAATACTACTTTGAGGGACAAAATATGTAGAGACACAGACCTGAGGGGTTCAAAGGGAGGCCTCGTGAGAGCTTATAAAACCTTCTGTAAAACCCAAGAAGGAAACCTATGAACAACAGGAGGTTGGAGGTTAGATGCTCCCCTTAGAAACCTACGTGGGATAGGGAATCATACTTGTCCCAGAAAATCACAGTGGAAAGAGCCGCGACTTGGTGAAGCATGTTTGGGGCCAGGCCTTTATCCAAGCCATCCTGTTAAAACTTGAGCACCTCCACCACAGAAACTGAAGAGGGGTGACCTGTGAAAGAACCTGAACCTTCATAGCCAAATGGCTGGTTCCTGCCCTTTGAAAGTGGAGCAAGAACCATTGGAGTTCCCAGGCATGGAGACAAGCCCACAGGGCAATCCCAATGCAGGAGATCATCTTTCCCAGGGTTTGGAATGGTAGAGACAACGGATCAGTGGGCAGCTGCCGAATCTGAAGGATGCAGCTGCAAAGGCTGTCCCCTCAATCTGGGGAGAGGAACACCTCACAGAGCAACGTACCTATAATCGCCCCAACGTGGAGCAACCTGGATGTCAGGGAAAGGTGACTTTTCCTTAGGTTGATCGAAAACCCGTGGTCTTGTAGAGTCTGCAATGTGATGTGAAGGTCCTGATGGGCCAAGTGGATCGACTGCAACAGGATGAGAATGTCGTCCAGTAGCATAGGACCCTCACTCAAATGGTGTGAAGCAAAACTGCCAAGACCTTTCTGAAAATCCTTGGGGCTGACAAGAGACCAAAGGGTAGAGCCTGGTACTGGAAGTGGGTGTTCTGATGACAAAAACAGAGAAACTGGCAGTGATAGGGCCAAATAAGGATGTGGAGGTAAGACTCTGGAGAATCGAGGGCTGGTATTGGATCTGAAGGACGAGGGGCAATAGTAAGGCACGGGACAATACTTGGATTTCTTCCCTGCCAAGGAGAGCACCTTCCTTTTGTCCTTGGTGTCCATCAAATAAGGGTCAAGGACATCACCAAACAGCTTCTCACCTGCACATGGAGCCGATGCCAACTTTCATTTTCGGCGAGAGTCAGATGGTCAGTTGCGCAGCCAAAGCAGCCGTCTGGCCATCACAGAAGAAGCCATGGCCCTTGAAGCAAATTTGGCTGAGTTCAGGATGGTGTCTGCTGTAAACTCAGCTGCTGCAATAATTTTATTGATGTCTTGGTGTGCCCTGAATTCGGTGGCCAGAAGCTTCTCCTGAAGCTGGTGAAGCCAGGGCAAAGAGGATCTCGTAAAAAACGAGGCTGCCATGGATGCTCTCATCTCCCAAGCCGTAACCTGGTGAGTGCGCTTGAGAGTTTGCTCAGATCACCTGTCCTCTGCCTTGAGCGCATCCTCTGGTTTGGTGGAGGTGCCAGAGGAGGAGAATGAAGCCACCACTGGAGCATCTACCAGCGGCACAACAGGGCATTGGCCAGGGACAGTCCCACATTGTAGAATTGTCTGTCATGAGTAGACGGGCGAGGTCCCACCCCTGGGAAGCTGCACTGTTCCTTTACTAAATCAAGGAAGAGAAGGGGGAAGGGGAGAATTTTCACCTGCACCACTGGCTTGGACAATAACAAATTAGAGTGGCCAGAAGTGGTTGCTTGTGGTTCAGGGGCCACCTCCTCAGAGCTGAGTTGTGCAGTGACCAAGACCTTGTGTAACAAGGGCTTAAATAATAAAGGTCTAAAAACTCCCACAACAGGAGGCTGGTCAACTCTGAGGTCCTCCTCCTCAGACATATTGGGATCTGTAAGTTCCCCTTCCTCCTCCTCAGAGTGACCAGAATGGCTATGGTCAGAGGATTTGGAATAATTATCCTCCTCTTCCTTCTTCCACTCTGAGTGGGAGGGCTGAGAAGAGAACTGATGTCTGGGCACACCCTTATGAGAATGGGAGACCCCTTGTGGAAATCTTTGGATTAACAAGTCTGGGCCCCCTCCTTGAGGGTGAAGGAGATGTTTGAATCCTTCTGCTAGGCTCTGTCTAATGGCTACAGTGACCATCTCTCTGAGATCTTCAGGCCTATTCTCCAAGAGTAGGTCCGCAGCAGTGGGGGTATAGGTTGCTTCAGGCCTAGGCCTAAACTCTTCCTGAACCCCCTGACCACCCGGGAAGGAAGGGCCAGGTCCCCATGTAGCCTGTCTAAAGGAAGGCCCTGACCTGCTTAAATCCTGGGGAAATTGTTCTTCCTCCACTCTCTCGGGACCATGCTAACAGGTGACTGGAAGCAGATTCCCCTCCCTTAGAAGAAATCTCAGGTCTAATATGCACCTCCCCAGAATGAGATACTTGATGAATCTGGGCTTGCATTTGTGCCAACCCTTTTTCAAACTGCTTTTCAAGAGCAGTATACCTTCTCTTTTCAACCCTAAGCTCAGATTTTGAAGACTTTTGAGGAGCTAGGGCTTTGGCCTTGATTTTTGCAGCAACTTCTCTGTTGACAGAAGGGCCCTCTGTATTTTTCTCTTCCTTGAAGAGGCTTGTGCCTCTTGGGGCTCTTCCACTTCTTTGGTGGCAGGCTGGGGTGTTTCCTTTTTCATATTGCAAACAGCACAGACACCAAGGGTGTTGTGAGCTTCCCCCAGGAGGTGCTGTCTGATGCAATGGGCCAGGCTAGTTATAAACTGTGAGGATTTGAGGAAGCATTTTTACCCTCAACAAAATGGCCTCCTGGCTGATTCAAAATGGCCACCCACCACGTGGAGAGGTTCTGGAATGGCTTCTTTACCTCCTTCGCTCAATATCTTACCAGGTCCCGAGCGATCAAATTGCAGTGAAACAGCTGAGAAGCGGTAGAATGAAGCTCCGAGGTCAGCTGTGGAGCGGTTTGGGCGGTGGCAGCGAGCCGCGCAATCGATGGAGCTGCATGGAAGGCTTCTAAGAAGGCTCCCTGGATCCACAGCCCTTCATGAACCAGCGCCAAAGCCTCAACGCTGCAGAATGGATCCCCGCTCTCCTGGAGACAGAGCTCTACTGGATCCCCAAGAGCTGGATTTTTCAATCAGAATCTGTATCCTAATCAATTTTTCAAACTTTATCTTAGCTCTGTTAAAGCAATCTTTCCAGAGACTAGCTCTTCAACAAGAAGCTAAGCCAAAAGATGGGCGGGGCCAGCCAGGGGCTGGCACTTTTATAGTGGCAGACTCAGCTTGATGACATAAAACATAATCCATTCCTGTTTCTGGACTCTCATCGCAGTGTCCATGAGAACAGCCTCCTTGGGCTCTGAAGGGTCTCTGGAAGCCAGAAATGGGCCCATTTCCAGCCTTCCTGAGCTTCCAAGAGGCCTGTTTTCACCTTCCCTGAGCCTCCACACATGCCCTGAGCTTACCTGCATCCAAAACAGGGGACTCCTGGGAGGGGAGGGGCAGAGTTGGCAGCCAGGAATGTGATTTGCGGGTTCTCTGAACTGCACAGAATCTTAGCTTAGGGGCTCTCCCAAATCCCTGTGAAACCCCAGCAATCCACCCCTGCATGATGTTAAAGGACATTTCCTTTCCTACATGCACCACATAAAAAAGGATCAGCATTTCATGAGAGTAGACCTTGAAGCTATTTCTATAACTTTAACCTTGGTATCACAGGCTAACAATAACACAAAGAAATGCCTTTTTCCTCAGTGATAGCCTGATTTTTAATAATTCTGAGTTTTATAGGATAACAATCTGGAGTACCACTGAAGGAGAAATAACTTCCTTTTCTTTAGACAGTGTTTGATGGATGTCATGCAATGATCAGGTTCTTTCTGATTTTATATGTGTCCTAGTCCATGATTTGGATCCTCTGTTAAGTGTAGAATGAAAAGCATTTGATGTATTTTTGCTTTTTATGGTTTGAAAAACAAATTTATTCTCCTATGAGCTGTTCAGAGCATCCAGTACTGGAAGGTGCTTAGTCTCCGCATTCACAGGCTGAACTTGATTTGTGGAACACTCCTCCTCCACTACGTGACTCCTCCTCAGCGTTCCCCAGTTTTTTGCTCAGCTTCGTGCGAGACAGGCAGTGCTTTGGATACTTCTTCGACTGAAACAGGAACATTACAAGGTTTGATTGCAGTTCGGTATCTTTTGGCTTTCTTGGTCTTTGGCTTTCAATCCTTTAGCAGTCTGAGAATCTGGTTTCAGGAAAGCGCTGTTTGCGCCCCCCCCCAAAAAAAAAGGTGGTGGGAGGCTTTTGGTGTTGCTCTGCACCAACTCCCCACAGCCAAAATTTCCTTACCTCTGCCAGTTTGATTGCCGCTGTGTTTTTCAATTTCATTTGCTTGCTAGCGGCTTGATTTTTTGTTTTTAAAAGTCGTATCACCTTTACCCCCCCTCTGAACACTGTTTCTTCAGTGGGGAATTTAACTAGGATTAATTCCCCTTCTCTGCCGTTTTGTTGTTTTGAGAGCTCAGGCCTCATTTGAGCTCCGGCTTCGTTTGCAAGGCAGGAAACTGCTGCTGAGAAGCGTGTGAAAAAACTTTAACTGTTGGAAGCCATCTTGAGTGCCACCTCGTGGCTACGCGCCTTGTCTGTCTTCCTGAGATGTGTGAGGTATTTTCTGCTCGAAGCAACAGAATCCCTTCAGGATTCTGAGAGCTGTTTTACCCTCGTTTTGGCTACCTGCATTTGAGGATAATTAATTCGGTTTTAAAATTGTTGGCTTAACCCTCACAGCCTTATTCTCTGTGGCACAGCAGCAAGCACCTGGCCAGTGTCCACCTGTGCAGGGAAGCTGCTGAAGGCCCTTACAATCATCAATCTGGGCCTTAGGCATTCGCTATTTGGCTAATTGGATCACACATTAATTTTGGTTGTTCTATTCTATTGGCACATATATATATATATTACTACTCATAGGAACAATTACAAAGCAATTATACCAATATTATTACAATAATTATTACAATCATAATAATCACTCATGGTAACAAACTATTTGACAGTCTAATATTTTAATTTTCAATAAAATATTATTACTGAGATAGGACTTATTATATTTATATATGGACACCAGTAAAGGGGACAATAAGAACTTGATTCAGATCGGACCCTGGGCGTGCAAACCGCCTTGTATACAAATTATATTCAATTACAGTTATTCTAATTTTAATCAAAATGGCAGATAGTAGCACCTCTCAGGCCCCTTGCTTGAAGGCAAAAGCCAAATCAAACCACAGTGGAAATTCCAAAGCCTCAGAAAGGGGGCTTTCAGGCACCATAAGGCCTTACAAAAGCAAATAGACAGGCATACTCGAGAGGTCCACGCTATATCTCAGGGTGCCCCCCCTTCCACTCTGTCAGTTTCCTCACACCCTCCTCCTCCTCTAGATCTCTCCCTTTCATCCAGGCGCAGCTTGACTTCACAAAGACAACAAGGGCCAGAGGAGGAGGAGGAAGTAGATCAAATCTTTCAAATGGCCGAATCTGAAGTGGGATCAATTCACGATAGCGAGCCCCTGTCAGAGGCAGACCCCTGAGAAGGGGAAACATTTTTGAGGATGAGGGTCTTATTCCTGACCAACCTGCTTTTACAGGCTTATTCCGGCCACAGATTTCAAATCTCTTTTGTTTAAGGCAAAGAACATTGCAGGCCTAAACAAGCCAAAAACCTTCTAACACACCTGACCCTTCAGGGGAGGGACCAGAGGACATGATCTTCAACTAACCGGTAGTTGAAGCAAAGGTAATTCCAGTTCCACCCATATTTTCAGACCTGGTGCAGAAGCAGTGGGCTTCTGCAGTGGTATAGACCTCACCAACTGGACACGGCAGGAAATATTTCAACTTGGACCTTGATTTTGCAAAGTTACTGGGTACTCCCAAGGTAGATGAGCCTATCGTGGTGTTAGCATCCCCCTCTATTCCCAGTGAGGCACTGGAGGCTTTAAAGCCGGAGGAAAAATGGGTCGAGCTAGCCCTACACAGAGCTCATCAATCTGATGCATGGGCTATCAGATCAGCCACAGCCGTCTCCTTAACGCGGTCGTCTCTTAGATGGCTTCGTCTTTTGAAACAACACGTCCCTTCTTTTAACATCAGGGTGCACCAAGACATCGCCAAACTTACGGCTGCTGCTGAATTCTCTGCCGATGCTACCAATCACACAGTCAAGTTTTCAGCAAGGGCTATTACCTCACATGTCACATTGCATCGCTTGCTATGGTTAAGAAACTGGCAAGCTGACTTCAAACACAATCCAAGCTGGCCTCATCCCCCTTGCGGGAGATACATTGTTTGGCCCTTCCCTGGATCTGCTACTAATTGAAACACGCAACAAGAAGAAAATTCTCCCTTCCCTTTTTGGGAAGTCAGATCTCAGAAGTCTCCAGTCCTTTCGGAGGGGTTCCTTTCGATCTTTCTATCAGGGATCCTTCTCTTCCAGATACCAGAGACCCCCAGCAGTTAGACCAGGACAGCAACCAGATAGGTCCGACTCAGTGGATAGAATTAGAAGGGGTAGTCGATCCAAAAGATCATTTCGGGGAACAGGGAACAGGCCCTTCCGGCGACCAAGATAACTCCCGGGACCCAATTCCCATTGGCGGATGCCTTAAGTTATTCGCTGACCAATGGAACTCCTCTAACTCTGACGTCTGGGTCAGAGATACAGTTAGATTTGGACTCGCGCTGGAGTTTAGATCCACTCCCCCAGATTCCTTCATGTCACACCCTCCTTCCAGAGACCCGGTCAAGCCTAATCTCATGGTTTCCGCCATCCAACATTTTCTGGATATACGAGCCATCCAACCAGTAGCGACCAACCAACAAGGGGAAGGTTTTTATTCACATCTGTTCATTGTGCCAAAAAAATTCAGGGGGGTGGAGAGCGATATTAAATTTGAACATCTCAACCGTTTCTTAGTATATCTCAAATTTAAAATGCATACCCTCCAATCAATATTACAGGGCATTAGAAAAGGGGACGTGCTCATGTCCATAGACTTGACAGAGGCCTACCTGCACATTGCTATTCGACCCTCCCATTATAGGTTTCTGAGATTCTGCAACAATAACCCCCACTTTGAATATGTGGCCCTTCCATTCTGATTAGCCTTCACCAAGGTCCTCGCAGCGCTAACTGCCCACCTCAGGAATATCCCGGTACGCCTCCAGTGTTATCTTGAAGATATTTTGATTTTATCTCCTTCCGTCCATTAGGCAGTCATAGACACTCAGAACACATTATTATCCCTATAAGAGCATGGTTTCTTAATATATTGGAAGAAGAGTCAATTAACACCTTCGACTCGGTTAATTCATTTAGGGGCGGTCATAGATACAGTGGAAGGCAAAGTTTATCTATCACCAGATAGACTAAATAGCATTCAAAAATTGGTTAGGGAAATCAGGGCACTTAAGAGGGTGTCCCTAATGGACCTATCTAAATTGTTGGGAAAAATGATTTCATGTATTTCTATTATTCCTTGGGCCCACCTTCACACTAGATCCCTCCAGTGGTTCCTGCTACCATACCAGCGATCCGGCCGAAGCAACTCCAGACACAAAGTCAGGGTTCTGCCAAAGGTCCTCAAATCTCTCTGGTGGTCCAAACCGGTTATCAACAGAGGCTGTCTCTTCAAGGAACCACAAAGGCTCACCATCACCACAGATGCCAGTCTGTTCGGATGGGGAGCTCACATCTAGTCGCTCACAACCCAAGGCCGATGGTCCGACATAGAACAGTCATGCAGTATAAATTGACTGGAACTTCGCGCAGTACATCTGGCCCTTCGGAATTTCTTCCCCCAGGTACGCGGTCAGCACATATTGATACTAACAGACAATGTAACAGCCAAAGCTCACATAAACAAGCAGGGGGGCTCACAATTGAAGCAGCGAATGCGGGAAGCAGAGCACCTGTGTCACTGGGCGGAGAACAACATACTTTCCATCAAAGCAGAACACATTTCGGGTCTGTCGAATACGCAGGCAGACTGGCTCCACCCATCCCTGTTCCAAGAAGTGGCACGGTCATTTGGTCAGCCGGTGGTGGACCTATGTGTTTCCCCTTTCAACACTCAGCTCCCAAGATTTTTTTCCAGGTACCCTTCCCAAGGGGTGGAGAATTTCAATTCGCTCTGCTTTTGTTGGCCCCCGGGGCTCCTGTATGCATTCCCTCCACTTCCGCTGGTTCCCAAAGTCATCCAGAAGTTACTAGACGAGAGAGCGGAATTGCTTCTAGTAGAGCCTTATTTGCCCAGATGACCATGGTTTGCAGACCTCCGCAGCCTCTCAGGAACCCCCCCCCCGGAGAATCCCGTCAGACAGAATCTCATTAACTCCGGATCCTCAATGGTTACAATTGACCATCTGGAGGTTTAGTGGAGTGGTTTGAAGTGCGAAAAGCTCTCTAACAGAGTTATCGACATTATCTTAGACACCAGACACCCCTCAACAATTCACATTTACAGCGCCACATGGTCAACCTTCTGCAAATGGTATAGTAAGCTTCAAATTGATCCGACCTCTCCCTCTGTTGCCCAGATTCTAGAGTTTTTACAGGAGGGACTTGATAAGGGGTTGTCGCCTAATACGTTAAAAAGGCAGGTGGCGGCTTTGGCATCAGTTCTCACAAGGGCCTCAGTTCTCTTTCACATCACCCACGCATAAGATCTTTCCTTCGAGGAGCCACCAATTTACACCCTCCAGCAGTGCACCGTTATCCCACCTGGGACCTTAAGAAGGTCCTTGTCGCTCTCACTAAAGGTCCTTTCAAACCTTTGAAAACATCAAGTCTCCAAATTCTCACGTACAAAGTAGTTTTCCTGGTAGCGATCACTTTTGCTTGTCATATCTCGGAAATTGCAGCCCTGTCTGTCAGACAAGATCTCTGTGTTTTTCATGCTGATCGTGTGGTCCTCCGTCCCGATCCCACATTTATGCCCAAGGTTAATTCGGCTTTTCATAGAGCACAAGAGCTTATTTTGTCCCAGACCATCACAGCAGATGGAAAGACAATGACATAAGCTTGATGTGAGGCATGCTCTGCGAATCTATATCAAGCGTACAGCAGCTTTCAGGAAATCAGAGGCTTTATTTGTGTCCTTTCAGCCAAATTCTCAGGGTTGCAAGGTTTCACCATCTACGATAGGCCTTTGGATACGGGCAGCAATAGCAAAAACATCATACCAAATGTCTGCAGGTGCCTAGGGGCATAACAGTTCATTCAACAAGGAGTGCAGCAACTTTGGCAGCATGGGCCACACAGGCATCAATAACTGAAATCTGTCGGGCCGCGGCTTGGGCTTCCCCATCGCCCTTCATTAGACACTACAAAATTGATGTTTTGCTTCTGCTGAGGCTTCCTTTGGCAGAAGAGTTCTGCAACGGGTCCACAGAGACCAGGAGGAGATTCCAGACCAGACGGAGTCTCTCCCATAGGACAGGCCAAGATTTGGTATGTCCCACTACTGGATGCTCTGAACTGCTCATAGGAGAAAGGGTGTTGGTACTTACCTGATACGCTCATTCTCTTTGAGCTGTGAAGAGCATCCAGCCCCACCCTTTTTTCCATCTGTTGGGGTCCTGTTTCGGCCAATGAACTTTTTACAATGTGAGGATGAAAGTGCTGATTTCTCTCGTCTTCGCCAAAACTGGGGAACGCTGAGGAGGAATCTCGTGGAGGAGGAGCGTTCCACAAATCAAGCTCAGCCTGTGAATGCGGAGACTAAGTACCTCCCACTCCTGGATGCTCTTCACAGCTCAAAGAGAACGGGCGTGTCAGGTAAGTACCAACGCCCTTTCAACCGACTTTGAGTCTTCATATTTTTTGTTATTAAAACTCACATATTTCTAAATAAACAGATGGAAAACTGGTTTTAAGTCTGATGCCTATTTCTGACTCCTTTCTTTTTTACAAGGAACAGATAAATATATTGCTTATTAAATTATTTGACAGTAGCAATATGTAAAATGAGATTAATGCTGCAAGAATATATATCACAATAACCTGATTTAGAACTTGGCGTATCAGTTACATAGCACAAATGAGAAGGATGAATTTTTGTTTATTCAAAAAAGATAGAAATGTTTCAACCTATTTATTTTGAAACCATTAATTTACACGTATTATATAAAAGTATGCTCAAGCCTATTTTCCAGGTTAAAGCAACTTCCACTCATTTAAGCATGTTTTTGTTTTCTTGATCAAAGGGAAATTACAGTTGCATGTGACATGACACATAATAACTTGTGCAGCAACAATTCACACATAATTCACACAAGGTAAGCCCAGCCTGTAGCCAAATTGTCAGAGTGCCTAATCTTTCCTAACTTCAATGCAAAATCTATTTGTAACAAATCCTTGATCATCTATGACTTGGTGGTGGACAAACAGACCTGAATAAATTGGTATGACACTAGAAAAATTATCTAATGTAAAAAAGTACTTCAAATCTATAGTATGTTAGAAATGTGAACAAGAATTGACATGAAAAAGAGCCAAAACATCTTTATGTCTCCTCCGTTATTTCATCAATAGGAACCTCGCTTAGGGCAAATGACTTTCTTTTTAGGTAGAGCCCAATGTTAAGAATTGCCATCTGGCCATCATCACCTAAATTTAGCCAAGGACTTTGATGAACAAAGTTGCTAGTATTTATTCTAATTTTGACTTCACAGTGCCAGATTCCAAGGCATTGAGTGAGCTACTGTCTTTCCATATTACCTGGATCTCTTGGACTAAAACCTGAGGGAAATGAATATGATAGATTAGTATTTTGTGTAGTATTATTAACACACTCTGATGCTCAGGAGTTCTACTCAGTGGTGGGATTCAGCCAGTTCGCACCAGTACAGGAGAACCAGTTGTTAACTTTCTGAGCAGTTTGGTGAACTGGTTGTTGGAAGAAATCATTAGGGCAGAAAACCGGTTGTTAAATTATTTGAATCCCACCATTGGTTCTACTCCCCCTCTCCACCTGAAAAGAAATTTCTTCCAAATGAAAAACACAAGCACAGGAGAGGAGTTTCAGTTTTAGTTTTAGTTTCACAGCACCAAGCAGCTTTAGTACAGAACAATTGAGCAAAGCCACGCCCAGGCTCCTTGCTGTCGTCTCCTTCCTCACACAACAAATACTGTTTCAGTTTCCTCAACTCTCTCACACACTGACAGGATGCTAGCCAGATGAATACCGATGGATGCTGGTAGGCAGAGGCAGAATTTTTTCCCTTATTTTCCTCCCCAAAAACTAAGCCTGGCCACATAGTTTCGTAGCGAAGCAGGGATATCAATCTAGTAGAATATAAAAGTTTGAAGGGACCTTGGGGATCTTCAAGTCCAACCACTTACTCAAGGAGAAGAACTTGGCTATCCAGTAGCTTCTTAAAAATCTCCAGTGATAGACAACTTCTTGAGGCAAGTTGTTCAACTAATTAATTGTTTTTATTAGGAAATTTCTCCTTTGTTCTAGTTTGGATTTCTCCTTGATAACTTTCCATCTGTTACTTCTTGTCCTTCCCTCAGGTGCTTTGGATAATATGTTGACCCCCTCTTCTCTGTGACAGCCCCTCAAATATTGCAAGACTGCTATCATGTAATCCCCAGTCCTTCTCTTCCTTAGACTAGACATACTCAGTTCCTGCAAATGTTCATCATATGTTTTAGCCTCCAGCCTCCTAATCATCTTTGTTACTCTTCTCTGCACTTTTTCTAGAGTTCCAGCACCTTTTTTGTAACATGGTGACCAAAACTGGCATTCTAAGTGTGGTTTTACCTAAGCAGTATAAAGTGGTACTAATACTTCACCTGATCTTGATGCTATGCATCTGTTGATGCAGCCGAGGACTTTTTTGACATTTGCAGCACACTGCTGCAATGCCTCTCTGTCCCCATTTATGATGTTGAAGAGTGCTGGACCTAAGACAAAACCTTGGATAACCCCACTACATGCTTTCATCCCTATAGATATAGTTCCATTGAGGACCACATGTTGAGTACTGTTTGTCAACCAGCTACACATTCTTCTACTGTCTATCCCAAATTTTTCGATCTTAGCAAGAAGTAGGCTGTAGTCTACTCTGTCAAATGCTGTATCTGAAGTCCAAGTATACTATGTCCACAGCATTGCACTGGTCCATTAATATAGTCACTTTGTCAAATAAAGCTGTAGGGTTTGTCTGACATGATCTGTTTTTGACAACATATGTTGACTTCCAATAATTGCTTTGCATGTTTCTATAGATGTTTGCAGATCCATTGTTTGATTATCCTTTTCAGGATTTTTCCAGGTATTGATGTCAGGCTGACTGGTCTGTGATTTCCTGGATCGATTTTTTTTCCTTTTTTGAAGATGGGAACCATATCAGCCTTTTCCCAATCAGATAACAGAAAACAGATAATCAGAGTTGGAAGGGACCTTGTAGGTCATCTAGTCCAACCCCCCACCCAAGCAGGAGACCCTGTACCATTTCTGACAGATGGCAGTCCATTCTCTTGAAAATCTCAAATGATGGCGCTCCCACAACTTCCGAGGGCAAGCTGTTCCAGGTTGATTGTTTTCACTGTCAGAAAGTTTCTCCTTAAATCTCTTGTTCAGTTTCCATCCATTATTCCTTGTCTGGCCTTAAAGCATTTTGGAGAATAGCTTGACCCCTTCCTTCTTATGGCAGCCCCTCAAATATTGGAAGACCGCTGTCATATCTCCCCTGGTCCTTCTCTTTACTAGACTTGTGAAGCCCAGGTCACAAAATACAGTGCAAAAAAGTATTTAAAAACTATAGAACTGATATGTGGAAAAAATTTCCACACAAAGAATAAACTCAAGTCACTGAAGGATGCTAATAATATAAAAAAGAACTTGTTTAGATATGTTCAAAATAAAAAATGAAAGTAAATGAAAAGAATCAGTAAACCATATGCTCAGTGAAGACAGCAACGCACTAACAGATAACAAAAATAAAAGCTGCTTGGTCATCTACAACAGAAAGGGTCTCGTGAAAGACAATTGTGAAAAACCAGATTAGGGAACATGATTGATGTTTGAGGTTGATGGAAATGTAATCAGAAAATGGCTTCTTATCTGAATGAGTTGAAATCTCCAAGACCAAATTAATCATTTCCTAGGATACTAAATGATGATCTGGTCAATTTATGTTATCCTTGAGATCCATGAAGTGCCAGTTGACTGGAGAGAAGTGTATGTTGCCATGTTCAAAAGCAGCAGAGGAAGAAGATGCAGCAAATTACAAACAATTCAGTTAGTTATAAATTCCTGAAAAGAATCTTAAGATGCATGGTAAAGTGATAGTTATTTACTATCTGAAGGTCTATTTTCTTTGACAATTAATTTCTCTGTTTATCTGTAAGGATTTTTTGACTATTATTTTAGTTTTTTTCTTTGTTTATTTTCAATCCTGCAACAAACTGCGATTTTCCCTATCAATCTGGGGCCAGTTTCTAATTGTTCTTATAGTATAAAAACTATGTCATCTACAAATGCTTGTAGTTTGTATTTTTCTTTTTTATTTCAATTCCTCTTATTTCTGGATCCTGTCTAATATTTCCAGTTAAAACTTCTAGTGTTAATATAAATAATACTGGGGGTAGTGGACATCCATGTCCTGTGCCTTTTTAATGTAATTTTTTGTCACATCTCCATTCACCATCACTTTTGCTTTCTGATTTGTATAGATTCCTTAATCATACTTATAATTTTTTTTTGCTAAAATCCATACATTTTAATTGTTGCACCATAAATTGCCAATTTACATTGTCAAATGCTTTCTGAGCATCAAAAAAGATCAGTGCTAATTTGTTCTTCACAATGTACTTCATCGTACTCCAGTGTATCTAAAATTATTTTCACATTGTTTCTAATTTGCCTTTTAGGTAAAAACCCATTTTGGTCAGAATATATAAACTCATTCAGAAATCTTTTTAGTCTTTCAGCTATTATTGAAGCAAATATTTTATAATCTGCATTTAATAAGGATATTGGCCTATAATTCTTTATTTGTGTTAGATCTGAATCTTCTTTTGGAATTAAAGTGATATTGGCTTCTGTCCATGTGTGTGGTATCTTGGCTTCTAATAAAACTTCATTATATATCTCTAGTATTCACAAAGTCAATACTTGTAGATCTTTATAAATTTCCACTGATAGACCACCTGGACCTGGTGTTTTGTTATTCTTTTGTCTTTTAATCACCTCTACTAATTCTACCATTGTTATTCTTTCATTCAATATATTCTTCACCGTTTCCAACACTTTGGGTAGGTTGGCTTTTTCCAAGTATTTTTTTCTCTGGTATTTTTTCATGGTTATATAGCTTCTTATAGAACTCCTGAATTATATATTTTTCTTTTCCATTTGATCGTGTAATATACCTTTATCATCCTGTAGTTTACTTATTCATTTCTTCTCTTTCTCCTTCAATTTATAGGCTAGCCACCTTCCAGGTTTATAAGCATTTTAAAAAATGTTTTGCTCTTTATTTGTTGTGCCAATTTTTCTTTTTCCATTATATTTAACTTTGTTTAATCATCTCCATTTGGTTTTTTAGATTTACCTTTTTTAAGGCTCTGAATATGTCACTCTGTGTTCTAGCATGTTGACTGGTTATATTGAGTGTCTAAGTTAGCTTTCTGATTTTGGGGGGCTGCTATTAGTTTTATATTTTAGAGTATATTTTTATTATTTTAAACCAGAGTCACGTGTAAAATGGGCAGTTATATGAATTGATTAAATAAATATAAATATTATACAGACAAATTGAAGACCATGGGGAAAACAGGTTAATCATTGGGTTCTCAATTGAAAGTTGAAATTGTATAATGTATATTTGTATACAAGTGTGGTGATATCTATAGAGCATCTGAATAAATTTTCAAAAGTAAAGATTTCTCATCTTCATTTAAATAATTTAACTTGCTTCTAATGCTGACGGAAATATTTGATATGATTAAATCTATAGCATCGAGGAACTCCTCCCTGGGTCATAGAATACTATTTAAAAAACACACAGAGTTCTTGACTCCTACTATATTATATTATTTGGAGATATAGGATAAGTGTTCTGAAAAGACTCTTGCCTTATCAGTCTGTGAAGCATTGATTGATTGATTATATGCCATTAAGTTGGTGCTGACTGGTAGTAACTGCATAGATTTTCTCTATGACTGAAGCATGTATAATGATTGTATAGTAATGGGAAAGAACCCAACAAATTGTGCACATTATCATCTGCTATCTGTATTAAATGTAGATGCACGTATTCTGAATACACTCTGGCACAAAGATTGCCAAAGTTATTAGCATCAATAATTTATCTTGCAGTCTGGTTTCATAGAGAGAAAACTGACTTTTTATTAATATTAGATTATTGTTAGATAATTTGACAAGTGTATTAAGAGAATTATGAAACATCTCGAGTGACTTCATAAAAAGTGAAAAAGCGTTTGAGAAGTGATAAAAATGGATTTCCATCAAAATCTATTTCTTAGATTCAAATTTATCAGTCTAGATTTTTTCTGTTCAAGTGCTCATGCTTGCTGGGGAATTCTGGCAGTTGAAGGCCACACAACTTGGAGTTGCTAAAGTTGAGAATACTACTTCAGTAAGAGTACAGTTTAACAACATGTCCGCAGCAGTGAGGCCCAATTGGTGTGGCTTCACAGACAGGGCACAGAGACTTCTCAGGCTGAACAGCACTGCTTTTACAGAGTTACCATCAAACTTGTGGCAGGTGGTCATTGGGGAACGGAGCCTTGGCTGGGAGGCTGGTGCTCCCCAAGGAAGAAAAGGAAGCATCAACCAAGGGGAATCCAGATTGGCCATCAGGCAAGGGTGGGAAAGAGGAAAAACAAGCCACAGAATCAAAGAATTGGGATTTTGGAGGTGTTCTAGTTGAATCTCGTGGCTGGGGCAGGAATCTTCATACTATCTCAGACAAATTGTTGTCCAGCCTCTGCTGAAAACCTCCAGTGATGGAGCGCTTAACTACTATCATGTTTCTCCTGAGCTTTCTTTGCTTTGGACCAAACATACCTAGTTCCCTTCACTGTACTTCATAGGATTTAGTTCAAGCTCCTCATCTTCTCCTCATTACTCTTCTTTGGAGTTGTTGTTTTTTTAGTTCCTCAGCATCCTTCTTGTATTGGGACAACCAGAACCTGACACAGTGTTCGAGGTCAGTCTGAGCAGTGCAGTAGAAAGTGGCACTGTACCTTCCTGTGATTTTGATCTATACTGATGTATTAGCTGTTTTTTGCAGCTGAAGCATATAGTCTATAGATTACAGAGAAAGATCTGGGTATCTTGCTTCTCTGCTACTGTTGAGCCAGGTATCATCTATATCGTACTGATGCATCTGGGTTGTTTTTCAACCTAAATGCAGAATCCCAAACTCTACATTTCTTACCATTAGACAATCTGTGAATTATATCAAGACCCTCTTGCACTTGTGCCTGCCTTCTGCAGTGTTAGCAAACTCCTCTTTTCTGTGATTTGCAGACTGGGTGATGATCATTCTTCATATCTTATTAACATTCATAAACATGATGAGCATCTGACACCTCCATGTTGACATAGGACTATTATGGATCATGTATTGAGTACGGTTGGTCAGCCACCAGTAAAGCCATCTGATGGTGGGAACATGCATCACACATTATTTCATTTTATCAAAAAGAAGTCAATGGTCAACTTTATAGATTGCCTTGTGATTAAATTCACCATATCCGCAATTTTCCTCTGATCTACTAAATCTTACAGTTCTATCCAAAAAGCAGTACGTAGCTTTCATGCCTGTTCTAAAAAAATGCTAACTTCTAACAGTTATCTTGTTCCAAAATGCTTCATGATATTGTCTGGAATTTTCCTAATTAGGGAGGAAGGACTGGTCCAAACAAGGAAAGAGAAGAATAGGTACCAAAAGGGAAAAAAATAATACCAAAAGGGGAAGAATATTTCTTTGCTCAAGGTGAGAGAAGAAAAGGAAAAGTGGAAATTTGACAGATCTTAATGAGATGGATTTCCTAGTTACATCATTCCAGATGAGATTATGAAAGATAACATCATTCCATTAATAAACCTGAACACTGTTGCTCTGTTTAATGAAAAGTCTATAGGCTAAAAAGTGAAAAGGAAATGGCTATATTGCAGCTCTGATTTGTTTCACAATAAAGTGTATATCTATTAAATTTATGTTTAATGGCATACTGTGGTATTCCATTCATTTGTCCATTTGTTCATGTTCATTTTATGTTCACTTTTGTATCCGTGTAAAATTGTAGAGTTGGAAAGACCAATCAGACCTGCCGTTTGCATTGTGCAGAAAAAACATTTTAACCATCTTGAGAGGTAGTTACCCAACCTCTTATTAAAATCCCCCAAAGATGAAGAATCCACAAACTGATAGATTGTTCCACTGATGTATTGATCTTACTGTCCGAATTTTTCATTAAATAAAGTAATGATTATGTTTTATCCTGGTTTCTGTAACCATGGAAATATTTTGTCATCTTTCCTATACTTTTAAGTACCTGAACACAAGTTGTCTTTTCTTCAAACTGAACATCCCAAATTCTGTCAACTATGCTTTTAAGGATTGTCCCGATGTCTCTTTATTTTTGTTGTCTTCAATATGTCTCTGTCAATATGCTTCTGGAAATGGGGTGCTCAGAGTCATACACTAGTCAGGAGTGCTCTCATATTAGTGTCAAGTAGAAAGAAATAGAGTAATGATTTCACTGTGTTGCTTCCTCTGCAGCCCAGAATTGTGTTCTCCTTTTAATTACTATCTCCCATTTCTGATTCATCTTCACCTTATTCTTAAGGGTCATATCCAAATCCTTCAAGTGGTGTTTCCAAGCTATGAATCCTTCCATTTTGTCTATTCATCTTAACTTTTTTCTTCCTAAATATATCCTTACATTTTTCCCCTTTCAAATGATACTCTTATTCCTCTCAGACAGTCTTCCAACCTGCCCAGAATCTGTCGTTCTGGTGTTGCCCAGACTTCTGATTGCCAAAAACAATGTGAAAACAGCAGTGTATTAGCTGGTAAGTTCAAATGGTGAGAAAAGGCAGGTCATAAGGAAACACGACACAGACAAAATTGATTTGGATGATCCTGTTTTATTTGTTTTGTCGTGCTTTCATACAACAGTTTTTGAGATATAAAGTCTATTGTATCATTTTGGTTTCTTCTTGTTCTGCATTTTTAGACCAATTAGAGACAGAGACTGCATGCTATCTACTCTCGGTCGGGGACTGCTTGGTATATATTCTCATTAATTCCTAAAACAGAAACTTTGTTACATGCTAACCGCAACGGATTAGCTGGCAGTGGCTTGGGGTGGCTGCTTCTCCTGAATCCATATGGGCCCAGCTGCATGCAGAAAAAGTTCTTCATATCATGAAGTTTTTGAGTCACGCCTCTGCTGCCCTTCTTTTTTGAAGCCGAGACAGCCAATCATAAATGAAAAGCTTACAGAGAGTACATCGTACATAAACAGGATGTTTGTGAGAGGCAGTTCCAAATGCTGCTACAGTTTCTGTGGTGCATGGAAAGAAAAGATTTCTCTCATGTAGTGTAATATTTGTTTCTGTCCTGAGGGTCACAAATCATCACACCGGATCATCTCTTGTAATATAAATTTACTCTAGCCAGTCTCTGACTAGTAGATGGTAGATAGCAGAACTAAGGGCTCCACTGGGATACTTACTCAGGATCTATTCCAGCATGGGATGTAGCTGAGGCTGCTCCTTCAGCAAGTTATTATTTTTCAGCCTTACTTTCAGAATCTCAACTGGAAATATAAGCTAGCTGTCTATTGAGACTTTTGTCAGCATTTCGACACTAATAGTTCTATTAGTAAAATGGTTTTCTTGGTTGAGTAGTAATGCTGAACAGGAAGTGAGATTATTTTTTTCAAACATTAAGATAATGTTACATGAAAAAACAAAATAAAATATTACATCACCAGCAATGCTGCTACTAAAAAATTCTAAAGAAACTATAGCCGGTTAGGAACTGTTCTAATCATCTTTTGAAATAGGAAATATAAGAAACCACAGTGAACAGTGTGAAGAACAGTGTCTCAGTAATTCTGAAGCCCGGCTAAAGCTCAAAAATAGAATGACTTTTGTTAACTTACCTAACTTCAGCAGAATTAGATGAACTAATTGAAGACAAACTATTAATGTTTATTAACTAAAACAGCTGAACAAAGCATCCAAATTCACATACATTTTTTTAATAAAATCAGAAAATTGATTTCAGGAAATTCATAAATATGGACATTTAGTCATCAAGGATGCATAAATACAATTTGTCAATTATGATTGAATTGCCATATTAGGCTACATAACCACACCTGGGATCACAGGACTATAAAGTAAGTGGACCTATATCACAGGAGTGGAAGACTAATGATTTGAAGTTTATTTTGTGATTTTTGAACTATTATATGCCTAATTTGGGGTTCATTCTTAATTGTTTCGAATCTGAAAATGGAGAACTGTGTAGTCAGTTCTAAGCAAACATGAGGATTGAAATAAAGGGCATTTGAGAGTTGCAGTTTGTTCCTTCTTTTTTAGAATTATAAAATTACTATTTATTCATTCCACTTATACAAACTTGCAATCCTCAACTGTTACAAGGTCACATCAGAATTAAAATAACTTTTAAGCCAAGTTGCAAAAGCAAAACCAAAGTAGGAGATAAATGCAATGAGAAAGACGAGGCATGGGTAACATTGCAGAAAGTCTCTTTGAAAAAGCTTTATTTTAATAAGTTCCTAAAAGTTGTCAAGTAGGGGGCGAATCTAAGTGGGAAGCTCATTCTTTAGAGAAACAGCACCTTCTAGCTTCAGTTTTCCTGACATCCTGTTAGCATGGAACAATAAGTAGGCCTCCCTACACCTAACAGGCTGAACCATCTAACAGAGGAGCTGGTCTCATAGGCTTTGTAGTTTGTATCTAAATTGATTCATATTGTAAGCAGCCCATAGTTTCATACTATGAGGTGGGTGGAATATAAATTTAATAAATAAAAATAGGTTAAATATCACTTTACATTGCATTCAGAATGAAACAAATAAGAATGAATGAAACAAATCCTCTGCAGGATTTGCAGGATCCATCGTATAGGTTTAATATATTCCTTGTGTGAAGAACCAGTTAAGATGTGAGTAATTAATGGTAGCCTTTAAAGGCAGCATCATATAAAGTGCATTGCAGTAGTCTATCTGGGCAGTGTCCCAAAGGTATCTAGGCAGTGATGAGAGTATGAGTTAGTGTCGTTAAATCCTCCTATACCACCTAAAGATACGCTTTGGTGCACTACCCAAAGCTGAGCAAATGTCCTCCTAATCACAGCTTCCAACTGCTGTTCAAGAAGGATCCCCAAATTACAAATCTGGACCAGTTGTCCCTGTCATCTAGGAAGAACTTGTGTTTACAACTAGCAACTCTGTCTTGCTTTGGATTTGACTTGAGCCTGTTCTCTTCCATCAATCTTCACAGCCTATGAGCACCAGGATATAATAACAACAGCATCTTCCCCATAATGTGGGATATAGCTGAGTGCCAACATATATTGATGCTATCATGTCTTAATTCTCAATTGACCTCCCCTTTGTCTAGATGTTAAAAAAAAAAAAAGAGAGAGAGAGAGAGACATGAATTGATCCCTGGGGAATTCCATAAATGAAGGGCCAGTAGTGGGCTTACCTTTCTTCTCCTCTATAAGACACAAAGGAACAAGTGGAAGTGCCCCAAAACCCAGGGTCAAGGGTGACAGTGAATTACGTGTCTCAGAATTGGCTGTCTGGATTCTGGCAGTTACCTCACAAATCATGAGTCTCAAGCCAAACTTCCAAAATTTTAAAGGTTTTATTGGGAGTTAACATGTCGGCATGACCTGGATGTAGCTGACTCTGAGACACGTAATTCACTGTCACCCTTAACTCTGGTTTTCCCCCACCCCTCTGGGTATATCATAAGTCATATTCTCCATGTCCATAGCCAAGAGTCATCAATCATGCTCTCCAATTAGAGATTTGCGCAGCAGAAGCTTCAGTTGCCTAGTTACAATCTCTGAAGAATATGAATGGCATGCACTTTCGATTCCAAACTGATGCACTGTTCTTTCAAACTTCTCCCCCCCCCCCCGGCTTTCTGTTGGCAACTATAAAACAGGCATAGAAATGCTTTTATGACTTGACAATAGCAATATATAGTTGGATATCATCAATATTCCATATTAAATTCTCAGTTGACACATAAGCACACACCCAAGTTAGTAATGTCAAATAATACTGGTTGGGTGATAGTTCGCTAATGCAATGTGAGAAATAATTTCATTCACCTTTCTTGCTGTCATGGAGTAGGCACACGGTCATGTACCTGAGCTCAGTCAAATTTGCTTTTTATCTTTTTCCACCAGCAGCCCAGGTACACATTTGGCACTTCAGTTACCAAGGAAAATTTTGAGAGCAACCAAGTCATAGGCCTTATTCACCTCTGAGTGCCAGTGGTCTGTCAGTTAGCATTTGAGCACAGAAGTCAAAGTATCTTCTCCAGTAAATTGGAAAAGGCTACCATTTGGAACCTGGTGGGATGAGAGTAACTACTACAACATCATGGGAAACTCTTTCAGGGATCCTGTGACATTGTTTAAAAAAGACTAGTATGACCTTTACAGATTCAGATATCTGGGTTTGTTGCCTCATTTTATCATAAGTGATCCATTTGTTCATGTGAGAGTCTGGTTCAAATTGGGTGGTTTATGCAAGTATGGACTTTCCACTCTGCCTAAGAAAGTTCATCATTGTTCGGTGTGTGTTGTAATTTATTACTAATATGTTTTGAATGCTAATATATTTGAATGAAATGAGCTATAATGTAGGTGACAGCCAATATTATTCTGCTTTGTTTTTGTGGTCTGTCTTTTAACAGATATTCCTTGGGAACTGATTTAGTTCTATTGATTTTTTTCCATTGGCAGTGATATGATATCAAAATGATATCATAGTTTTAGATTACTGGTTTCCATTTATAGTTGAAATAAAATACACTTCCTGTGTGCTGAACATCACAGGGAATGATTGTTTATAATCAGAGTGGGTAAAAATGTACAAGCTTGAGGCTTGCCAAAATTCATTCATATGTGCATTTTCACATAACATATATGTTAACATTTGTTGGGTGTTTGTGTGTCTCCAGTAGAAGAGAACAAAAGTAGTTGAGGGTTGAACTGAGAAGTCCTTGATGCTCTTTAAGCTTGGTTGGTATGCTTGCATCCAACTTGGTAATATGATGATGGTGATGTTACCTAGTTAGATAATGAAATGTCTGCAAACAACTATGACACCATGGACTCCACATTTGTATGTCTATTGTTGCAAAAGAGAACAGGATTCTAAAGAAAAAGGGCTGAATACCAATCCTGGGTAGGTCTTGTCCTTGCTTCCAAAAGAGAAGTGAAGAAATTGGAAAGTGGGCTATGTTTTGGCTTGTGGGTTCTTTTGAAACATGCCCATGCATGTAATTCTGATATGCAGAAGGATAGAAAATATGCTTTAAAACTTCCTGGAATTCTCCTAATAAAAAAGCATCTGACAAACATTCTCAATAAAACCATACTGCTCCTTTCTGAAAGAGGAAGAACATTTCTGGAGAATAAGCAGAAAAAAAGTATGCCTTTTTTTATTATATCTAAGAAAAACATCCTTCTTTGGAAAAACTACATCTTGAAGTTGTATGAACAGCCTCTTTTTTAAAAAAAAAAAAAAAACCAACTCTTTTATTCCAATAAAAGCTATGAGGAGAAATGAAGCATTTTCTTCAGATATAAAGCATTTAGAAACATGCAATTTTTGAATGTGGTATTCCAGCCATATTGGACTGTCATCCTAACCAGCATGGCCAAGACTGGGGTAGTGATGGTTTCTCTGTCTTTTCTTATATCTGGCAGATGTTAGATTGGAGAAGTACTCTAGGGAGTACTGAGCATCTACAATAAACAATACTTTTTATTTGGGCCTTGAAATATATCTAGCTCTTATCTGCCCTTGACATTTTGCTGGGTCTTAGAATAATATATGAATTAATGTTTTGTTAATTTCACTAAACCATAGTTACAATTATTCTTTGCTTCTGCGACTCCCAGTCCTCAGGCTTAAGGTGTCTGCTTATTGCATTTGTATATAGAGTGACAAAAATGTTTTATACTGACTACCTATATATAGTTGCCCAAAATTATTTCATTCTTTGTTTTTAATACACCTTAGGTTGAAAGGGTATATTCTTCTTAGTGGAAAATAGTACACATATTAGGAGCTGAAGTGCATTATTCAAAGCAGTATATTCTAGATACTTTTTGTGATAATCTTATGTTGGGGAGAGATTGTGGGAAAATCTAGATTTTAGGTGCTCAGTGTAGATAAAGGTGGATGATCTTTGAACCACTAGAAAGTCTATTATGTGCTTGATTTCAATCTTTTAAATGCCTGAGTATTGTATATTTTGTTGCTTACATTGGTTTTAATAATTTCCTCTGCTTGTAAATGATACAGGGTTTTAAGGTCATTTTTCTTGTCTTTTAGTACAGATTATAACTATTTTTACTTTTGTAATCTGTTCAAGAATAGAATGCTTATTTTCAAACCTCTTGGGAAAGACTATTAACATACTCATCAGCCAACTCAAGGGATGTCCTTGCAAGTTATCAGACCTTCAACTATCATCTCCAGAAATAAAAGAAGGTATAAATTGTCCTCTGTTAACAACCATTTGTTGAGTGACTCTTCAAAGTTATGGTGGCACTGAAAAAAGTAACTTGTGATCAGTTTTCACTTACCAGCATCCCCATGGTTGCATGATCAGAAGTTAGGCACTTGCCAACTGGCTGGTGTTTATGACAGCTGCACTGTCCCAGGGTCATGTAATCACCATTTATAACATTCCCAGCTGGCTTCTGAAAAGCAGAGTAGATGGGGGAAGCCAGTATTCACTTAATGATTGGATGATTCACTTAACAACTACAGGGATTAACTTAACCACTGCAGTAAAGAAAATCACAAAATGGAGAAAAACTCCCTTAACAACTGCTAAGCAATGAAAATTCTGGGCTCAGTTGTGGTCATAAGTTAAGGACTACCTGTAATATATAACCCTGCAAGAAAAGATACTCTGCAGAATCTCAGTAGATGTGAAGCAAAACTCAAAACAATGTTACATGTTTGGCACTGATGTCTGTGCATGTTTCTCAAACACTCGAATCAATTCATTATCAAAAATACAAGATGTAATTGTGTTATTAGGCTTCTTGAATTGAAAATCCCATTAAAAAAAAAAACAGGCTAATCTTGTTTCACACTGAGGCTTGATGAAATTATACACAGTATATCTGTATTTCTTTGAAGACTTTTATATAATGTGTTTCTAAATCAAAAAAATTGACATTCAGAGTTCACGGTTTCAAGAGAGAATTGGATTCCCCTGTTCATTGTTACCTGATATGAGTAGTAAAACCAGAGCTACTATAGCAGCAAAGCTGTGATGATAACTCTAAACTTCTGCCACATGAAATATTAGAGAGATTATAGCTTCATGGCAGAAATGTTTTTTTTAATTAATTTAAGCATGCCAGAGTATCACTTTAAGTTTATTTCTTTTAATGTACCATTCTTAGCAATGAATTATTTGAAGTGGCTTTGGGTTTTGCCCTCCAACCTGGTTGAGTGAATTGTCATCTTGGGTACTGCTCCCCCTGTCAGATTCGTCCGGGAATCATGGCTCCTTCTCAGGTGGTAGCTATGCCTGGAGGAGCCTTTGCATAGGTTCACTTTATATACCAGTTGTGCACTTTCCTTAACTAGGAGGTGATGGCTTAGTCACCTCTTGATTGGGTTAGCCCAATGTGCTCTAAATGGGGCTGTCCTTGAAGACCACCCAGAAGCTTGCATTGGTACATGTGGTTGTCAAGGACACCTGGGCACAAGTTTTCCCCATGTGAAACTGCTTTTGCATTGGCTCCCAGTTGCTTTATGAGTGCAATTCAAGGTGCCAGTTACCACTTTTAAAGCCCTAAATGGCATGAGGCCAAATTATCTATAGGATCACTTCTTCCTGAGGATATCTGCCTATTCTATTAGGTTAGACAGGCTGGAGGCACTCCAGGTCTTTCCCCTAAATGTTTCTATTTGGTGGGACATCAGAGATAGATTGCTCCAAGTCAGTGAAATCCCTCTTGTCAACATTTAGAGGACCCCAAGCTTTATTAGTCTTTAGAAGGCTCTAAAGAACTAGCAATTCACCCAGGCTCTTGTACAAGTGAGTACAGCAAATGTAATTGTAGAATTGGTGGAATGTTCTGTTTTTATTGAAAGTCATGGCAAATACTTTAGCATTTCCATGTGCAAGGTAAGTGGCCATACACATTGTCTAAATAAAATGAAGTAACTTAGCCAAAAGATAATAGTGACATTTACAAAAGTGATTCTTGATTTATGTGGGAATAATTATGACTGCAGGACAGTCTGTATTTGCACTAAATTGAATAAATAAATATAATTAGTTAGAAATTAATATAGTATCTTTGTTGTATTATAATGATGAAAGGTTTTTTTTTTTAAAGACCCTTACACTTAATGCTGAACTGTAAAGAATCTGATAACACGATAATTTCCCCTTTATATCTCTCCCTCCCTATTTTGGTTTTATAATAGCCATAGCAATGGCACTTATATACCGCTTCACAGTGCTTTATAGCCACCTCTAAGCTCTTTACAGAGTCAGCATGTTGCCCCTAACAACCTGGGTCCTCATTTTACCAACCTCAGAACGATGGAAGGCGAAGTCAACCTCGAGCCTGGTGAAATTCAAACTGCCAAATTGCAGGCAGCCAGCACTCAGCGGAAGTAGCCTGCAACACTGCATTCTAACCACTGCTCCACCACGGCTCTTTTAATGGTTCTCCTGAGGTGATGAACAGCATAATCCTCAAAATGTTAATAAGTAGAAATGATATTTAAAATCCTCTCTTATCCTTGGATCTTTCTGTATTCTCTAAACCAATCATATTTTAAATGATATTACTCTTTAATAAAAAGTTTTCAAGTTTCTTACATTGATTTTTCTTTAGGCAACAATTGTTATTATTGTTATGGTTGATTGCATAGTCAGTCAGGTGTTCAGACTGAATTTGTCATTTTTGACCACTTATCAAGTCCTTCCCAAGGACCTGGGGTAGACAGATGGGGTGTTACAGATATCATTGCAGGATGTAAGCTGTTCTGAGTAAAACTGCCTTTTGCAATCAACTGATGGTGATTTTGTCACAAGTAGTGTTCAAGAGATGCTCCATATATTTTGGGATTGCACCCAAGGTGCTTATTTATAACAAGCTACCTTTGCTTTCTTTTGTCACAGTTGTTCAATTTCTATTTCCATGTCTATGTATTTTGTTTATCTTTTCCAGTCTTTTCTCTGCTATTATTATGTTGTTCTTATAATAACTCCCAACAACTCTGGCTGGCTCACAGCAATGAAACAAATTGCATTAAAATAAATTAAAAACACAGATACACAATGCTAAGAATGTTGAAAGCAAGGCATCTCACTCTCCCGTGCGAAAGGCCTGGGTAAATACATGTTTGAGGGTCTTCCTATTATTATTATTATTATTATTATTATTATTATTATTATTATTATTATTATTATTATTATTATTATTATATGCCTGTTTTTAAAATCAGTTTAAGAACAGCCTATAGATTCTGAATGGGAAAACTGTTGATTGGTTAGCTGACACTGGATTCACAAACAACAGAAAGGAATGCTTTCATAGCTTCTGGTGTGCTAGCTGTGTTTCTTCTTGATCTAGTCAGATTTGGTGATAATTATCCACAGGGGTGGGATTCAAATTTTTTAACAACCGGTTCTGTGGGCTTAGGTGGTGAATGTGGCTTAGTTATGTGATTGGGTGGACATGGCTTGGTGGTCATGTTATTGGCTGGGTGTGGCCAACTCAATATCACTCACATCGAGGCACACATCTCTTCGCCTGGCCTTTCATGACTGTGGGAATGCTGCAACAGTTGTAAGTGTGAAAAATGGTCATAAGTCACTTTTTTCAGTGCCATTGTAACTTTGAATGTCACTCCACACTAGCAAAGTACCAGCAAAGGAGAGGAAAAAATCTCCAGAGATGTTCTTGAGACAGGAAATCTAGTCTTGCCAAGAATGTAATAAAGGTTAACAGAGACAGTTTCTGTAAGCAACACCAGAATGTTTCCTTCCTGCCTTCCTTACAGGATTAGGCCAGTCACTTTTTCTAACAACAGGTTCTCTGAACTGCTTAGAATGTTAACAACCGGTTCTAGAAAATAGGTGTGGACAAGTAGAATCCCACCCCTGATTATCCACCCCTTAGCAACATTGTATTCTGATTATTACAATACTGTATAAACCTGTCCTAGGGAGGGAACTCTTGAAGACAAACTTGTTACAAAATGTTGCAATTCAGAGTGTAAACTGGATCTGGGTTATATAGATCATGTGATGCCTGGAGAAGTCATACAGCTCTATGTAGGTTGCCAATTGTTTACCAAGAACAATTCAAGGCATTTTTTTAAGGCCTGAATATCTAAGTGATTATCTCTCTTACAAACCCATAATGTCCTTTCTAAGATTAGCAGCAGAAACTGTTCTGAATGCTGTCAATGGCCATGTTTTGGCAAACTGGCAAAAAGGCAAAGACCTTTTCCTGCCTAAGTTCCTAGACTACAGAAAATATTTTCTTGGAAATTGTAGGTGGGACCCCCATTCTCCCAGTATGTAGGAAATCTTTTGATATGTATCTTTTTCACTAGATTTATTTCTATGGAGATTCTCAGTCATCCACGTCATTGTTGCCCCAAAGGTGCTTTTTCAAGAGGTAATTGGAATTTGTGCTTTTTGTTTGAAAATGTTTTGCTTCTCATCCAAGAAATTTCTTCAGATGAGAAAAAGCTTCTTGGATGATACAAATAATCAGAGTTGGAAGGGACCTTATAGGTCATCTAGTCCAACCCCCCACCCAAACGGGATACCCTACACCATTTCTGAAAAATGGCAGTCCAATCTCTTCTTGAAGGTCTCAAGTGATGGCGCTCCCACAACTTCCGAAGGCAAGCTGTTCCACTGGTTGATTGTTCTCATTGTCAGAAAGTTTATCCTTATTTCCAGGTTAAAACTCTCCTTGTTCAGTTTTCATCCATTATTCCTTGTATGGCCTACAGGCGCTTTAGAAAATAGCTTGACCTCTTCCTCCCTTTGGCAGCCCCTCAAATGATGAGAAGCAAAAGGTCTTCAAAGAAAAACAAAGTCCAATTGCCTCTTGAAAAAACACTTTTGGAACATCAAATTTATGCATGAATGTATTTATTAATATATTTATTATGTTTGAATTTATATACTGTCTTCTTTCTGTACAACTCGAGGCAGTAAACATAGTGTTCCTTCCTATTTTCCCCACAATAGTAACCCTGTGTGGTAGGTTGGGCTGAGACAGCTTGAGACAGTGACTGGCTCAAGGTCATCCAGCCAATTTCCATGCCTAAGAATTAGAATTCATGTACTTTCTGCATCAAACTGGTTTTATTTATTGGACAATTTGAGTATTTATGTTATCATTAAATTTAATCTCTGTGTATTAATCATTTCTCCAGATGATAAAGGTATGGTATAAATTATATTTGGTGCAGAAATGTCTTGGAGATGCAGTGTTGTTAATTGGTGTCTACGTCTGCCAGTTTTGCAGTTCGACTGAGGGTCCAACTCTATCTTTCCCCAACTATCTGCCTTCCAGTTTTGTTCAGGTGTTATGATTCTCAGTCAAGTATGATACATATTTTCCTTGAAAATACAGGGCAATTCTACTGTACACTGTGTTTAGGATTGCTCACATATTAGCAGTGATCACTATAATCATGTCTTTTTTCCTCCTTGGATAAGAAGCTGATTTTCTTCCAGATAGTTTGCAACAAAGCTCAGATCTAGAATTTGATAATTAGGCAGCATATAGATATGTCTAAAATAATAAATATATTACAAAATGAGATCTTGGATCTGTGGCAGAATTAGATGAGCATTTCTTCTTTGAGGGAATTGTTGTCTCACCTGCCTCCCAACCCTTGAATCTAGATTATCTAGTGAATTTTACAGGCAACTTAATATACAAACCCAATCCTAATCTTTCTAATTGGTTTTAGTGAGTTTACTCTTGTAAAAAGACTTCCTATCTTGATTTTCCCTTTTGATTTAATCAAAGTACACTGAACTGTTGCCTCCCTAACTCTGTATGTCTGGGCTCAAGCGAGCCATTACATTCTCTCACCCACACACACACAGGCACATGTGCACACTTTAGCCTACAACCAAGGTTGCATCTATTGGGAAAACAGTATGGCTACAAAACAATGTTGTTTGTACCACAGCTTACAATAAATATTAGTATGCAGGAAGAATGGTGGAATCCTAGATTCTTAAGGGACATTTTTGCCATTGAGGCCAATCCATTGTTAAGTGAAAGAATCCAAATTAAATAATCCCTGACAAATGGCTGCCTAGTCTTCACTAGAATGGAATGGGGCAATTCACCAGAGCCAACTTACCACAGCTGATAGTTCAAGGTGGGATAACTCAAGAGAGAGACAAATTACAGTTGCCCCCAGCCTCAAGGACTTGAAAAGGTTCAAACATAAAGCAAGACAAAGCCTGCTGCAATTCAGTTCTTCCGCTCTTGAGTTATCCCACACTGAATTGTCATATGGCAAATTGTTTCATGGTGAATTGGCTGTGGTGAGCTGACCTAGACCGTTAATAGAAAACAGCCAATGAAAGAGAATCCACCATCTGCCTGATCCTGTTCACACATGCACATGTCACAGGTGGGGTAAAGGTTTAGTTTGAGGCTTTCCAAGCCCCAAATAGTCTTCTCCAGAAATCTACACACCAACAACCACAGAACCTTCCAGGAGTTCACAGTTCAGTCCAGGAACAAAACCAACATGAATCCATAGATTTGTGGACAAAACAAGGACAAGACAAGTCAACAAGGCAGAGGTAAAGCTAGGCCATTTTGTAAGGCAAAAACAAGTCCTTGAGGCACAGGCAAAATCTGTGAAATCCAGAGGTCAAAGCATGAGCATATAGTCAGGAAAGAAGATTCACTGCAAGAGGCACAGAGGTTGATGAATGCAAGGCAAGGAAACAGACTCCTTGCTCCCAGTGTTGTTTCACTCCACTTGCTGAGCTAAATAGCCACTGCCTGGTACTGTCCATCAAGAGGGGTGAGGCTGCCTCTTATGGCTCTGTCAGATCCCAATTTGGAGGAGGACAAGGAGATGGAACCAGGATAATCTGACAGGCATGGCACATCTCCCCTGGAACAACTGGAGAGTCCAGGGGCTGAATTTGATGCTATCCCAGCCCCCTCCATCATTGGGGGAAGTGGTCAACCAGATAGGGAGCCACCTGCCTTCATGAAGGCAGGGGACAATTGGCTGAAGACGGGCTGTAGCAATGAGAGACAACAGATCTCATCTGTCAAGGAACAGCTGCTCTTATGCTAGTTTTGTTTTTTTGTAACATTCAAATTGTAATCTGCTGCTTTTTAAGTTAAATGTTATTAATCAACATCCTTTATCCTGAAATGATGGAAAACAGACCTTGACCTTGTTCTGTGGTGATATTCTTTCAAATATTTGAACAGTACTCTCATGGCCACCCAAATCTCCTCAAGGCCAAACATTTCTAGGTCCTTTGATCTTTCTTGATTTTTGAATTGTCAGACTCTGCAAAAATGACTCAGACATGGTTAAATAAGAATCATTTTTACTGACTAGAATGAAGTTGCTTAGATAGCTTCAAAATGAGAGCATGATCCATTTTTTTACTCACAGTCTTCCTGTTTTTTCTTACAACTTTGTAGATCTTGCTTTGCAGTTTTGGGACTTGGTACTGAGTTGGCAGTTGGTAATTGGCATTCTTTAGTTTCCACACTATCTACAATTTGTTCATTTTTTTATTAAAGGGCTAAGAGCCACCAAGTCAGTGTGCTGTCTGACAACGATGAAATACCTTTCCTGAAATGATAAGCAGCAGAGCATATAGGGGACTAACTGTTCTGAAGGAGGCCTCTATGATGGGCAAAGGCAAGAATGGTAAGAGATGTTGGGAGTCAGGTGACATGCAAATTGGATGGATGGATGAATAGAATGAGTTAGTTTTAAAGGGTGACAGTTGCAAAGAATAAAGAAGATGGCTTTGACAAACACTCAACCTATTGCCAGCGCAACAAAAGCTGAAACACTTTTTAAGTGCAGAATGTCCAGATAACATTTGGAAGTAGCTCAGTCAACTCCCTAATTCACAGAATTACAAGAAGGAGAAGAAGGCACTGCACAGCAAAATCAGACTTGAAGGATTCTATTATAGTAATCAACCCCAAGAAAAATATGTGTAGATATCCTGTGGAGTTGATTTCTTGGTCTGGTCTACTTAATAGGGCTGACAAAGCTAAGCTAGGGTATCAACACAGTTGTTATAAGCAAACTCTGCAAAGATAGAGATCCAGCCTTGCGGTTAACAAAGAAATGAAAAAAATTCTCATGGTGGCATTTTTTTCATCCAATCAACTGTGGATGATGGGTTGAGGACAGGTGCAACCTAACATCTAGCAATTGAAATAGGGCATCAGAAAGCTGACACTGGTCCACTCCCCTGTTGAGTAGAGGTGACACCAAAACTTCACATTTTAAATCACTTTTAAAAATCTCATTTGGCTTTCCTGAATATGTAACCTGAATATTGGATTTAATCAATACCTGGGAACCATAATTATACTTCCTCCACATTTAATGATCCCAGGATCTGGATTAGTTTTGTATTATTGTTAGCCTTTTCACCAGATACACCAGAATTCACCTAAACGCAGCAGCAGATAAAGCAGACTGGTTCTCTAAGGAAGATATGGCATATATATTGTAGGAGGTCCAGGAAGGTGGCTGCTAAGATTAAGCCTTGCTTTAGTTTGGATTCGTTCCTGTCTGACATTGTTAGGGCAGAGTTTTTGTTCTGACTCGCCTGCTTTAGAGGCAAATGTAGAGGAACCTGTTATCCAGTTTCTGGATTGTGACCTGGGACAGTGTGACCATTAGAATATATTTACACTGATTTCCTGAGAAAAACTCTCCTTCCCCATTCCCACACGAGAGTCTGAAGATGTTACCAAGTTGGGATAAGGGTCAGGGAGGTGAGCATGAATTATTACCTAGGTGACAGTCAAGTTTGGAACTTTGTGTCTCCTGCATTTTGGGTGAAAATGGGTTGGGAGAGGCACGGATAATTGCAATAGAGGGTCAGTTGTGTATGGTGTGCAGCATGGAGGATGACTTTGTTTTGATGGAGTAATTAATTCAGAACATTGTATAAAGTTACCTAATTGAAGATTTCCTGTGTTGCATGGTAGGGAGTTCCCTGGATAGAAAGGAAGTGCAGACTAGGAGGGAGAAGGGAACTTCATGAAAAGAGGTTGTGATTGTAGGGAATTAGGAGGATGACCTCTTCAGCATTGCTGATCTTGAAAGCTAAATATTGAGGTACTCATGCAAAACTATAGAGCAGGGGTCTCTGAACTTGGCAACTTTAAGACTTGTGGACTTCAACTCCCAGAACCCATAGCTGGCTGAGGAATTCTGGGAATTGAAGTCCACAAGTCTTAAAGTTGCCAAGTTTGGAGACCTCTGCTATAGAGGAGTAAGAAAATTCTTCATCAAAGGTACTATAAGAGAACATTCTGTTGGATGAACGGTCTGTCTTTTATTTGCTATTGTCTTTGGCAAGCTGAACTGTGCATTAGTATTGAACCATTCAGCCCTCTAGGGTGCCATTTAGGTAGGATATATTAATCTTATGAAGTGGCTTATCGTTTTTATATATACCTTTTAGACAAATCAGCAAAAGAACACTAAATATTTAATAATAAAAACATTAATGTACTGCATAAAGAGCAGCATAAAATATCAGTAGCTCAAAACAATAAATTATATCAACCTGTTGAACAACTGTAAAATGAAACGGTCTTTGAAGTTCTTGGTGCTCTCTGAGCTTCATTTTTTGCTTGCAGACATTTCATTACCCCACTAAGTAACATCATTAGTGCTAGTGGATGTGGGGTTTGTTCCCTGTTTATATATAATATCTTGGCTTGCTAATGTTGATGGGTGTATGATTTTTCTCCTTGGTTTTTCCTTGGTTATTTTTTCCTGTTTGATTGTTTATCTGATATTAATCCCTTTTTATCTGTGTGTCAGCTGCTGGAGAGGATATGTTTTCCTCTTTTGATTTTTCCCTTATCTTGTGTATCCTTAGCTCTTTAGAATGATGTGTAAATATTATGTATCTCTATGTGTCTTTGCCTAGCCCTGCATAACCACAAAGTGTCAGCCTATCCTCTGGTAGAACTCCCATAAGGTTCTGTTTCTATACATGAACATGTTCTTTATATGTGGCTATTTCAGAACAGAGGCAGGAATGCTTCTCAAAATGCTGCACATATACAGAGACTTCTGTTGGGAATTTGGATCCAAAGCAGTGGATTTGAAATGTGTTACTAAATAGATAGCCAATATAGCCAGGTTTAATCACAGGTCAGCGCAGTGTGGGTAAACATGATGTGCATATATATTGAACAAGTAAGGACTGCAGTGGCTGAAACAGCATTTTTTCCCATTTGGTGGTAGGAGGCATGTCATTTCTCAAAGAAGGCTGATGCACTGTTTACTTCTTTGTTCTCTCCCCTCCCCTTCCCAATCAATAGGAAATTGATCCACTGTCTCTTGAAGTTTGCCCTCAAGATTTTGGGCCTTGGCTTCTAGGGATTATAAAGAAGTCTGATTTGGGCCTATGATTGTTGAATAACCAAGCCCTCCATTAGCATAAGCTGCATGCTGTTAAAACTATTTAAACTTCCAGAAACAGATATATACCTAGGAACATAGTAAACTATGAATTTATTCTTTTGAATGGGTGGGCAACATAGTCTATAGCAGGGGTGTCAAATGGCAACCTGTGGGCCGGATGCATCATGCACAGACCACATCCACCCCAGCTCCATAAAGGCAAAAAACATCACGTGATGCCCTGAATTTGAAACCCGTAATCTATAGATTTTATATAATCCCTGGTTTCTCTTTTATGTCATCAGAGCACCTAGAAATTGGCAAACCACTAAGCGCTAAATGAGATTTGTTGTTGAGATTTTTCAGAAGGGAACACTGTGAAATTGATATTTAGGGCTTAAAAAACACATAAAAACAAGTTACTTTCATCCTTGTAAGAAAAAAAACCTCATCTGTCAGAATCTTTATCCCCAACAACCATGTGACAAACCTCCTTTCACTGGACACTACAACCCAGCACTCCCAAATAGAGATAAAGTTTTGAACAGTTGTGTTCGAAGGGATATAGGACCTCCGTAGTTATGTTTCCTTTCTTTTTCCTTTACAGGTGACAAAAGCACAACAAATATCTTGGTTTCAGTAAAGGCTTTTTTTCAGGCTGAAGTGGAATTCACCATCCATAAAAAAATCAGTTATCTAGAACAAGTGGTCAAAAGAATAAAATAGGTTTGCCATGTTTTATTTTTAAGTTCTCTCAGGACTACACTGTTTGATTGTATTTTAAATGGTTCTTGCTGAGAGAAAAAGTGCTGAAAATGGGGGATCAGCAAACGTATAAAACAAACCATATCGTTAACAATAGTGAAAATATATATTACCAGCAGCAGCACTTGAGTCCTCTGGCATCTGCAAACCACAACTATGGATCTTCAGCCATGCATACATCTCCAGAGTCTCCCCTCTCTCCTTCATTCCCTCATGATGCAAGAGAAAACATCTCTTTGAATGTTGGGCCCAAAGGCCTTGGGCTAATGGATTCTCCCAGGCAAGCAGACTGGGCCCATTTGGCATCTGGAAACCACCTCCCAGTAAGAAACAGTCAGCATGTCATGTGGAACCCAATGGCTCAAAGTGAACCAGTTGATGGCTTTGACCATCTTTGTTCCCAAAGCAATGACCTCAGATCACAAAAAATTACCAGTGGAGTTTTGCATAAATTAGACTCTTTTGCCCAGGTGTTTGCGAGCCAAAACTTAAGAATCCAAGTGAACAATGTGTCTCAGCACATTCAGGCACAGCCTCCAGTGATGGAGAATGCCAGCGATAGTGCACTTCGACAATTGCTATCTCAGAAACCTGTGGAACAACAACTTGTGCCGAGATACCAGCAGATGCCACAGCAAGTCCATCCCGGATTTGGAAGTGTGCAGCAAAAGCAGCAGATGCAGTTAATGCAACACCAGTCCTCTCTTTATTATGACAACCAGCAGCATGTTGCTCACATCCCAATGCACTCTGCCATGCACCAGGGACAGGCCCACTTGCAGCAAATGCATTCTCAACATTTGCTGCCATCGCAGCTACAGCAAGATCAATACTATCTGCAGCAGCAACCCCATCAAGGACAGCACAGGGTCTTGGTACATGAGATGCAGCCTCAGCAGCAGCAACAGAGACAGTGCCCCATGCAAACAGCTCAGTATTATCCAATACAGCCTATGATGCAACAATTACAACAGCAGCAGCAACAGCAGCAGATACAAACACAACTTCCTCCCTATCACAGGGATACTAATCAGAAGTCTCTGCACGAACCTCAGCAATACTCCCAAGATCGAGGTAATTCCATGCAGCTTATACAGCTAGGAGCAGTCCCTCCGTATTTCTATCAAGATCAGCAGTCCTTCAAACATTTGTATCCACAAAGTGTTCTGCAGCAGCAACAGCCATCTGCTGATGCCAGTCAGCCCGATCATTATCAGAGTGATGGTAACACTCAGGCATTGATGGATGAGCATCTGGGACTCCCTATGGCAGAGGGGACTGAAGATCCAGCACCACAGGGCCTGAATTCTGTGGACAGCACAATCTCCCAACAATCTCTTAGATCTTCAACAAGTGTTCAGATGAGTAACAAAAGACCCCAGCAGTTGTCTCCCAGTGCAGTGTGGCCACAGGTATATAGAACTTTATATCTTACTTTCTGATAACTAAGTTTGTAAAAAAGGTGTATTGTCTTATAACATTGAGCAGGCAAGCATGATTTTTTGTGAAATACTTGGATTTCAGTAATATGCTGACCCAGAAAAGTAAGTGGAGCCAGGATATTCAGTATCACTCCCATTGAAATTAAATGTAAAAATATGTTGGGAAAAATTAATACTTTCCCCTTTGTTGCATTAAAAATGATAATTCAATAGCAGATTTTGGAAGGCTTTGGGATAGGTGCCTTCGGACCTAGGGTTTCAGTCTTTGCATTTTATCAACGATAGTTGTCAGTGAAATAGAAGAAGCCTTTTATGGCATTGAAATTTATGTTCTTTGAATGGAGACAAACAGATGCTTCTATTGGCAGAGCCATTTTGTGAATCAGTAATATTTAGCATTTATGATGAGCCAATGAAACTAACTTAGATGCTTCTCGATATGATTAAAAAGTGTTTGCTGGTGGGAATCTGTATAAATGTAGAGATTCTGTTGGAAAATTTAAAATGACTCTGTGCATTGGGCATTCTTAGAGGATATCCAGTGCACAGAGTCTGTTGGATAAGGTCTCACCATCCATTTGGCTGAGAAACAAAACAACAGAAGGTCTTTCTGTTTCTTCTCCAAGAGTTCAATATTGCTTCCTGTTCAGATCTGAACTATGCAAGGTAGCAGAGTGATACCTTTAATGCCTTCCCCAGTCATCCCAATATTTTAGATTTTAGACCAGTTTTTTTCAAACTGTTTTGATGAGGTTCCATGAAAAACAACAAAGGACATAAAAAAGGAACTCATTTACTTGACTGTAACCAATTTCCTATCACTAGAGCTTTGTCTATTGATCAAGGTATGCATGTGTACATTTGAAGGGTACCTAGATTAGGAAAAGTGGTGCAGACTACAATTAAACAACTGACTGGTTTATTTAAATTTCTCCTATTTTTTAAAATAGCAGATCCAGTTACTCGATGGCAGACTTCCGTCAGTTTCTCCTGAACAAAGGTATAGTTGTGATTAATTCCTGATGTCTTCTAAAAATCCAAAATAGTGGCCTAAAAATCCAAAATAATGTATAGATAATCAACCATTTTGTAAGCAATGGTTTAGACTGCTGTTTTGAAATATAGCAATAATTTTGGTGACAGTTATATCAATCTGTGGTAGACCATATGACAATGATGGAATCTTAAAGTGTAAAAATGTAAAACTTACCTTTTAGGATGTGAGTCAAGTTTGTTCTATATCTAATCATTTAAGTATTCTATATCAAAGCCGATCTGGCAAGCTTTCATAGAAGCCATCTAAAGATTATAAGTGGTTTTAGATTCAGGAGGGAAATTCCATTTATCTCCAGTCATCTTGTGACCACTCTTCCTCCCCTTTCTATTCAGAAGCTATGCCTTCAGCCTTTTCCTTCAGCTGTAGAACTCTATCATGGATAAGTGTGACAAACTTTGAAAAGCCAGGGGCCTCCAGCATGACCATCTGTTTTTTTTTACAAGAGGTCTTCTGATGATGCTGGGGCATCACTGGAAATGGTGATCCAATTTAAGCCAGGCTACAGTTTTGTTTTTCTTGAATGTTTTTTTGAAAGTAGAACTAATATGGTTTAGACTATTTGAGAGGAATGGTTTGTTTTCTAGAAGCCTCTTTTTCCCATAGTTATTTGGGGGAGAGGGGGGAAACCACACCATCATGAAATTCAATAGCAATATGCCCAGTACCAAGATGATGTAAGTAGAATTTGCATTTGGGCCACAGGAACTCTTATGTTTACACCTGTACATTTTTCAGAACTTACATGATTTTTCTTTTAGAATTGCTAACACAAGGGTTTGGTGCGTACAGTGTTTCTACAGAAGGCTATTTTGTCTTTCCTCTCAACTTGAACTGAACAGTTTTTCACAAAGTAATGTCCCAGCTTTCCCTAATGTAATGGTGTATGAGGGTGGAAGTTCATTCTCTAAGCTTGTGGGTTGGTTTCTGAACATTTCATTACCAGGCTAGGTAACATCTTCAATGGAATTTAAGGGATGTCAGTGTTCTTCTGCTTATAAGGGTTTTATGTGGTCAGTGAGTCTTGGGATGGGGAGGTCATTTCAGGTGAGATTCATGTCAGGAATTTCCCTTCTAATGTGACCTCTTCATCACACTGACCACACAAAGCCCGCATAAGCAGAAGAACACCGATGTTGACATCCCTAAATTCTGCTGAAGATGTTGCCTAGCCTGGTAACAAAATGTTTGGAAACCAAGCCATAAGCTTGGAGAACAAACCTCCACCCTAATCTTACACCCAATCTACAAATACTTGCCACTATCAATAGTACATTCCTTAAGGTGGTCTCTTGTTGAGATGTGTCTTAAAAAAACGATTTAAAAGTTTTCTTGATACCTAGCCAGGTATTTGCCTCTTAAGTGGTGGTGTCCTTTTTATATTAACCAAATTATAGTTTTACCTTTGGATGTTTTTTCCCTGTTTCTTTTTTAAATATGCCTACCTGAAATACAGGATGCTAGTTAGAAGTGGCATGGCCAATTGTCATTTCTTTAGCTGGCAAGAACACATGTCCTCTGTCTCTTAATAACTGTTGGCTAGAACACCATGACCCAAAACATCTTCTGTTGATGTGTGTTTGTTCTACTAAAGAACAACTTTAACACCTTTGCTCAAAATAAACTGCTTTCATATATTTACCTTTTGTGGACAAACTAGTTCAATGGATTGAGTTTTGTGATGCACTTCTGTCTATCATATCCAGGAAAGATAATTAAAGAGAAAACCCCAAGTTGTACTTATGCAGATGCACAACGTATTTGTGTTGCTCATGTATTAAAAAATCATATAGGAAAAAGCTTACCATAAATACTGTGCACCATCAATGTGGAATTTAATTGAGTCATTGCATACATTACAATCTGAAACATTACATAAGCAATCAACTTTTTCTGCAAGTCTTTGCTTACAGAAAAAGTTGATTGCTAATGTAAAGTTTCAGATTTTGTGAATTGATGAACCCCTTTATAAATAACTATTTGCATGTTTCTGCATTTAGACCTTACATTTTTATTGTTTGGGTTTTGTTTTTTTTTTTGTTAAATGAGACTTAACAGTTGCTTCAAGGATCTGATTAAACAAATTTCCCTTTCTTTATTATGGCCATGACTTTTCAAGTTACTTATCAGTTTTCTTATTTTCTCATTACATAATCAGTGTAATCAGTAAAATTGTTTTATTCTTGACATTGAGTAATTAGCTTATCAATGTTACCAGTTTTAAGAAATTAAATCTTGTCTATTGTTCAAAAGAAAACTAAAGCTAGGGAACAGCAAGTAATTTAAAACAGTCCACAAAAAAATTACAAATTAATTTAAATATTTTGTTTATATAAACAAGTAATTAAAATGATGGTTTTCATCCATTTTCTTTTACATGCACAGAACCGAGATTGCTACATTATTGCAATTATTACAATACATTTTTTCTGTTTCCTTTTTAAATATCCATGTTTACAACATTTGAACACTACAATATTATTGCCATGTGTGAATATTGTCTGCTTTGAGCTTGATCACAATGTCAACATCCCACTGGCATGTTCTTACAGTCTTCAATATCCAAATACTGATTCTTACTAAGATTAACATAAGAATGTAAACTCTTAGCTGTGTTTTAATTATAACTTAAAGCTTTTTCAATATCTGTTGACTTACATGTTTTCAATCATATATTTCAGTTGCATTTAGATGCATTTGGTTAAATGGTTTCTCATAAAGTCTTTAGATGAATACACTTTGCTAGTATAGTCCCTGACATCAAGTATGCCACTTGTCATGGATGCCAACAAGTTGAAATAAATGACTGCACAATCAAAATATATATCGAGGCTTCCATCTGGCAATCAAATTTGCCACTCATTGATCTTACATAGGCTTTTACATCTGCAGCAAGTATTGATGACTGAGAGATGGGGCAGTGGTAGGTCATCAAATGCAAGGGTCACCAACCTTTTGGACCTCAGGGACCACAACATTCATAATTTAAATTCCACAGACAATAACATGAATTTTTTAAAAAGATAAATAGTATTTAGTACAATATAAAAAATACAAATACTTTTTCTGTGGTCCACCAAAATTTTATCGTGGATCACCAATGGAGGAATTTCTCGTGGACCACACATGAAGAATGTTCCTATATTTTCAATATGATCCTGTATATAATTACTCCAGTATCTCTCTTAGTGGGAATTACTTCCCAAGGATAAAAGTTTAACCTTGTTGTGTCTTCGCTGCATTTTGAGATCACTGCTTTGAATATTTATCCTGCTATTCTGTAGATGTTTATACCAGAACTCGTTATAAATTTAAGTCCTGTTTGTGTATTCATTTATCTTAACTTTGGCTTTGTTGACTTTTCAGCAAAGGCAGTAGTACATTTCTGCAGAAGTGAAACTTCTATCTCAATAGTTACTGAGCCCTTTCAGAAAACATCTCCAGCAACTGTTTTAGTATAATATGTGACAGCAAGAACCGTAAGAATTAGGGGATGGCTGAATTAATTGTGAATATTTTGTTTTAGTGTTTTATTGGATTCAACCATTTGATCATGCTAAAGTTTCAGAGTCCCCCTCCTCTCTGAACTGTTCTGTGTATATTAATTATAATGTATTTAGGAGCACTCTTTCTAAAACAGCACCTTCTTTCTCTGTCTCTTGTTAACAGCAATGTTTGTGATAAAGAAACATACATTGAAAGATCCGAATCAAAGAGCAAACTGATGACGTGCTCTGTATGTTTCAAAGAGTTTAAAAGTTTACCTGCTCTAAATGGTCACATGAGGTCTCATGGAGGAATACGGGCATCTCCTATCTTCAGACAGGTATTCAATGCTTGTGTATTTCTTTTGGAACATTTGATCTTCCCCTTTTCGAAAATGTGCTGCTTGCTTAACTATGTCTTTCTTCAAAAAAATTACTCTGGAGCTTGCTATTGTCCAAAAATGTATCTTTTTCCAGCTTTGCTTTCAAGTGTATTAATTATCCATTGTTGTTGATGTGTTAGCTGATGTTATATATAAGAAAAGAACTATATCTGGACATAGGCTTTGGCTGACCTCCAGTTGAACAGCGTTCCTCACTGAGTATACTTCAATATTCTCTTTATTATTTGTGCAGTGCAAGAAACTTTTCAATACAACTAAGGGTTGGGGTTTTTTTTTGTTTGTTTGTTTCTTTCTTTCCAGTTTTCCTATGTTCCTTTTGAACACAGGTTTCCAGTGAGGATATGTTTTCTAACGGAGGAATCATGTTAAAATCTTTTGCAGCAACAATTCTTGAGGCTAATTCATTTATTCCAAGGTAGCAGGAAACGAATCCCTGATAATAGTTCTTTTAAAATGCTCTAAAATTCCCCAATGTTTCTGCTACCTGTGAGTAGTCTAATGATGACCAGGCATTGGAAGTTGTGGGTGAAAGCTTTTAATAATTGTCTGTACAGGAAGATGGGGAGAACCTGCCACAGCAGCACCAGCAGGAACAGCTGCCCTCCGAAGTGGATAGCTTTGCGCCTATCGTCATGCCTGTGTCTGTCCCTGTAAAGGTTCTGTCGTCTGAGCCCACCAAGCAGGCCAGAGATGGCTGTGCCCTGGTCAAAGACAAGCCTGTCTCAGATGATGAGATGCCTGTCCTTGTGAGGATGATCTGTTCTCCAGCACATTCCCCTAACTCCATCAGCCTGTGTACCTCTTCTGTGAGTGTTCTCTTCTTGCCACTAACTGTGCCACAGGAGTCTAATAAATCCCTTTGCGTTACATCAGTGCTTGAGGATTTTACCAGTTATTTCAAAGCCAGCGTTAATTACTCTTCTTCTCTAATGGCCCAATTTTTTTTCAAAGCAGCAAACACAATAGAAAACAACAAAGGGATTTGTTATCTTTAATGTTCTTTGTGCTGGCTTATTTTACTGTTGCAGCTGGCTGAGAGCCAGTTTGTTTTCGTCCTGCAAATAGTCTACTTGTGTGTCTGTGTGCGTGCCTGTGTGCCCATGCATTATGCCAGAGATTGTTTCCAGAGAATAAGCATTGTAAAAGGCTTGAGACTGATGCTTTCTTTTCTTCAGATAAGCATCACTTTTTCTTCAATAAATTACAGTGATAACTGTCTGCTGTCTTTAGTATAAAATTTGTGTCATGTAGTATGCAAGTCCAGCAGTTGCTACCTACTGAAGCTGGTGAAACTTAAGCAGCCCTGCCTTGGATCTCCCATGCCAGTCAGCTGCTAGTTTAAATTTTCATGTTGGATTCTCTGAGAGATTATGGAAAACTCACATTAATAATTGCCCATGAAGGGCTTGTCTTTATTGGTCAAGACCATCTTGTGCATGGACTTAGTTCTGATAGCTTGGTTCTGATATCACACAAGTTTATCCAGATATTACATCATTCTATCCTGCTTTAAGCATAGGCTTGTCCTAGAATTATAAAGCAGTATAGTTTTATTGAATTCAGAGGAACAGTTAAATAATCTCACAGAAGCAGAAATAATAATGCATGAACTTCTCTGCCATTGTTTTCTTTTTTTTCATAATTCCTCTTCAGGAAACTGATGCTACATAACCAACTTTTGGGGAAGTGCAGTCTGAAACAGTAGGAGGAGACAACAGATGATCTTTTAAAATCTCTACCCTTCCTAGTGCAGGGGTCTCCAACCTTGCAACTTAAAGCTTGGTGGACTTCAACTCCCAGAATTCCCCAGTCAGCAATTGTAAGCCTGGTGGATTTCAATTCCCAGAATTTTCCAGCCAGCAACCCTAAACCTAACCCTAACCCAAGGTTGGAGACCCCTGTCCTAGAGTGTTAAACCTGGGGAGTGTTTAACAGAACTGCAGTGCGTTGGTTCTCTCCTTTTTTTGTTATTTAATTGAACAGCAGCTTCACACAGTAGTTTAGAAAGAAATCTGTAATAGGGAGGTCCTTTTGCGTTACTTTCCCAAGAAAATTGAGCATGCAGTCCAGGAAAGGACAGCTGTGGGAAATGATCTGAGAAGGAGCAACTTCACAGTATTAGATTCCATTTGGCCAATGTCTGACTTCCTAAGTCAACTGCTTTTAAAATTGTAGGACAACTTTTTAACAGATTTTCTTGAAAATTAAATGGTGCCTTGGTCCAATCACCCTGTTAATTTGTTTTTTTACTTTTTATATGCAGAGAGTTTTGGGAAATCCAATTTCACAACAACTAAAAAAATGGACCAAATATGAGCAGTAGTAAAGATAATAATGTGTTCAGTCTATCAACAACATTAAACAGGAAGCAAACTCTACAGCACTTATTTTTAAAAAGTGACATAAATGTAAATACAGGAAGTCATGCATCAGTAAGAAAGGCCTGACTACTTTTAATAATGAAATTTTATTACAAAACTAAACCAGTGGATGAAGCTGTACAAGTTTAATAATAGTTTTATATTTTTCAGGCTGTGCTGATGTACCCAAAGAGTGGATCCCAGGTCAGCAGAAAGGTCTCTGGTTTACCACAGTCCACGCTAAGTTTAATTTGGTGAACATGTCTCACCAGTTGAAAAATCCCTTCCTTGATATATCATGAACAAAGTTACTAGGACAAGATGGGGAGAATGTTATTCCATTTTATTTATTTATTATTGTTGAATCCTGCCTTCTGCTAAGTCATGGGGTCACTCCTGATTTTATCTTTGTAATCTATGTGCTAGTTTGATCTGAGAGAAAGAGATTACTTTCCATCTCCAGAGTGCTCCGTAGCTAAGTGGGGATGTAGATTCCGAATGCAAAATTATTAAAAAGAGGGGCAGGGATTAAAATGAAGCAGTGAAAATAAATAAATGCTACATTCCTATAAATGCCTTCCTTAGTAAATAGCAACTTAAGGAAAGGTATTTAAAAGTTAGGCAACCTAGTCTTCTGAGTCAGGAAATTTAATCATGAAGATCTGTCAGTCTAGTAGCTCTGTCAATCTTGAAGCTCTTTGTTCCTGTCACTGGTCTTCACTACAATTCTGGCATAAAAATGTCCTCTCCATTAGATCTTAAAATGCTGGCAGACTGTCATGAGAGACAGTAATTTGGGAATTCCTCTTTAAGCTTGATTCCCAATAGTAAAACAAGAGTAGATGTATTGCTCTGTTGAAGTCAGAATTCAGCACCTGTAAGTTGTATCTTGGAAAATTCATTTTTTTGATGTTTCACTGAAAAATTATATTGGATTATGATTGAATACACTTGCTATTAAAACAACAACTTTTCTATTTTCAGGATCCCAATAGAAAATATAACCAAAGTATCACCAACTCTGAAGAAAATATCAAATATTTTCAAGACAAGAAAAAATACCGCCACAGACCCGAACCACTCTTCATACCACCTCCCTCCTTCAATCTCAGTGCATCTCACTCAGGGGCTACTCTATACCAAAGCCAACTTCGTTCTCCCCGTGTCTTAGGAGACCATCTAATTGACAGGACTCATAATCCCCCACCTTATACACCACCTCCCATGCTTAGCCCCATACGGCAAGGATCTGGTCTCTTCAGCAGTGTCATCATATCTTCTCATGGTACATCTCATCCCCAGCTGCCCCTTACTCCTCTGACACCCACCCCCCGGATTCTCCTCTGTCAATCTAGTAAGTATGTTGTGGTGTAGTATAGATGTTGCTCACTTAAGAATTAATGGTTTTATTCACTTGTGAATGATAATAATGTTGACTTAAATCGATTCTGCTTTGTACTTCTTATAGTGTTCCTGCACATCTAAATATAATTACTTTGTTTCAGAATGGGTTCACAAAAAAATGCAGAAAATCCATGTATGCTGATTTGGGCTACTTCCTTTATCTCTAAAATGTGGTCCAGAAATTCCAGTTACAGCAGTCCTTGTTCAATTACCACAATTCAGTCATTAAGCAAAGTGGTTGCTCAGTGAAACTGTGAACCTACTTATATATTACTTCAGCTTTGCTTTGCTTTACAGACCTGTGAAGGTCACAAATGCAAGGGTAGGTCATTCAGTTAATTTTTTATGACCGTGGACTTTCCATTTTTACTGGAATCAGTTGACACAAAGAAACATGTCCTTGAAACTAGCAAATTTGGCAGCATTACTACACCACATGGAAACATTTTTTTTTAATCTCATTACCACAGATACAAAAAAATTGCTTACAGTCTTGAATAATCGTCTTGGGAATGTAACATAAAATAGTCTTATAAAGTAGTATATCATGCAAGGATCCTGTTAGTAATTGTTTTCTAAACAAGGGGAAATGCATATGTAAAGATACAATTAAAACATAAAAAGTAGGTTTTATGTGGTCTCTTTAATAGCACTGGGTTTTTTTGGACTGATACTAGCTCTCCAGAATGACCTTCTGTACTACAACCCCTTCTCGTTATGGAGAAGAAGTCACAGAATCTCTAGCCAGGCCTTGACTCAATATATTTGGAGAGCATTTGATTGACAAATACCTTCATTAGAGCAGTTTTCTTTCCACCTGATGAGACTTCTTTCAGAACAGTGCCAAAAGGTCAACTGCATATAAATGGGTACTCACCCATATAAATGGGTGAGAAATATTCTTTTATTTAAATATAATGTTGTTTTCTCTAAAGAAAGAAGGCAGATTTCAGAAACTGGGTTAATGAGCAAAGCCAAAAAGGAAAATTATATCATCATTTTTCTTGCAGATAGTATTGATGGAAATAGTGTTTCTGTGACCCCAAGACCAGGAGAACAGACTATTCATATTGAACCGTAAGTCTTTTGTAAAGAGATGTAATATCCCATGCAACATAAATTGTATTGATGGGGGGGGGGGGGAGAGTTGTGTTTCTTTTTAAAAAATGGTTGAGATACAGATCATTCCTGTGAATCTGTCAGGTATTCACGTGTGCATCAAGGCCTGTTATCTTATTTTGTTTATGCTCAACTTGTTACATTGGTAGTTACTTTTAAATGGTTTTCAGAGCAACATACTTAAGTATTATAAAACTGCAGTCCTGAATTAAATCATGAAGTATGACCTCAGATGTTGGCCATCAGTGGCATTTGGGGAAATGAAAGCTGAACATGGCTGTGGGTCTTCATTTTACAGACCTCAGAAGGATGGAAGTTTGAGTAAACTGAGCCTGTCAGGATCAAACTCTGGGCAGTGGGCAGAGTCAGCCTGCAATACTACATTCTAACCACTGGGCCATCACAGAATTCGTTGTTCCAGAGAGCAGATACCACGGCAAAAATCTCTTAGGAGATGAGTCTTAGGAGACTCATCTCCTAAGTCCTGTCAGATAGAATACTTTTGCACATGGGACCTGCAACATGCATCTCCTGCCATACTTAATGGGGCAGGTAAATGTAAATAAATATAATCAGTAAGAGATGGTCCTTCATATCAGTCATATTGTTCATTCATGATCAGAAGGTGATGCCAGACTGTTCTCCTGATTCTTTTTGGAAGATTTTGGTGAAGAACACAGTATGTCATCTATTCAGTTTGATTCTGTAAGGAAAAAATCCACTTTATGTGAAGTTTCTGCTTCATTAGTTTTATCTTTGCCACTTCTGCTTTAAAAAAAATTTTTTTTGCTATACACATGATATTTCTTCTGCCATTATTTTCTTCCTAAGTTCTTCTCTTTAGGCTCCTTTGAGGAGGATTTAGGAAGGCTCTGCAGTAGACTTACATTTTTAATGCTTTAAATATTGTTATTTCTTTGAGGTGTATCAACATAGGCTCAAGATTTCAGGCTGATATCCCTGAACTTAAAGATATAGCATTGGTGGAGAAGGAGAGTCACAAGGCAACTTTAGTTTGGAAACCATGGCCAGAACTGGAGGATAAAACTTTTGAACAAAGAGGTACTATATTTTTATACTATCTAAAAGAGTGACTTTTTACTTTGTTATGTTTTTTGTATATTGCCACCTATTCACCAAGATCACTTTGGATAGTTAATAGGGATTAATCCAAACTCATAGTTTGAAATAAAAAAGTGAGTGTTTTCAGAATTGCTGTCTGTTAGCTTTAAAAATTTAGATGTTCTTAGTACTTCACTGCAAAAAACAGAGTTGAATCAAGTCTATGTTCAGTGGATTCTACTGTTAAAGAATGGGAGAAGATAACCGTTTACTTTGATCTCTTCCTACGCTCATAATTTCTGGAGATTGATGTCAGACCAGAGGAGGAAAGAGAACCAAGGAAAAAATGTTTGTTAATCCATTTCTTCAGAAGAAAATCTCCATCTGATCATTCTCAAACATAAAAGACCATTGGATACTTTTACTTGACACATAATATAATATAAACACCTCCATTAAACATTGAACCCTACATTGCTTTTGTAAATTTTTCATTGGGCTATCCTTATATTCCCTAAGTTATTTATCTTCAAAAGACTCTATTCACTAAAAATAGTGATTACCTCTACATCCTTTGCAATATTGTGTGATGGGAGTCAACATTCATTTTCACACGTGCTGTTGTGTACATTTTCATCAGAAAAATACCATAGGAATAAACAAGAAAAGAGATTTAAAAAGAAAAAAGAAATTTCATCCAGATCTCTTGAAGTGGTATAATCACAAAAATGCTATTTTCCCCTTTAGCCTGTTTTAAGATCTGTGTGAGAAAACAATAGACTTTCATTTGTTTTACCTTTTTTTCATTTTAATATGAATTTATTGGTTTCCTGATACTTCCTGTATGTGTTTTTTAAAACTGATATACCACAGAACAATAGAATTCATAATTATACAGCAACACATAAAATGTGTGGCTTTTTTATTTGTGAGGTCTGAATCCTTGCTTTAAAATTATCATAAATGCTTCAAAAAGCTTCCAGGTTTTATTATAGCCCTTCTGGCTTCGAAATATTTCTCTCTTATCATCTTGCCTTCATACCCAAATCTACTTCACCAACTGTGCATTTCTACAACGTGTGCTTTCTTTGTTTATCATTCGATTTGGCTGATTTGTAGAGTGATGATTAATTGCTTTCTTAAATGGGTACTTAATCTTAAAATCATACTATGTAAGAAGGGAGCTGAGAATCATCAGTCCTCAATGCAGAAATCCAATGCCATAACATCCCTGACAGGTGGCCATTCATCTTCTATTTACACATCTCCAACAAAGGAGACTTCATAATCTCACGAGGTAATATGTTTCATATCCAGCACAAATTTGAAAACTTGGAAGACAAAACCTCTGGTCCCAGTGACCAACTCAGATAGGTGGTTGTTTCTTATATTTCCATCAGTCTAAAACTCCAAATGCTGGGGACTTATGGTTTGCAAGGCTCAGCGGCGGCAGGAATCCGCGATCATGCGCGGTTTCTGCTGTGCTCACCTCTGGAGTGCCCCGAGCCAACCGGCTTCGGAGCTATAGCTACCATGTAGATGTAGCTGAAGACAGGGGAGACCTAGCAAGGATCAGGGGGAGTCGCACCCCCCCTCCTCAGCTGGCTTAACTCCCTTTTCCGAAAGCGGTAGAGCAGCGGTCAGAAATGGCTGCCACAATGAAGCTTTCATCTGGAAAAGAATGTGCAGGAGGAAGCTGAGAAGTGAAAGTTTTGGCTGACTGGGAGGAGAAGCAACATTCAAGATATCCTGGAATTTAAATTTTGGAAAAAGATACATCACTCCCTAAGAAGATCTAAAAGCAGCGAATGAAAGTGAAAAGGGAAAGTTTGTTTTTTCTCACTCTCCTTTCTTACAGTGACAGCAGATGAATGAGAAATTGGAAAAACCCGCTTTGGCATCAGCAGGTAATCAAACTGGAAAATTAAAGCCAAGGGGACAATAAAGATTTCTGAACACTGTAAAAAAAATTTTTTTATGCTATAAGTGGGAAGGGAGAGGATAAGAATTAAAATTAAGATTTGGCAGGAGGAGACTGCTTGGAATTTAAAAGATGAGAAGAAAATCATAACAAGACTTCTAAAAGACATATTTTAATTGGAACTTTGTAACTGAATTACAACCCCAGAAAGAGAAAGTGAAAAAAAGAAGAAAGTGTTAAATGAAATAGACTGTGTGTATTTGGACTGTTTGGTGACTTTGGGACTTTTGGAAATTCTTATTTGAATGATTAAAATCATTTGGGTTGTTTAAAATTTTTTTTTACAATGGCATTATTTGTGGATGAACTGAAAATGAAATTTATAAAATATAAAGAAGAAGAACAAGAAGGGAAGGGCTCTTTTGGCTCCGTTTTTCATTTTTTAGAAATGGCGATTTCTACGTATGATATACTACAAGAACAGGAAGATTGGGATGAAGAAGAAACCATCTTTAATGAACAAGCAACTTTAGGGAAGAAAGGGGAAAGGGGAGAAAGAGAATGGAGAATTTAAGACTTAAAAAAACAACTAAAAAAGGGTAAAATAAGGTGAAAAGTGGGCACAATGTCAGAAAGCAACAGAAAAGAGGAATACAGAAGAGGGTAGAGATTAAGAGACAAGGGGGTAAAAAGGGTACAGTGGAGAAGCAAGGGAGGAAGGAAGGGAAGAGAAGCTATAAAGGTTTGAAACAAGATGTAAACAGGACTTATTTAGAGATAATGGATAAAAATATAACTGAAAAAGATTCTGCAAAAGTACATAAGATTATATTGTTGTATTTGTATTAGAAATAATGTTAGAAAATCTGGAACAACATATGATTATAAAATGTGATCAAATATTCAACGTAATTTAGTGGAAATTTCTTTTTTTTTTTAACAAAATAGATGAAATATGAGAGGATTGAATTAAGAAGGAAGGGGAACATTTTAATTACATAATGTTTTAAAATATAAGTGAAATAGGAGGAAGTAACTACGCAAAATTTATAAGTGTTCCCACAGAAGCATGATACCTATCTGAAAAGGAATGTATAAAATGTTTAAGATTTATGAATAGTAAAGCAACAGAACAGAGGAATACAGAAGAGGGAAATGAAGATGAAGATTGAAATAAGTTGTAAAGAAACAGGACTTATTTAGAGATAATGGGTAAAAATATAACTGAAAAAGATGCTGTAAAAATACATGAAACTGTATTGTTGTATTTGTATTAGAAATAATGTTGGAAAATTTGGAACAACATATGATTATAAAATGGGATAAAATATTCAATGTAATTTAGTGAAAATCTTTTCTCCTTTGAACAAAATAAATGAAATGAAATATGAGAGAATTGGATTAAGAAGGAATGGGAACATTTTAATTACATAATGTCTTAAAATATAAGTGAAGTGGGGGGCAAGCAACTACTTAAAATTTATAAGTGTTCCCATAGAAGCATGATACTTATTTGAAAAGGAAGGTATAAAATGTTTAAGAGTTAAATGAATATTAATTTTTAACGATAAGAGTTCAATTGGTATGGATTGTTGTTGTAATTATATTACATATTTATATATTTTTTCTTTTTTAAAATATAGTGTTTAGCTTTAGAATGTACTAAGCAGAATCCGAATGAAAGTTATGTATTATTTTAAGTGTTAAATTTAAGGGGAAAGATATAAAGGCGTCATATTCCAATCAGTGATTACAGGAGAAATTTTGTGTTAATGAGAAAACATAATAGACAGCTGAAACAGGACAAAGGATATAACTATAATGATTTCAATTGAGATGAAATAAATAAAATAGAATTAAGAGAGTGAAAAGAGGGGAGAAGCTATAAAGAAAATGTAGAATGGTAATAAGATATGGAATAGTATATAAAAGTGATCATGAACTTGAATTTATGTCTGTACAAAGAGATGTAACTCAGGATCAAGCTGCTTTCAAAAAAGATGTTTTATGTTTTTATGTTATGCGTTTTGTTTGTATATATTTGTCTTTTAAAAATAAATAAATTTTTTGAAAAAAAAAATAAAACTCCAAATGCTCATGCTGTCCAGTCTGAAAATGGCTCATAGGAGGCAGTCCTGACTGTTCTAACCATTGTCAAATATTTTCTGATTCTTGCCAAAATCTGCTTCCTTATAATCTTTTGGGATTTTCTGTCCTATCTTCTGGAACAGTTCTGAAACATTCTGCCCACCTTCTACAGTTGAAGCTAGCTCCCCTATCCCCCCATTCTTTTTCCAACTGGATGTCTTTCCAACAGATGTGCCTTTAGTTAATTTACCTTTGCCACAAATTGGGAAGCACTGGCGCAAACAAGTAATTTACAACATCCTTTACACCCTGTTTGATCTTCTGCTACTTTGATACTTGATCAATTTCACCATTGCCTGTTTTTGTTTTATTTTTAAAAAGTAATATTTTCCACTTATGTTCATCTACCCTTTTTAATGCTGTTCCAAGGATGTGTATTTCTGCATTTGAGGTGATTTAGTGGAATGTGTGAATGTTTTGGCTTTCCATGCTTCTGTTAAATCCAGGGGGCAACATCCAAAAGGAGCCCTTCCCCATTTTCAGATTGCAAAGCATAAACAACCTGGGGACTTCAGAATGATGTTTAATAGAAAAGTGTCCTTCACCACCACCCCAAAAAAAAACAATAAAGCAAGCGAAAAACCACCACTGAGAAAACTTCAAAAGAATAGAAAAACAATCACATCTGGAGGAGGAGAAATCTCAGCAAGTAATTAAAATAAACTGCCTCCTATTGTGCCCCAGCTGTCCCAAAATAGGAACTCATACTTGTTAGAATTAGTGCCTTTACACTGGCTTTATGCATTCTTGTTATGTTTTTGCATTCAGCTGCTGAATTGTTTGAGAAAATTAATTTTGTTTTCTTATTACAGTGACCAATCTCTTAAATATGTGCTGCTCGAGCATATTAACTGGTGGAGGAACCAACATAGAATATGGTTTGCATTCTCTCTTTGAAGCTAAAGGAAATATTATGGTAGGTTACAGAATATGTTAAAAATAGTAACAGATTTCATGAAGTAATTGGACAGCAAGAAAATGTTTGAATAAGTAATTCTGAAAGAGTCTCACTTGCCATTAATGAGATTTTTCTTTTTTTAGTGCAACTTCTGAAAACTTTTTAATATGGTGCTTTATTTTAAAAACCCATATCCAGTTTTTGTTTTTAAAAAAGAAGCCTATGGCTGCAAATGTCTAGTAACTACCGTTAATAAAATATCTTGTATTTTATGTGCACTCAGAAATAAATTCCAGTTCCATTCCATTCCAACTGTTCACAGGACAGCAAACTTAAGCAATAAGCAACCTAGGTCAATAAGTCACTGCATAAACAAGTCCAGCAAGAGTTCTGCAGTTTTAAAATGTAGTATATCATAGGCAAAGGAAATAGGAAAATAGAAAATGTATTAAAAAGTTAATTATTAAAAGATTGAGTGCAATTATAATAATTACAAATCACATGCAATCCTGGTTTGCTTTGTATCTGTTACTATCGCAGGCTGCTCTGGAGATGCTTCTTCTTTTGAAACCAAAAAGAGCAAAATCACACCCTCTAGCCAATTATCATTATGCTGGTAAGTACTAAAATAGAGAGCCTGCCATTTCCCCATGGGAGCATATATATATATATATATATATAAAATAATAAAAATAATGGTTCTCAACTGTTCATTTACTTCAGGTTCCGACCAATGGACACCCTTTGAAAGAAAATTGTTCAGTAAAGCCCTGGCAACATATGGCAAAGATTTCATTTTTGTGCAGAAAATGGTGAGCTGTTCCTCTCTCTCATTTTCATGATATTCTGGATACCATTTATTACTTATCTGCTAGGCTAATTCCAATGGGCATAGTTTTTAAGTGAAAGTTTATATTTTAAACTTTGACAAAGTTCCAACTGAAATAACATGTTCTTATTTTTAAAACACCTGACAAATTTCACCATAAATTGAAGTGCATAATATCTGTCTGTCTGTCTGTCTGTCGATCAATCGATCGATCCATCCATCCATCCATCTCAGATTGTGAAGATTTGGGTTTTCATGCAGAGGGGTGGGATTCAAATTTTTTAACAACTGGTTCTGTGGGCCTGGCTAGGTGGGCGCGACCACATGACTGGGTGGGCATGGCTTCCTTTTTTGCAGCCCCCGCATTTGCCTCCTGGGTCTCAGGGAAGCCTCCTGGGGGAGGGGGGTGTTTTTGCTCCCAGAAGGCTTCCCTGAGGCCCAGGAAGGCAAAAAATATACCGCAGGAGGGGTGCACCGCATACACCCCCCGAACTTCCTGTGCTTCAAGGAAGCCTCCTGGGTGAAGCAGTAAGACAGCGAGGAGGCGGATCCTGGCACAGCTGATCATCGGAACAGCTGATCGTCAAGAGGCAGGAAAAAAAATACATTAATGAGTGACTGGGCAGGAACAGTGCAGTCAGATATGTCAGGCATGTGTGCAATGTTGTGCATGTGCGATAAGGACTGACTGGGCGGGGAGTGTAGGGGCGGGCGAAGAGGGGTGGGGACAGCCAGGGGCACAATTTGCCCGTTCTCCGAATTTACGCAGAATCATTACAACCGGTTCTATAGAACCAGTCCGAACTGGTAGAATTCCACCCATTTTAGTCCCTTGCTCAATTGTGAAGTTCATTCTTCAATTTTCAACAATTTACTTTCTGTCACAGTTTAATCTGTTTCCAAAGAGAAATTGGTTTGGGTTTAAAATGATTTAACCCTTTAGTCAAGCATGTAGCATGTTAGTAAGATCCAAAACCAAAGTTTAAATTTTTGATACTGCTTTAAAGTTTTGAAATTGTAATAAAGTATACAGTACTAATGAATATATCTGAGAATTTTTGTAGTGTGTGTGCTGCATATTCATGTTGTATGTTAGCTGACAATGTGCTAATGCAGTATCTGAATTATTGTATGATTATAGGTGAAGTCTAAGACAGTTGCACAGTGTGTTGAATACTATTATACATGGAAGAAAATCATGCATTTAGGACGACGGCACAGAACTCGGCAGGCAGAAGTAAAAACTGAATGCCCAGTAAGCCTTATTTCCTTCAGTTTAGAAGTGCATAAAATTGCATTTTCCAAATATTTATATTGATTTGATTATTCTCTCACTTGCGAGAAGAAACATTTCAGATAGTTGTACATATGCCACAATCTGATCCATGCTACAAGAATGTATGTTGTGTTATCCTAAAATAATTGATTGCAGTTTTTAGCAAGCACCACAGTAGTATAGAGTTTTTCTGTGTATAGAAATTGGCGTTTCTGGTTCTAGTTTGGAATTGTGAACTTGGGAGATCTATATTTGCATGCCTTTTATATCCAGAAGGAACCTGGAACCACGAAGCAACTGATATGATATAATTCTATTTAAGAGCCATTGCCAGTCAGAATAATATTAATATATAAGAATAAGGAACTGAACTTCCTATCAAGTAGCTTACCTTGAGTATTCCAGTGCAGAGAAGTTGACTTTCTACATAATAAAGTTTTAGAGCAATAAGAGGAATTTGAAAGTACCTTGTCAAATTTAGTTATTCTGAATAAACATTGTGTAAGGAATAATGATATCAATTAGTTTTCTCTCCAATTAAATATGGTTTTGGAACCCATCTCACACCTCCCAAACAGATTTTTAAAAATATCAGAGAAGATTTATCTTTATTTAGTAATTAATAATATTAGATCTACCTATTGATCTTAAAACAAAGAACAAGTGGTTCTCAACTTTGGGCCCACAATTAAACCCAAAATTTCTGTTGCTAAACAAGACAGTTGATAAGTGAGTTTTAAAACTTTTCTTGCCATAGCTGTTAAGTAAATCACTGCAGTTATTAAATTATCAATACAGTTATTATGTGAATCTGGATTCCCCGTGGACTTTGCTTGTCAAAAGGTCGCAAAAATTGATCATATAACCCTGGGACACTGCAGTCGTCATAAACTTAAGTCAATTGCCAAGCATTTGAATTTTGATCACATGACCATGGGAAGCTACAAAGGTTGTAAATGTGGAAAATGGTCACATGTCACTTAATTTCGAACAGTCACTAAAGCGAACTGTGGTAAATTGAGGATTATCTGTAGGTACATGCGAGTTACTTTAATCTTTCTTTAACATCTCTATATATCAGCAGTTAGAGTTCTTATACCATTAATCCACCATCATCAAGCATGTCTTTGAATTTTAGACAAGCGGTGAAGATGAGGAAATGGAAGGTGAAGAGCAAACTGAAGAAGAAAAAGCATCCGTAAAAGAAGAGGATACAGAAATTTTGAATTCCCCTGACCCACCATCCATTGCTGTTGCATCACCCATTAACTCTCCTTCTCTGCAAAACCTCGGACTACCTGCGACCTCTTTTATCTGTGAAATGCCAGACTGTGGGGCTGTAAGTGTAATTGTTAATATAGTAATGCACACAAAAGGTCACAAAATAAAAAGACCTGTAAATAGAAAGGAATCAACTATGGTTAAAGAGAGCAATGATAGCACAAATAGAAATAGGTGTCTTGGATGCAATCCCATAACATGGAGTATCATTTGGATACCATAGGCATTGACATAATTGCCATCAGTCAATTGCAAAAGGCAGTTTTTCTTCGAGCAGCTTACAATCTGTAGTAATAAATTTAACACTGAAACAACAACTGCCTATTCCCAGGTCCTTGGGAAGGACTTGATAGGTGGATAAAGTTGCCAAATCCAGCCTAAACATCTGGTTGATTGCAACCAGTCATATTAATAATATGTTAATATACACATGCAGAACTGTGGGGATACAGAGGCAGCTAAACTGTGCAGTTCTTGACTTCACAGTATGCATTCAGTAATTGATATTGGATGCAAAATCTCTTACATTGATGCCCAGAGTGGCATAGGCCTTAAGATATCAGATGAAGAACATCAGAGACCTATGTCTGAGTCCAACCTCACCCATGGAAACATATTGGGAGTCTTTGAGCCAGTCACATACATAGTCCAACCTATATCAGAGGGTGTATGAGATAAAGGAGGATCCCTATATAAGCCATTCTGAACTCTTTGGAAAATGTGATGTATAACTTTCAATAAGGAAGAAAAACATGTAGTTGTTTGCAAGAGCAATAAATTATTTTTAATTAATTCATGCTCAACCCATATGGTACTTTAACTATATTGTGGGGTTCCCAGGACTTCAGTTACTCTGTAATTAAGTTAGGCCTATGGCTTCTAAATTCCTTTTTTGTGTCTTCCAGAATTCATCTAAATACATAACAAAATTTAAACAGCAGAAGACTTTCCTGCTATTTTGTAGTCGAAACATATTTAAATTGTTACATTCATCCTATATTATTATTCACATAGAATCTGTAAATAAGGGGAATAAGATACAAAATGAAAATAATTCAATCCCCCAGAGATGGTCCTGCCCATTCCCAGTCCTCCCCACTTAGCTTATGATGGGTCTACAACACCTTGCCATGGCCAATTCGCCACAGCCAACTCACTGCAGTCAACTTGCCACAGGGTAACTTACCATATCCGACTCACTGGGACAACTCACGGTAGGAGAAGATTTTACACAAATATTGAAGAAATAGAATCATTTAAAAAAGGATGCCAAAGGAGGGACAAAATAAAATGTGAATGACAAAAATTAAAATAAATGTTTAGTTTAATTATTTAAGTTGGCCATAGCAAGTTGGCCATGGCGAGTTTCCCAAAGTGATTGTGTGAGTTGGCCGCTGCAAATTTGCCATGATGAGTTGTCTGTGGTGAGTTGGCCATGTCAAGTAGGCTAGGGCGAATTCTCCCATTCTGCAAAGCTCCCATCAACTGCTCTTTTCTTCTTTCTTTCCTGCAAAGTTGAATGTGGCTCCAAGCAACTAAAAAAAGTTGTTTATGATTGGTTTAGCGGCTATGCCTGGAATTAACCTTATGAATAATAAAAATAAAGTATAACTTGGATATCTTCTGTCATGGATATTAGTTTATAAATTTTCACAAATATGTTACTGAAGCCCAAGAGTGATTGTAAAGACACCATTGGCCATTTGGAAGATGTGAATGGGTGATTTCTGTGGGCATGTGGTTTTGATCATAGCTATTAGCCAAGATAGCTAAATAACAATCTCTTCAAAAGCTGTGCTGAGGATGCAGGAAAAGCTGTCTTCTCCTGTCAGTCAGAGATAAAAAGTTCAAAACAAATTATCTTGCACGGTCAAATTAAGAAAACATCAAGATACCATTGAAAGAAAGAACTCAGTATCATTATTACAGTTTGTTTTTAACTTTAATTCAGAAAATCTATTTTTGATTTATTTGTCCTATAGGTCTTCACTTCCAGGCAAGCCCTGAATGGCCATGCACGTATTCATGGTGGTACAAATCCTGTGGTCAAAAGCCGCTGTGGTACTAAACAGAAGTCAAATTCTCAGAATGACTATTGCTCTGTCAAGAGTTCCCCAGCTCATAGCACAACAAGCGGTGAGACAGACCCACCTACAATTTTCCCCTGTAAAGAATGTGGCAAGTAAGTGAAGATGTCTACACAGAAATTAAAATCTGTGACTGTAGAAAATTCAGTGAAAATCACTCCCTAACTTACTCATATTGCCTTAATAAGAGTAATTCTAATGCAGCCTTAACCAGTGTGGTACCCAATCATACTTCCTGGGAATTCTGGGAATTGTACTTCTAAAGTATCCAGAGGGCAACAAGGATGCAGAAGACTGTCCCAAATCACTGTATAATAGAGTGGTAAAATATAATATGTACAATTTAGACAATGTTAAGGTGTCATAAATCAAACCTAACCCTCTTTTGGCTGGAAGTAGAGATGGAAATCATACTATATATCATGTGGTTTGTTTCTGTTTTAGCTTAATATGACATGTCAATCCAGCCAATGCTGTTTACAAACCCCAATTTTTATTTACTGCATGCCACAGGTTTACTCAGATTTATGCTACTTTAACCTGAGATCTGCATCTTTAGCTGATTATATCAGGGATTAAGGAAGCTGAGCAAGAAACACGAGTTTTATAGCCCTACTGAATTATTGGGTGATATTGTAGAACACTCCTTAGCATTCTATTTTCAAAGCTATAAAACAGAAACAAAGAAGTATGCCCTTGAAAATTTTCAGCCTCACAAACTTCAAATGTATAGGATCCCCCTATTTGGGCAACAGGATTAGAATTAAGAGAATGTATCTGAGTATATGCTTAGCCAGGAATTTCCTGTTTATGCCACATTCTTTCACTTTTTAACCATCCATCTCCCTCATAGAACCACTTCTCCCCCAAATAATAATTCCCATAGCTTAATGTTTTGGGGGTGGGTGGATATTGTTTTGAAATAATTGTGAATTGAAATTCTGGCTGGTCTCTTGCAAAATCCCTAGGGATGTACTACATGCTTCTAATTAGAGATATACATGAAACAAGTGTTTTGAAGTTGAACAAGACAGCCCATGGGTTCTTGCTTATGGTAGCCTGTAACATCTCAAGAGCATTCTTCTCTGCCATCCTGTTAAATCATTCTCTATAATACAAGTAGTCCCCGAGTTACAAATGTAATGGAACCTGCCCATTCCATTCATAACCTGAGAATTCATGGGAGTAAATCTTGTACCTTGAATGGGGTTACTCCTCCTTTCGTCCACACATTCGTTAATCGAATGCGAGATTCGTTAAATGCACATGAGGTATTTCAGGATGGGAAAGGTCATGGGTGGCCTAGTGATGGAGCAGGTCACCTGCCTAAGACCCACCAAGGTCTTGCTGACCAACTGAAATACTTCACGCTCCCCACAATTGCTTCCCCCCCCCCCACAACCTGCTATGCCGGGTCACTTATGTTGTGAAGATCTAGCAAACAGTCTCCTCCCCCAGTCTCTCAGCTGTGTGTACCCTTCTGCAATTGGGTCTCTGCAGGCCTTGCCCAGCAGATTGCTGGCTGAAATGAAGCTTCTGAGGGGCGAATCCGATGCTCCCTTTGGCCCTCCACGGTCCTCCCCTGACTTTTGCAGGCCGAAATGGAGCTTCTGTGGGCCAGATCCAGAAGCTCCATTTCATCCTGCAATAGGCCAGGGGAAGTCACTGTACGCTTCTGTGGGGAGGATCCATTTAGGCCGGCAGTGTGCAAGACGAATGTTGCAAAGCCTCTGGTTGTTCGTAAAAATGAACAACTGCCGTGCTGCTGCAAGATTCGTAATTTCAGAACTTGTTTGCAAACACTAAGGGCACTTATTGCGTAACTTCAAACATTTGATAAGGGAACGCTCATAATTCAGGAATTACCTGTATCTGATCAGCAGTGAAGGATCAACCCCTTCTTCCCTAAAAGGAATGTAATTCTTGGAGAAAAGGTAATATACCTCTGTAATTTCTACAGACTCCTTCCTCCCCCCTCTTTTCATATTGTATTAGGATATTTTTCAAAATCAAAAGTCGCAATGCTCATATGAAGACCCATCGCCAGCAGGAAGAACAACAGAGACAAAAAGCCCAGAAGGCTGCTGTTGCAGCTGAAATGGCAGCCACAATTGCAAGGACTACTGGATCACCAGGGCACAGCTTGATTCCCCTGGATAATTTAGATTTGATAAAGCAAGTTGAACAGGGAGACGACCTTGGCAGCGATGTTGTACAGGAACTGGGAGAAGTAATTGACAGTGCTGAAGTGATAAACCCCAGCCTCTTACTGGATGAAGAAGAATCAGAGTTGCTTCAGGATGATGTTGAGCTGTAGACAAAATGAGCCACGTCTGTAACATTACAGATACCAGTTGAAATCAGTTTCCTCCAGTGAAAAGACTATATTTCTCACTTCCCTTTTATTTTGAACTGTTCTATAGCTGGATTCTTTTAAATCCAGGACTGGCTGAAGACATCTGTTTTTCTTTCTTTTCTGTTTTAAAAGTTGAGGGGAATTGTTGTTTTCTAAAGGAATCTTGTGTAATATATTAGAATCAAATATTCTGAAAAGTCCATATATCGTAAAACTTTCAAAAGAAACATCATATTATTTCAATTCCTCAGGAGACTTTCTTTTGTTTACCTCTGTTAATTCTAGCTTCAAAAAAGCCTGGAATAGGACTATGAGATGGCAAAAATAAATCAGTGATACCTGCATCTTCAACCCAAGATGGACATGGAATAAGTTGTTCGTATCTGGTGATTTTGGACTAGGGCAATCTAATATGGTCCTTCTGCTTGGGCCTATAATCTAATTCAATTATTTCTTCTCACACCAAAGGTTTGACACCAAATGAAAATTCTGAGGAGATCTTGATTGTCTTTCCTAACAAGATTTAAATGGATGCTCTTTTTGCTTGGGCACAGGCAGATTGATAGCAATATATCCTGTTCTGCTTTACTGAAATCTGGAAGGAAGAAACAACCATGAAATCAGAAGAAATTACTAGATCAGAAGTGTCAAACCCAGTCTTTTTGCGGGCTACGTTGGGATTTTGTTTGCCCTTGGGGCGCCAGGGTGGGTATGGCATGATCGTGATGGCTGACTGGATGGGTATGGTGAGGCCCGGGCTGGCAAGGGCTAGTCCCTTGCCATCACTAGGACGGCCCATGGGCCAACCCCATGGCCTATTGTGGACCAAATCTGGCCCTTGGGCCATGTGTTTGACGCCACTGAACTACATCATTCCTCCAAGCAAAAGTTTTTATTATCACCAAATCTAACATGTATTCAGTTGTTTCTTTTCAAGAGTTCCCATAATCATAATGCATACTTCAGAGCTTCCAATTTAGGAGATTCAGAAGGAACAGGGTCAGCAAATGTAGGAACATCTGGGAGATTATAGACAGACTTTTGATTTTACAGTGACAGAATGGCTGAAGCAAACTCACCAGCTTTTCATAAAAAGATATTCCTGGATTGCATGTAAATTAATGATAGATGTAATGAAGTATAGCCTATTTATATAGTAAATCAGTTACTTAAAAAGTTGTCGAAAGCATAGGTCCAATATGCTATTTTTAGGTTCACAGCAGTGTTTTCCTGAAAAGGTGCAATCAAAATTTTTTTTACGGATGTTTGGTTATTCGGGTTTTCTCCTGCGTAAAATTGGAAGTATTTTAGCAATGTTTCAATGAAATCTCATTCGTTATCTTCAGGCTTGTGTCGAAACGTCACCAAAATACTTCCAATTTTACGCGGGAGAAAACCCGAATAACCAAAGATCCACATACAAATACCCGCAAAAACCTCAGAAAACATATATGTATGTATGTATGTATGTATGTATGTGTATATATATATATATATATATATATATGTTTTTTTAAAGTTTTCGCGGGTACTTACATGTATGCTGTTCAACTTCCTTCGGGTATTATCCCACGTCATTGTAGTTGTGCTTTTAAAGTTGTAGCAAAGTTTCAGCAGAATCTCATCTGCCATCATCAGGCTTCTGTATATGTATATATATATATATATGTGTGTGTGTGTGTGTGTGTGTGTGTGTGTATTTTTTAAAAAAGTTTTTGCGGGTACTTACATGTGTGCTGTTCAGCTTCCTTCAGGTATTATCCCACGTCATTGTAGTGCTTTTAAAGTTGTAGCAATGTTTAGACAGATTCTCATCTGCCATCATCAGGCTTCTGTATTGAGTTCGTATGTGGGTCAGGCTATCACAGCCGTTAGTTTTAAATTTGAGGCTAGCCTACTGTTGTCCCAGGATGGTTTTTTCTTCATC
>BLBF01000018.1:43233447-43251807 GCA_015471245.1 Laticauda colubrina | reverse complement strand
AAAAGAATGGTTTTACATAGTGTGTAATTTGTTGATGAGGTTAGTGTAAAATGAATTTAACACTGCACTTTTTATGCCTGCCAGTTGTCCTTTCTAGACTCACAAGTTTGAAACTGAAAATAAGCCCAATAACATGACACAATTTTGGGAGACCTACGTTGTATTTATGTGTGAAGCTTCTCATTTTAATTATGCAACCAAAATACAGAACCATACTTAATGTTTTCACTTTGAGTTTTCACTTTGATAACTATTTTGAAATTCGGATTTATTTCCATTTGTTTTTTATGTTGCTATTTTAGTAATACATGAGGCTGCAAATTTAAGTTCAAATTTAATCTCATCCAGTACAGTAATTATGGTTGTTTCTTTCCTTTCCTGATTTTGTTACCTTAGTTTTTAATATGCACATAGTGTTTTATGATAATCTTGTGCTAAATTAATAATGATCAAAATCTTCCCCTTCTCTTCCTCTCCTATTGTGTTTGAGAATGATTATATGCATCAGTATGGTCAGGTTTGGAATATCTTAGCTGAGCAACATTTTTAACATCGGGAATGTGCTGTTTTTAATGTAATTCTCTTGCATAATTTATCAGTGAACAAAGAGTTCAAAGTTATGTGACAGCATAAAATTATTCTGTTTGCATAGTCATGGATATTTTCATGAGAGCCAGATTTGATTTGATAATCTAATAGTGTTGAAAGATATTTTTGTGAAAGTTAATTTTATTTGTCAAATCCTAAAGTTCCTACTCTTCAAAGCTTTGCTCGCCATGGTCACCAGTGATAAGTGTTCTAGATGTGATTATTACTGTGTTCAAATCAGTTATCTGCCCAATTATAGATTATAAGCACCACATGAAAAGTAGCCATGTTGAAATTATCATTATTATAATTCCTTTCACCTAGTCAGTAGGCTGTAAAGTGGGAGATATCTGATGGCTTTTTTTCTTCTGATGTGTATTAATTTCTTTAACAAAGAAATTGAAGAAAGTTGATTAATATGGTTCATTGCAGTCAGGTAGATGCTTATGTTGGATTTGGCATTTTTTTCACCTATCGAGGCCTTCCCAAGGACCTGGGATTGGCAGACGTGGATATTTGATGAACTAGGTCATTCCTCAAAGCAAAAGTTTTTATCTTATATAAAGATATTGTTGCAGGATATAAGCTGTCCTGAGTATTGCTTTTGCAATTGACCAATGGTAATTTTGTCAATGGAGTTCAAGTGGTGCTCCAGTTGCTTTGGGATTGCACCCAAAGAGCCTATTGCTATTGGAACTATTTTTGCTTTCCTTTGTCACAGGCATTCTGTGCAGGTCTTTGTATTTTATGAACTTCTCCAGTTTTTCTCTTGTCTCCTGGTATCTGTCTTATAGACCAGAATTCCCCAATGGCAAGGGGGAGAGGGATGGTTCCCCATGCACACGAATAGCAAATGTTTGTGCAGACACAGCTCTGTGCTCCTGGCATGCACATGTACTCATTTAAATGTAGCATGTGTGCATATGCTCACCCCCTGCGCGCACAAGTGAAAATATACATGCATGCTCACCCATTTCCGTGGCCCAGTTGCAAACAGCAGCACAGAGATTAAGGATCTCTGTTTTTGACAGTTATGTCTGGGGTGTGGCAGGTTTGAAACTAAAAATAAGCCCAATAACATTATCCAAGTTCAGGACACCTATATTGTGTTCAAGTTCTAAGCTTCTCATTTTAATTATATGACCAAAATACAAAGCTGCAGTTACTGTTTTAACAGTTTTCACTTTGATAATATTGAAATTCAGATTTCTTTCTGTCTGTTTGCCTGTTTGTTTGAATTCTAAAGTCCCAAAGCTTCTTCATTTTCTATTACTTTTTCTCTTTTATGGTCCCATCAGTTCTTGCTTGCACTTGCAAGCAAGCAAATGGTATTTTTTGCAGATCATCCAATGCACCATTGTTGTTACTTTGTCATGTGGTTGTTTGTAATTAGCTTGTGCAATGTTTTTGCAGCAGCTAACCAGCTGATCCACTGTTTCTTCAGCTTCTCTGCATTAGCAGGATTCGCTATCTGTTACTGTCTTTTCAACTCTGGCTTTGAATGCATTTATTGTATGCATTTGTTCTTGAGGTTTGGTCTTGTGCAGCTAGAATTAGCTTCTTGATCTCTTTCTTCAACTTTCCTACTCTTAATGACTGCTAGATCTTATTATCTGCTTTGTCTGCTATTTTTTAAATAATATTATCAAATTTACTTGCCACCCATCTTGCAGTTCAAAGCGACTTCAAGTGGCCTACAGTAAGATAAAATATACAAATATCTGACAATTATAAATATAAAAGCAGATTAAAATTACAAACATTAAAACTAATTGAAAAACATGAATTTGGAGAGGTGGGTTTGCCTTTCCTTTTGATGTATCAACCAACTTCAGAACTTCATGCCAGCTGGCATAGTCAGGTCTTAAGGTTTTTTCTAAAGGCTTAAAGAGAAGGGGTGGATCTTATCTCCTATGGCAAGATTGTTCGAAAGAGCAGAGGCCATAACAGAAAAGGCTCTTTTGGATCCCACCAGATGAAATTCATTGGCTGATGGGATCTGTCATAGACCCATCATGAGTGGAGAGAAATAATCCCCCCAACAAATGGTTCTGCCCATTTGTTGCACTTTGATAAAAGTATAAAGCTCACAATAGATAATGCCAAGCTGATCCACATTATTTTCATATAAAACTATAAGGCAGGGGTTTTTTTTAACCTTCATTAAGAAGCTGGTCATTACTTTCAGGACATTCATCTAAATAACATTAGTTTTTAGTGTTCCCCAAACTATGTCCATCAGATGATCTGGGTCTCAAAATTTTCACCCAGTGTGAAAGTTGTAGTCTAACATACTTGAAGCTCTTTCAGGATATTACAAATTTCTAAGTTTCCTTAGAATAAGTCTCTAATATAATTTTTCCCCTGATTATAACCACAGCACTAGTGCCATTGAATTGTATTCTTACAATATACTGGACTAGTGCCATTGAATTGTATTCTTACAATATACTGGAAGGAATTGGTAAAATTGACATTACTGCAGTTGATCATTAGTCTAATTCATGATGAACCTAATAATGCATGGTTTCATTTTAAATTATGTAAACTAATTACTCGTCTCCTATCTAGTATACTCTGGATATACAGAGATGTCATAAAATATACATTTTAACCTAACGGAATTGCAAAAGAATCCTGAAAGAATATTGGTACTTTCATAAAAATGTTGTTGTTGAAATATGCTTCAGAAAACCGGGAGATGGGGGGAAGAGGAGGAGGAGGTTCTATTTACTGAAGTTTTGTGTTTATCACAGTTATTTCAGTAACAAATTAGTTAAAAAGTGTACATAACCTAAGAAAAAAGGAAATATATATTTTAATGGAGAAATCTTATTTTCAGAAGTATTTAACTGCTGATTGTTACAAAAAAAGATGTAAATTTCTGAGGTATAGCGTAGTGTAAAAATATTTGGTTTAAAAACATTTAGCATCATTTTTATTTTGTTTTATAACAAAATGTTTGCCTGTTACGGCTTAATTACACCTGGGTTGCATGTGATTTAATTTCAGGATGTAATTGGTTCAGGTTTGCACTAAATGCTTAGTTTCATAATATATTACATGGGAGGGGGCAATTTCCTTTTTGTTTGATGAGATAGAATGAGGCATGCATTGTACCTGGTACATAATTAAAAGCAAGTACTGTATATAGATTATACAACTTTTTTTTGAACAGGCAATTGTAAAATCAAAGGGATTCTGTCAGAGTTTGCAGGGAGAAACAGTATTTTATACTTTTTATAAGATATACTTTGTTTAAAAAAAATGTTCATGTGATGGGAAAAAAATCTTTTAAATAAATAAATCTGAATTTTATTTCTTGGTTTCATGTTTTTAATCTGCGGAATGGTGAAGTTAAAGGAGTCAACATGATACTTTTGTGGAGCTGAACAGGATCAAATTTTGATACAAAAAGGGCAAACTGCCCCCTTCCCTAAAAGAGAGTTTGAAGCTGGCTAGAAAAAGAAAAAAAAAACCTATTGCTTCCTTAGGGAAGAGACAATAGGTCAGAAACTCAGAAAATTATTAAATACTGTACATCAATCTAAGGCCTCTTCCCCCCAGTCATGTGATTCAAATTCCAACACACACATACATAGCGAAGTATGGCCATTGTTGGTAAAGCAAGCAAAAAAGATTCCAGAACATATTTGTTACATCTTGCTCTTTGACTTTTGCCAACAGAACTCACACTTGGGCTTCATTTCCCATGATTTCTTGGAGAACCAAAAGTTACAGTGTACAACAAGAAGCCCTATAAGAACAATTTGATTAAAGGCCTCCATAATTTGCCTATTCCAGACTTAAAACCACCCCAAATGACCCAGATCTTCAGGGAAAATCCCAAGTTTCCCCCAAATTTAGTCACTTGGGATGATTAAGTCCAAAGGCCCTACTTTCCCGGGAAAGTAGCACCAACAAGACAAATATCAGCCTTTCCTATAGTAATGTCTTTCACCTCCACATTTCAACTGTTCAAACAAAATAATGTGTAACCTTAATTGTGTTGTACCTTCAATGATTGGGTCAGATTAAGGGTGGCTATGAATTCCTGAGCTATTCCCAATTTCCGGTCACTTGAAGTATCCAAGCACTTACAGCCTTGGGATTTCATTAGTAAAATATTGGATTTCATTGGAGACCAGTGGTTTGGAGAGGGATGAAACTGCATAGGAGGGAGGGCAGTGCTGCAGTGAGCTTAGTGGTTCCTTTGAACCCAGTTTCAGCCAAAAGAGTCTCGTATCCAATTATTTCTGAAGCAGAGCCCCTAAAAAAAGCCACAGATCTCTCAGATGACAACATCCACCCTATTTCCCCATAGTTAATCACTGGTGGCAATCATGAAGTCCAAGTGAATGCATACCCTCTCCCCTTTTGCCCACTAGGTCTCAGTATACACAAGAAGTCAGCTGTTTTGTGGATCAGGTTTATTACAAACAATCTTGTATTCAGAAGCAGCAGCAGCAGCAGAAACCCAGTCCATCAATCAAATGTTTATTGTCAGTGCACAACAGGTGTACAGTGAAATCGATGGCTACCAACCATCCAGTGATCTGGTTTCAGGGGCAAATACAAAAGGACTGGACAGTAAGTATCAGTCAACAATCCCTTCTTTTGAATGCAGCCCACCCAGATTGCTTCAACTTCAACTGCCGGTTGCACCCTCAATGTACATCCTCTGTTCCTGCCCTCTTTTCTCTCTGCATCCCAATTCCATCTACCCTCAAACTTCCAAGGCCAAGGAATCCAAACATTCCTTCACAAACACCCTTCATGAACCCACCTTACCAATTGCTTTCAGTTGTAGACAGATTTATATATAACAGTTTGGGCCTGGTAGTACAAGCCATTCAGTGCACCTCAAAAAGTTTTGTGCCTGTATTGGGATTGGGATATATACCTATGTAACATTATACCTATCACTTAAATGAGGGAGCTGGTTAATTGAAAAAGTAAAACTAAGAATCAAAAGTATTTTTAATGAAGTAAAACATAAAGAAGGTCATCATGATTATGTGAATAAGGAACCTATGCCGAGTGACTTCATGTAGCGGAGTTTCTCAAACCTTGTAGCCTTCAGAGGTGTGGGTTTCAACTCCCAGGATGCTGGTTGGGAAATTCTAGAGCCTAAATTCACACATCTTAAAAGTTGCTTAAGTGTAAAAAACACTGAACGTTTGACGTGTTTTTCTAACGTCACTGGAAGGGATCAATAAACGCAGCTGGCGGCTTTCTGCGCCACCTTCTTCCGGCCTCTCGTGCTCGAACTCCTCGTGGGTGACCGTCTCGTAAACCGAAAGACAGTTGATCCAGTTTTGCGATCTACTGGTTGCTTTGGGATCCTCGCCTTCACATGATCAAAACCGATCGCTTGCACAAAGCACTTGACCGCGCCCCGCCCACTGCACAAAGCCCAGTTGAATCCAAGCGTTTCCCAGCTTGAACTCGAGCGGCGAGGGGGAGATCGAGGCAAGCAGGCCGTAAGAAGCGCCCAGCTTGGCCAGTTTTCTTTTTCTTGACGCTGCAACCTGAATGTTAAGCTTTGGGTTCAAAACCTGGCGGGAAGTGCAAGGAAAGCAACGTTCAACAATCCCGAGAGAAACATTTCGCCAATCACGGTCGATCACGGGATCATTCCGCCCTTGTAATTGAAGGCGTTGAGATTAGCCACCGATCTGAAATGTGGATGACGACGCTTACAAGGTGATTTCACGAGGCGGATTGTTCACACGAGACCTTCGGCTGCTTCACACCATTCTCAAGCGCGATCGGAAAGGGCAGGTGGCCTTGTCCTTGCAGCGGAGTCTGGGCGTTGGGAGTGTAACCCCGTGAGCCGCCCTACTATGGCGTAGTAGGATATGCATTTGGTCTCTGCGTGTGGGCGTGCACAAGCGCACAATCGTGCCTACCGTCCCTGTCCTTTTGTCCCCAATTATTAGTTCCTTTTTTTTTTTTATATTTAAGCTTACATTTATTCTTATTTCTATTGTATTGTAAGCTTTTGACAAATAAAATGTGTCTTGGGGGGGGGGGGGCTGTCCCACTATAACTTTTCCTTTTAGCATTCCCTTCTCGGACAGATAAGATTCCTTGGAATCTACTCCAGGACCGTCATCCAACCTTGAGTAGCCCCGCTGACCCGCCGACTATAGGCGGCAGTCACTCAACCTGGTCACCGTGTGGTGCATCTCAAGCCTCGCCCCATTCCAAGGCAAGTTTGTCCTTGCAGTGCAGGTTTATTTCTCCTGGAAGCATTTGCAAAAAAAAAAAAAAAATTTTAAGAATATTCCCCACGCGCTGTGGAAAGTACAGAAACTGGGGCATCTTTTTTACACTGTCTTTTCCTGAAAGGGACGAGCTCGTAAACGGCTTAGAAAAACCTTTCTGACAGACCAGAAGGACTTACCGCCCCCTACTTTCACTTTTATAAATCGGTTTCCTGCGGCCCGAAGCCGACGCTCTAGGGGCAAAATGCCGCTCAGGCTCTCTGAGTCGGGAAACTCCATGGTATCTTGGCAAGAGGAAGTTGTGGAAAGGCCGGGCAAGATGGCGGCGCGAGCGGCGGTGACCCTTTTCAGCCGGCTATGGCAGGTAATTTTGGCGTTGGAATGGTTTCCGGGGATGGGAGGAAATTTATATACCAGCCCTTCCAAGCCACGCGGTTTGTGTTAATGTTAATCGAGCGGCTGGGAAGGTTCGTTGTGAGTTCGGTGCACCTGAATCGGGGAAGAGTGGTCTGCTTCTTTACAAAAAGCAGAGAACACCCAAATTGAATGTTTGTATTTCAAACAAACAATGGTGATGTGCTGGCACTTAAATAGCTTTAAATAATACCTCTTGGGTGCTGTGTTTGGGGCAAATTTACCTTAAACGAACTTAGATTGGTTCTAAAGGTACATTAGCAAAGGGAAACCTTGTATGTTGCTGTCATAAGTCAGAATGGTGCAGTTGATACACCCAAGATTTAGTTTACTCTCAGACAAGAAAGTTGATTGGGTGACTTAGGTTGTTTCCCTCTTTCACCCCTGTTTACTCTCAGAGTGGTGGTTGTGGGAAAGAATGGGGGGAAAAGTGCAATATGCATCACCTTGAACACCTATAAATCTGACTATAATAATGAGAGGGCCTCATGGATTTGAATCTTCAATTAAAATGTTGTTGGCGATTAATGCAGAATTTTGAACTTGCCAACCTTTAGATTGATTCTAACCACAGTTTATATTTATTTGAATTGGACCGGATTAGATTGCAAAATAGTCTAAAGGAATCTAAGGACCATTCTTTCAGTGGTCCATAGATTCCTTTAGACAATTTTGCAATCCAATTTAACAAAATCAAACTGAGCATAACTTTGTTTTTATAAAATATGCACACATATAATTACTGCTCTCATCTTTTTACCAGTAGTTCAGTGTGGCTTTCATCAGTCCTGGGTGACATTTGCCTGAAAACAGACTTTAGGCTGACTGTTGTTTTTTGGAAAAAAAAAAAATCTGTTTATTCAAAATTTATGCTTGTGCTTTTCAAAGTTATGTAATAATGTACCACATATCAAGAGATCACTTCTGTAAATGATTACTTAAAGACTGATATATGAATAGAACTATAAACTCTAAAATTATTCTTGCTGTGTGTGAAGTAATAACAGTGTTTCACCTCCCAGTGAAAAATTCTCTTACGATAGAAAGCACTAAGCACACATGGATGCCAAATCATGTATTCCTGAAAAAGCAACTCCTTAGGTGAATGGATGATGAGAGACCCATTGGATGTTAATATGCAAGACTTCAGACTTGTTTAGTTATTCATTTATTTATCACATTTTTACACCACCCATCTCAGTTAAGCTCTTGTTGAAACAGTGTTGACCATGAACAAAATATACATTATTAAAGATTCTACAATCAAGTGAAGAGGCAGTTTGTAGATTTGTATTGGCTTTAATATCAATAATCTAATATTGTTTCCCCTTTCTACCTTTGTCTTCTAAAAAAACCCTATACTTTGAGATCAAATTCTGGAAAATACCAATGACAAAGTACACTTAACTATGTACTTTTTATTTTTTTAGGGGCCAGAAAAATTTCTTGTAACAGGCAAAGTTCCATTAAAGCAACATAACTTTCTTAAGTAAGTTTGCCACATCGAGTTAATGCTATATTAAAGCTGTAACTTCAGTTTTTATGACCAATGACAGTTCCAGACTAACTCGAACTGATTCTCTTTTTACTTTTCAGAAATAATCACTTGATGTGGGTTCAATCTTCAAGGGCCAACAATAATACTCAACAGCCCACAAAGAATCCATTGGTATGTGTGATGATTTTCAGTGTATACTTTTCCAGCAACTTATAAAAGATTTGGAAGAAAAAATTAAGCTATGAGCTAAGCTATATTTGTATTAATTGAAAAAAGTGGGTGAATAACCATTACTTAATGTTAACATGTATTTGATAATTTGTATTTAAACCATAAAAACTGTATTCAGGGTGACATCTTTAGAATGCTAATGCTAAATTATTTCTCTTTGCTTCCAAACTTAGGTATCTGTTTCTGATGAGCCAGATATATTATATAAAAGATTGGCTATTTTAGTTAAGGGGCATGATACAGCTGTATTGGACAGTTATGAATATTTCATGGTGCTAGCTGCAAAAGAACTTGGTCTCTCCATTGAAAAAATGTAAGTACTGTTGATCTTTATACTACTCAGTCTTTCTAAAGTTTTATTCTCAAGTAGATTAACTCACTGCATTACGTACTCCAAATCTTATAATTCCACTAATTGTCCACTAATTGGCACAAAATGTAATCACCAAACCGGTAGTAACGTCGGTTGAATCCCACCCCTGCATTTATCACCTACTATATAGACAGGAGCTGAAAGTCCAGGAGAACCTCCAAGTCACGAACCAACTCCTTTGGGATGAGTGTGGCTCTATCAAGTGCAACTGCTGAGCCAGTGTTATATTATCTAGATTGCTTATGGACAACTTGCAAATTGGATTTTGTGCAATTTAATCTCAGCTTGTTTTCTTCCTATTCAGATCCTTCAAATATCAATTTAGGATTTTCAATAGTACCTCCAGCTAGAGTAGGAATGGATAATTAGCAATAGGGCTAACATTTAGACCTATGCAGGTAGTCCTTGACTTGTAACTGTTCACCTATTGACTGTTCAAAGTTACAACATCACTGAAAAAAGTGAGTTATGACCATTTTTCACATGATCATTGCAGTATCCCTGTGGTCATGTGATTTACATTTGGATGCTTGACAACTGACTTGCATTTATGACGTTTGCAGTCATAACCAGATTCACTTAACAACTGTGTTACTAATTTAACAACTGCAGTGAATCGCTTAACAAATGTGGCAAGAAAAGGGGGGCAAAATGGGGCAAAACTCAAACAAATTTCTCTCTTAGCAACATAAATTTGGGGCTCAATTGTCATAAATTGAGGAGTACTTCATAGTGTTTGACACCAGTCTCTGAGTGGTTTACAATGTCAGTATATTGCCCCCAACAATCTGGGAATTTCATATAGATGTTTAATAATATATGGGGAAAACTCATGTCCTAAGGTATTCTGCATTACTGTTCCCAGGAATATGAATCCAATGATAGAAACCATTTGCTTAAGCAGGAGGAGAATCACAGAAGTGGTGATTCAACTCAACTCCCAGTTCCTCCAGTCAGTAAGAAAGGTATAATGATTGATTATATTAAACACAATTGACAGGTGTAAAAGGGGGACATTCCCCCCATTTACTCCATAAGGAAGTCATTGACCAGAGCAACCAATGCTATTGTAGAGCCAATTTGAACGCTTGAGTCCTAAGAAAAAGTGAGCTTGGAAAGAGTCTTAGGACTAATTAAGCTATTTGAACTTTTGTATGCAGGCTTATGAGCTAAAATAAAACAAGTCTTGATGTTATATAAGCTGCTTGAATAATTGTTTCAAAGAATATTTTAAGCAAAGTCATCTTCCATTCAATCACAGTTAAATTAAATAGAATCTTATATATAATAAAATTGATATTTGCCAACCCAGGTATCTTGACATAACAGGTAATCCTCAATTTAAACCCTATTCTTAATGTTATAACTGCTGCATAACCCCAACAATTATGTTCATATTTACAATCAGTTGTGGTGACCCACAATCACATGGTCACATTTTGTGAGTTTTTTTGCTGTTTTCCACCTATTGGATAAGCTGGATTCAGACTTAGGATCAGGGGCTTGCTTAATGACCATGTGATTAACTTAACAATTATGGTGACTTGCTTAACAACCATCATAAAAATGATAGTATCATTGAATCTAGTCATGGGGTGACTTGACTTAAGACTGCAATGACTTAAGATCAAAATTGATGTGGCCATAAAGACTACCTGTACATGAAATTTGATCTTTTCATTTATATGCATTGTCTGGTGCCTATTTCCAATATCTGTACTTCAAAACATTAGATAATTTAGATGCCAAATGTAATTTAACTGCTCCATAGCCTGATCAGGACAGCACACATCCCCTCCAGACAAAGGCTCAGCTTACTCTGTTCTTTTTCTTTTTCCAACTTTCTACATAATTGCTATTATTTATATTGTTGGCTGTAATTTCAAAAATAGATTGTCTACATGATTAAAATATTATTATTTTTTAGAGAAAAACCTCCTAGAAAGATAGAAAGATTAACGCTTCTGAAATCAGTACACATTTATAAGAAGCATAGAGTTCAATATGAAATGCGAACACATTATCAGTATATAGAGGTAAGTAAACAACTGCATGTTCAGCTAAAAATAATAGGTACATAGAACACACAGAAAACTGTTTTGGAAAAGAGTATATACCTTCTCTCAACAAGTTAGATGCCGTGTTTCTCCAACAATACAGCCTCCCCCAATAGGAAGTCCCAGCATGTTTTATAGGCATAAAATGAAATTAAGTCCCTCCCCCCCAAATTAAGGCCTATATTAAACATGCGAAATGGGGGGGAATTGCAGGGGGAGCTTGCTGTTAGGAAGTATTTTTGTTGCATACCCGGATATGGTGCTGTCTGCGTTGACTTCGGCGTTGGTGGGGCACTTCGTATCGGGAGACCTTCCGCCACCATTGCTTTTGCTTCTCTCTGTGCTGCCGCGGTATTTAGAGCAACGCTGCGACATTTGGCGCAGCCACACGGTGTTTGGCGCAGCCACGCACAGCAAGCCAGGGCTCCTCCCTGCAACTGGAGCCCAGCAGAGACACTTGGCTTTAGGTGATCCTGTCGCCATCTTCCCGGGCATCATTCAAAGGCAAAGCCTATTCTTTTAAAAATGACACTCTACTACCGGTATGACAAAGCCTCCCCTACCCGAGAGGGCAGTACAACCCCATGTGGGGAGGCGAATCTCCTGGGGCCGCAGCGCAGGATCGGCCCACCCCGGGAGAAGCGCCCAGCCGCCATCCCTGCCTGGCGCCGGGCAGAGTGCGAAGAGCTTCGCCTGGGGCGCCCAGTGCAGCTGACAGGCGGGTCCTCCTGCCCAGCGGCGGAGCTCTCCCCAAGGCATTGAGTGCCTCCCCCACGAGCCGAGAAAGCGAGCCGCCAGTGCATGCTTGCCTGCCAAGCGAAAGAACGGGGCCAACCCCAGCTTGGCTTCCTTCCCAAGTTCCTCCAGCCCAAACCCGAAGGGACCACCGAGAGAGGCTGCCCAAGGCAGTGATAGCACCCACCCGTCCCCGGACAAGGAGGCAAGGCAACAGCAGTGCTGCTTCCCTGGCCAGCGTGTCAGGCGGAGAGAGCCCGAAGCTGCCTGCCCTTTCCACCCCTCGCCCAGCCCATCCCCATCCCTACGCATCTCCAAACACAGCGGCATCGGGCAGAGGTGCTCAATCAGGAGGGCTCAGATTGGAGGAGGACACGATGCGAGCCATCACCTTGCCTCCCTGTCCAAGATGGGTGGGCGCTATCACTGCCTCAGGTGGCCTCTCCCGGTGGCCCTTTCAGGTTTGGACTGGAGGGACTTGGGAAGGAAGCCAAGCTCGGGTCGGCCCGGCTCTTTCGCTTGACAGGTGGGCGCACACCTGTGGCTCGCTTTCCTGGCTCTGCCCAGCCCGCCCGGCTCTGGCGGGATGAGCGGATGGCCTGGTGGGGAGGCACTCACTGCCTTGGCAAGACCTCTACCACCGGGCAGGAGGGCCCGCCTCTCAGGTGTGCTGGGCTCCCCAGGCAAAGCTCTTCAGTTCTGCCTGGCGCCAGGCAGGTATGGCAGCTGGATGCTTCTCCTGGGGTGGGCCGATCCTGCGCTGTGGCCCCAGGAGATTCGCCTCCCTACATAGGGTTGGGCTGTCCTCTCGGGCAGGGGAGGCCTTGTTGTACTAGTAGTAGGGCATCATTTTTAAAAGAATAGGCTTTACCTTCGAACGATGCCCAGGAAGGCGGCGACAGGAGCACCTGAAGCCGTGTCTCCACCAGTCTCAGGTTGCAGGGAAGAGCCCTGGCTGGCTGCGTGCGGCTGTGCTAAATGCTGCGGCGTTGGTCGAAATGCTGCGGCAGCACAGGGAGAAGCGAAAGCAACAGTGGTGGAAGGTCTCCCGATACTAAGTGCCCCACCAACGCCGAGGTCAACATCCAAGCCATCGCCACCCACCCGACAGAGTATGCAAGGGGGGGAATTAAGTCACCCCCCAAAAGACACCCTAGCCATTTTTTCGGGGGGTCAAAAAACAATAAGGCCCAGCCTTATTTTGTGAGAAACACGGTATTTGTTAACTTATGATATCAGGCTTTATATTTTGATACTCTGAATTTAAGTAAACTGAAAGAAAACATAGAGTGATTCAAGCTAGGAGAAATGCCTTATTAAGTCAGACACTATTTATAATTGTTACCTAATGCTACCTGTACATGTAGATTTTTCCCCAGATTATTGTTATCCAAAAAGTATAAGAGTGCTTTCTATTTCAGTTAAAGAATTTAACTGGTAGCACAGCCAATGTTTATTTGGAATACATTCAGCGAAATCTACCAGAAGGAGTTGCCATGGAAGTCAAAAAGGTATTGCTAATTTTCTTCTGTTTTTAGGGATGTGCAAAATGTTTCATACACAAACTCTTCTCAGCATGGAGCAGTTGTTTTGGAGTGACCTGTATTCAAACCAAAGCATGCCTGTTCTGAAATGTTTTTCTTCACATACACAATTACTTGCTTTTGTGTTGGAAGCATCATGCACGCAATAACACAGCTGCTTTGTTTCATGCAAAAATGATGGGGTGTGGGGGAGGAATACAAGATTGTCAATAGGTAAGGGAAGGCAGGGGATAGGAGCAGTTCTGTGTCTCTATGGGAGAATGCCACACTGAGACAACAGCAGAAACAAGTAAGGGGACCAGGAAGATGGTGGGAAGATAGGGAGATTTATAAGCTATACTAGGCTAGGAGCTGCAGGGAGAGGGGTAGTGCATACAAGTAGTCTTCTACTTATGACCATTGATGGTTCAAAACTACAGTGTCCTTGTAAAAAGTGACTAGTGATCTATGCTTGCACTTACAAGTGTCATGCCACCTCTGCGGTCATGTGATCACAAATCCAAGTACCGTATATACTCGCATATAAGCTGATCTCGCATATAAGCCGACCCTTAAAAAACTGCCCCAAAATGAGGCATTTTGCAAAAACTCGTATTAAATTAGAGGGAAATAAATAAGAGGGAAAAATACAGAGGGAAAAGTCGGCAGGGCAAAAGTTGCGGCTCATTGTCCATCCAGGGGGAAAGGCTGCAAAGGTCCAGGCGAGGGCTGCAAAGGGCCAGGCGAGGGCTGCAAAGGGCCAGGCGAGGGCTGCAGCAGCGACTTAGCGTGGCAACTTGCTCCAGCAAATCAGATTTATGCGCATATAAGCCGACCCCCAAATTTTTGGGGAAAAAAAAGCGTTCTAAAGTCAACTTATATGCGAGTATATACGGTACCTGACTTGCATTCACAATCTGTTGCAGCATCCTATGGTCGCATGACTGCAACCCCCCCCCCCCCAAATAAATAAATAAATAAATACTGGGGAAAAATATCCATTGGGGAAACTGAAAACCCTTACTAATTATTGTAAACATTGTAAAACAGGATCTGACTTGACTTACAATCACAATAACTTATCACAGAAATTCCAGTCCAAATTGTGGTTATAAGTTGAGAAGTATATCAGTTTCTAGGACATGATGATTTGCTTTGGATTTGGAAACAAAACATTGTCCTTGTTTCTATAAAATATGTTGAATTCTTAAGTTTTAATATTAATCAGATAGCAGAAGTCTTTTGCTACCTTCTTCACACATTGTGTTGGGTTTAAAAAAATAACCTACATAATTTAACTTGAGGATATACAAACTATTCCAAATAAGCATGTAACTATATATTTCCCATTGTTTTTAGACCAAATTAGAGAAACTTCCTGATCATATTCAGAAACCTGTTTGGGATGTCCTGCCTGAAGTAGAAGAAACCACAATTGCATCATAGAAACCTGGACTCTTTTTTTATAATTTCCCTATGGGTTTATTAGGAAATCAACATGAAATACTGTAGTTGTTTTATAAAATTTACACCGATTTTGAAAGAGCCCTGTATCAGGGTACTTACTACTTGACCAAAACAAGTATTTCGAACTTTGCAATGAAAGCTTAGATTTAGAAACAAAGGAGGGAAAAAAAAGACATTTCAGCTGTACCATAATTTGGCTGAAAATGATAGTATCCCTGTATATTAATAAAACAAATATTATACCAAATTGTTTATCAACATTATTTGAAATGATAATTTGCTCCAGTTGTTTTCCTATATAGATGCCTTGAAGAGAGAACCATCAAACGTGTAATATTCTATCACTAACTCTATAAACACTGAAATATTTTACATAATATTTTTGAAAACATTTAGAGCATTTTCAATAGGAAATTAATTGTAGGATTCACTTACACTCTTAGGAAACTGAGGATGGAAGTATTTGTACATATTTGACATGCTGGATCATTTAAGTTCCACTGAAAGGAATGGCCATATCATACTTTCTGTACCCATGATTATATTCATTAACCTGTATACTCAGCCATTAAAAGCCAAAAAATCTGGGATTTTATACAAATATTTAATTTGCTTTTTAGTTTCCAGTTTCCTGAATAATATTTTGTATGATTGTATCTTAGTATTAAAAAAAAAAGTTGTTTTAAATTGTAATTAATCAAAAGGCAAGATTGAAATTTAATTTAAAAATGTACAGCCATCCTTCCACATACAAGAAATAGGAAGTAAACTTTGGAAGCAGAACATAAAGCTCATTTAGAATAGCCATGATAGAAAGCTGATAGATTTCTCTAAAATCTAAATTCCACAAATAAATAGTGATACACTCTATGTGGGGATGCCTTTAAACACCAAGCAGAAGCTACCATTGATCCAGAATGCAAGAAGCTATGTGTGAACTGACATCAGTTTTTAAAGTGTGCCTTGAAATTTGTACTGGCTTCTAGTCAGCTGCTTTTGCTCCACAAACTAGGTGCAACATAAAAAAATCATTCCAAGAAAATCAGTTCATACTCTTTCACATCCAGGAGTTAAAGGGGGAATGAAACTAGAAGCACTGCTGACCTTTGGAAACATTCTTGACTATATTGATGTAGTTTCTTGGCTAAATGTGTAGTTTCCGGATCTCATTTAGGAAAATGTCAGTTCCCTGATCACTTTAAGGTAAATTCAGCTTTTTGTAAGGTATAATTCAAAATCAGCTCTTGATGTATGTTAATGTATTTTATGATATATCAGTTGTACTTTTTAATTAGATATAGCATGGATTTTTTCCCTATATAAGTAAATCTCCAATAGTGATTTTAATTGCAGTAGGATATAAAAGCAGTTTGATAAACAATGTATGGTAAAATATCAGGAAAAGATACGTGGTTTAAAGGATTATTTAATCAGCAAAATAATTTCCATTTTATAAAGTTTAAGCCATGGGCAGCAAACAAATACAAAAGAATAAAAGTAACAGAAAGTCAAATCACTCAATACTTGCCAAAGGAGACAGCGCGCTACCAGAAATGATATGGCAATAAGTGGGAGGAGAAAGCAAGCTTCCTTTCTTGTAGTTCACCCTACAAACCAAACTCCAAAATAGTGCTTGGTCTCTGAAAGAACATCAATTCCAGAAAGAGGGTGGGGCTTAATCATCCGCCAGGAGCACTACCCCCTGTAGGACACTTGGCTTTCCTATCCTTGGATTGCAATTTCCCTGGCACCTGGTGAATGCCACAAGGATCCTTAATTTGTTTTAGAATTTGAAGGCTCTTTAATCTGATGCCCTTCAGACCATTGGAATACAATTACAATTCAAAGGCACCAAGATTTACTATTACAATGCTTAGAATTATGGAAGTTGCTGTTCAGCAACTTGCAAGACTTGGGGTTGGAAAACATTGTCCTATACTGTTTTAGAAGTCCACTTCTAGCTAAATTTTTGTTTGTAATATACAGAATCACAGTGGGAAGGGACCCCTTCGAGGTCTTCTAGTCCAACCCCTGCCCAAACAGGAGACCCAGACAAGTGAAACTGGAATCTCTTCTTAGAAACCTCTAGTGTTGGAACACCCACAACTTCTGAAGGCAAAAGCTGTTCCACTGATTAAGAAGGAAATTATCTCTGATAAGTTCCATCTGCTACTAATTTTGCCCTCAGGTGCTTTGGAGAATAAGTTATTCTCTTCTTTGTCACAGCCTCTCAAATATTGGAAAACTACTATCATGTCACCACTAGTCCTTCTCTTCCTTACACTTGACATACCACTTCCTACAACCATCATGTTTCAGCCATAATAATATCATATAAAATAGCACTCATAATAGCACATGTAACATATAGAATAGCACTCGCTATTCCAAAAGTGCATTAGCTTCTTGGACAAGTTCATTCCTCACGAACATCTCTTAATAATTAGTATATTCTGCCCACGTAGAACATACATAGCTTTGTAATAAGATAGCCAGCATTCCCTGAAATATTCAGCTTTTTCACTTTAGCTCCAGAGCTCCGCTGGGTAGGACCAGATATCCACTTACAACATAACCCTATCCATGCTTTTCCATACGTGCGCCTATACAATGCACATCACAGGTTATTAAAAGGATTTAATAAAAGACAGCGTTTTGAAAAGAAAACCCAATTCTTGTTGGAGAAAGACCCAAGTGAAATTCCCTCCCATTGTCGTCGTGGGAGGAGAGCCGGTGTGCCTCAGCCTTCACGATTTTACGAACGCGTGGACTTCAATTCCCAGAATTCCCTGAGCACGCCTGCGCGTTCTTCTACGCTATGGCAACCAAATCACGGGAGGAGTCTTGTCGCAAGAGGACGTGACTCTGCGTGGCTCGGGGCCGTAAAAGGCTGGAGAAAGGGAACCACGTGGGAGCCGGAGTAGGAAGCTTGCAGAGATGGGGAAGAGGAAAGCTCGCCAGCAGCGCCAGCAGCTGATCGGCCACTTAAGCAAGAAGCAAAGGAAGCACCTCAAGGATTTTGGGGAAGAGCACCCCTTTTATGATCGGTAAGCCGGGTTGTAAAATTGCCTCTGAGCCGAGAGCTGACGGCGCCCGTTGCGTCCTTTCTCCGGAGGAGAAAAGATTAGATAGATAGATAGATAGATAGATAGATAGATAGATAGATAGATAGATAGATAGATAGATAGATAGATAGATAGATAGATAGATAGATAGATAGATAGATAGATAGATAGATAGATAG
>BLBF01000018.1:43185090-43228447 GCA_015471245.1 Laticauda colubrina | reverse complement strand
ATAGATAGATAGATAGATAGATAGATAGATAGATAGATAGATATAGATATGGATACCTTTCCTTCCCTGTTTTATTGTCTGCCTGCTTCTTTCTCTCTTCTATTTCTATTCCTGTGGTTCATTGTCAGCAGAAAGCTCTGCTAGCTGTGGACCCATGAATAGGTAGGCATAAAATGCCAGCATATTGTGTAGGGTAGGCTACGAAAAACATAATTGCACTTTATAACCCCAAAGAGCCCTGGGCTCTTTATTGAATATATTTGTTTACAAAACAGTCAACTCCCTTTTATTGTTGAATGATATTTCCAAGTATACTCTAAATAGAATTTGAGATATTTATAATGGGGAAAAAAATGAGAATACTCTATGAAATGAAGGCCAAGATATCCTTAATTTCATAGACCACCCACCCACCACACTTCCTTCTCTGCCCCAAAACCAACTGCATTGGAAATTGAACCTTATCTCTTTATCACCAGACTGCAGCAGGCTATTAAGGAACCATATAACCCTGACCATATAAACCTGATTTCCCCAGGTCTCAGCTTGTGCTCTTGAAGGTAGTTGAGAAGGTTGGCAAGTAGTGGCGCACCTTTGCAGAGGTAGATTGATTCAAGGGGAGAGGCTGTTGAAAATATATGATCAAAGCATTGGTTCTTTGTTATAGGGCATTCATTCCAGTATCTTTTTGTTCAGGCATTTTGTGTATTTCTAACGTTTTGAGAAAGCATTAGAAGCATTATGTTTGTCTTAATCCCAAGAATTCTTGCCAGGAAATAAAACTTATCAAGCTCACTGACACTGATGAAATAAGGTGCAATGAGGTGCAATGCCCAGAACTGGGTTGTTTTAAGTATTGTACATTGCCCAGAGTCATAATCATATTCTATATAAATATGATAAATTGGAAGGAAAGCGGCATCAAATGTTCTGGTCACTTGGGAGTCATCAAGTTGCTGACCCTGATCAGGTCTTCCTGAAGCTCCTTCTCAGTGAATTGTCTGCTTGAGAAGTTTTGTGTCATTTTCATACCAGAATGTGTGAAGCCAATTTCAGATTGATTCAGCAACAGCTAGAGATGAGCTGGTGGTAATATTGTGATAATAAGTTTTTTTCAAATGGTTAGTTGGTCATCTTTGTTCCATAACAAACAGCATCTGTGAATGAACCATTTAGTAGAATTCCATAAGTGGACATCACAACAAATAGAAAGGATCTCCCATACTTTGAGGGCCATTGTTGTTCAGACAGAAGATAAAATACAGCATAATGCATTTCAACGGTATTAATTTCTTCATTTGCTAAAATATTAATTCCTTCATTTGCATTCTTTTAGTTATTTCAGTTATTATGATCTGTGATATTTTTAGGTTTATCAGGTAGTGAAATGGAAGTAATTTAAATTATTTCTTTTCAGGGTTTCTGGGAGAGAAAAACCAATTCAGATTTGTGAACTGGTAGGAATATTGGTATCTTTTATCATATTTCCCTGTTTTATTATATTACCAATGAATGAAAATAATAAGAAACTTACATTGCACACTATTTGGCTAATTTTGTAAATAAGATTTGCAATTAATGAAGTAAGAGGTTCCAAGTGCTTTATTTGCTTTTGTTGCCTTCATGCCAGATGGCAAAATCTTTTTTTTTTTTTTTGCATTGTAAATTGCAATATTTTTACAGTTTTGTATTTTTATTGTATTAATGCAACAAATTCCAAATGGCATTTCCACTCCCCTCTCAGCAGCATTTGCTATAATCAGGGTTATACATCCTGGAGTTTCAGAATAACTTTGAAGTTTATATTTTTTATCATTTTAAATTTTAACAATTTTTAAAAATTGTATTTTAACATAACTGAAAATAATTTTGACTCAATGGAGAAAACTGTTTTTGTGGCAGCAGAAAAGAGATGCTGAATTATTAACTATAGACTTACTGATGACAATTTAAAAATAATAGTTACAAACAGATTTTCCTATTTTTGTCTAAGTGCCTTCTTGGAGAACAGTTCCATGATTCTCATATTGTCTGGGGATTTCAGGAATAAGCAGTAGATCTGAGGATACCTGCTTCAGGAAGGTTGAGCTGGTGGATAATGGTCTAGGCTCAGTATTATCATAGTTAATGAAAAAAAAAGTTGATTCGACCTGCAAATTCTCTGTACTAGAGAATGTTTTGAAATTGCTTGGCAAAAGCCAAACATTGCCTCCCAGCATCTTTCATAATTGGCCATTGACAAGTATGACGGCTGAAAGCTGAATTTAATCAACATCTGGAACACTACAGGTTATCTACCTCTAGTATAGTCTACTAATACTCTGAACCTGCATAGAATGTCTTGTGTTTATATTGTCTATGTTCTGGAATACTTTTCAATTTCCATTATTAGAATGAAAATTCTGAGCAGTCCAACTCAGAAAATGATGCAGAGAGTGATTCAGAACAAATCCCAGTGTATCACAAACTACTGGCCACATTAAAAACATCTCTCTGTTCAGACAATGAGGATGAAGGAGATGAATCAGAAGATAGTTCCCAAGAAGATACAGAAGTGGACAGTGACGAGCTTGGGGATGAGAAAGAAACGAAGAATGATGACAGCGAAATAAAAATGCCTCGCCAAGAATCAGGTATTCTTGTTTGTTTTGTTTTGTTATATATGGTGGTTTTAAAGGATTCCAAATGGATGCATAAGAACATTTTCTATTTTAACATGTTTATTTCTGTAAAAGGATTAACCATCCCAGAGCAATGCGTTCTAAGACAAAAATGAAATATTGCAAGAATAGGAAATTTCTGAGTTTTCTTGCAGCTAATATGAAAATTCTTGGAATAGGGAATAATGAAGTATCCTAGATTTCTATTGTTATTTTTTCCAAATAAATCAACTTTATTAAATCTTGCTAGTAGGCCCTTATTTCCAAGAAATTCCAGTAGGCAGGCAAGAATTGGCTTCTTCCTATCAATACTCCGATTGAAGGATTGAAAATTGAAATTAGTATTTTAAGACAAGCATTGCAATATAGTGCATATTTATACTTAAATTGCAATTTTTTCAATAAGGTTTACTTTTTAATATTTGTGCCTATCACTAAAATAGCTTGAAAGGGAGAAACTGAGTAAATTATTTAGGAGGTAGATGTAATAATAGGACTATGAGATCTGTGGTACAAAAATATGAATGGCTGTTAGTTGATAAAAAGAGATTCTTGGTATTTGTTACTCCCATCTAATAATCATTGGATAGCCCTATACACAATAATAGTAATAATAATAAAACAGATTCACTGTTTATTTCTAGTTGTTAGGGCCTTAAAATCCATTAGATGGCAGCTAAGGCATACAGAAAACTGTTTCATCTCATGCAATGATTATTTGGACTTTTGCATCCCAGGTTTGATAACCCAAAGGTGCTTTTTGAAAGGCAACTGGACTTGCTTTGTTTTTCCCAATTGCCTTTTGAGAAAGCACTTTTGGGACAATCATGACCTGGTTGATTGAGAATCTCCATAGACAAGTCTTAATAGCTTTAGTTAATCTGAATACAATCTGTGTAGCCTAGTTCTTTGTGTTGGACTACAGTTCTTATCTTCCAGAGCCTATAAGGGAAATAATTATTATGTTTGGAATACTGGGAGATGTAGTTCAATTTATCTTTTATCTCTCCATTGATGAACATTGATGTAAAGCAGGGGCATCAACCTCAAGGCCCAGGGCTGGATTCAGCCTGGGGGGTGCTTAGATCTGGCCCACTGGCTTTCCCAAGAAACAGTGAAGTACTGGCCTGCAATGCCTCTGCTAGCGAAAACAGAACTTGGGAGGGCTGTGAGTTTTGTTTTCGCTGGCAGAGGGCTGTAGGAGACCATTGTTTGGTGCTCTCCCTGCCCAACACTCCCAACACGTGTGATATCAAGCTGACCATGCCCACCCTGGCCACGTCCACTCAGCTCTTCCAAGGTTAAACACAATCCTGATGCAACCCTCAATGAAATTGAGTTTGACACCCCTGATCTAAAGGAAAGGAGGCAGAAAACAAAGAGGGGACATACTTTCTTAGAGGAAAAGACTCTTAAGAATTCTTCACATTAATATGTTGTATTCATTTATTGTAATTGGCTCCCAACTAATAATTTAAGATTAAATGGAAGTTTACACTTTCTTTCTAAAATGAACCTCAAGTTGCTGATCTCAAACCAATTATGGACATTGGCTCTTGAACAAAGGCAACCTATTTCTCTTTCTCTTTTTGTTTGTTCTAAATAAAGAAACATCCCTCGTGGAAAATAGTGAAGAGGAGCCTACAGATTCAGATGCTCTTCAGGATTTACAGTGTGAAGCTGCTGAAGAGTGTACAGATGTCCAGCTTGAAGTTGAATTTAATTTGGAAACCAATTTTATAGATGAAGAACGTGGTGATTCCACTACAGATATCAAAAAGAGAACACCTTCTGCAAAAGTAACACATGGTAATGTCATAATTGTCTTTGATTTTTAAAAAAACAAAGGAAGGAGGACCATTTGTAAATTGACTTGTGTATTTCTTAAATCACGATTCTTCAATGTATGAATTGGAGCTTAAACATTTACTAAGTAGTCTGGTCCCTGAGACTAAACTTGTTCATAGAAACCAGACATCCCTAACAATCTCTTTATTTACTTTGGGTTTCTGTTTTTGTCGGTCCATTGGCTTTTTATATTTTACTACAGTTGGGAGAGGCAAAGGCAAAGTAAGAGCTGAGCTCTGCCTTCTCTCACCTGTCTCAAAATTCTATTATCTTCTAATAGTGGGTCCACCTCTTTCTTTTACTATTGATATAGCCAATAAACTCTTTTTATTGCTTTTAGCTTCACTTTAGAGCCTAAACTCCCTTTGTATGTTAGCCTTTCCAACATTCTCTCTTTTATTAGCTGTATTACTAGAGACTGTTTAACACAAGTAACAAGAATCACTCATGGCGAGATCCAAACAAATATTTTATTGTTGATCATCTACATTACAAGAATCTTGTCAGACTTTCTGCCTTCCCTTGAGAAACGGCAGATATAAACCTGAAGAGTTTTTTCTCAGACATTTCCTCCCCCAAACAGCTCTTAAGTTGGAATATCTCTTTACTCACCTTGGTGGGTCCCCCTCCCCTTCAGCTGATGGTTCTATCCACAATCGCCTACTTGATAATTATCCCCATCTTCTGTTTTTTTTTACATATCCCTTTTAATCCCTAGCTCAATTGAAAATCTCATATACAACCACAAGGTTTGCTAAACTGACATTTCTTCATTTGCTTTCCTCTTTGGAATGGTATATACTTCAGTATCTTATTTTGAGAAATTGCCAACTCTCTTGTGTTCCCTTTAATTTGAGGATTTCTGTTCAAGGGATCACACTTATTCAAGCTCAGGATTTGCTCCCTGTTTATAAATATAGCTCATCCTGCCAGTGTGTGTGTGTGTGTGTGTGGGGTCTTTACCAGACACTCGCACTGACGCTGTTCCTAGTTCAATAATGAAACCCTGCGCTATACACTGTATTTTCTATTTGATACTTTGGAATAATTGATAGAATCATCTAATCATCTTTTCACTTGATACCTCCTTTTGAGTGCTTGCAAACTAAATTTTAATTTCAGTTTCTGAAATAATTAGTCAGAAACATATTTTATTTCTTGACACAGATCCATTTAAATGCCACCTGGATAAAGAGCTAGAAGAAGAAGAAATAGATAAAAGTGTGTACTCAAAATTGACCAGCCAATCTGAGGTAATGTATCCTTGAAGCTTCTCAAAAATCAGGGGAGAATCTCTTGCTCTTTGAGTAGCTGCTGAAGCTGGTTCCAGAAAAATAGATGGGACAGGATGGAGGGAAGAATGTATTAAATACAACTGATATGATTACTGCCCTTATTATTTGTGAATGTTCCTGTTCTTCCACATTGTTATAATGTGGCATCTTATTTTGAACATCTTTTGCAGCTTTGCAGCTCAGAGTGTGTACTCTGAGTATGCAGGAGATTGCAAGGAGATGAATGGGTTCAGGAATGTCTTTCAGGGAGGGAGTCAAAAACAACACCCTTTTTGCATGTGTTGTGGGACATTGTATGCTTGGTTGTGGATGCTATGCTGACATCTTGGACTGCTCCTTGTGGATAGTCTGAATAGTGTGCTTTTGTACATGCAGTTCAGGATTTCATCATTCAGGAGAGGCTAAGCTGAAGTTCTGTTGCCTTATTATTATTTTTCTTTTTCTGTCAGTGGCCAGTACTGGGTCAATTAGTTTTTTCTTCCAAGTTGGAGAAATTTGGAGTGATTTATCCAAGTAAAGAAGTTGATCTGGAACATCTTCATCTTTGCAAGCCACTAAAGTCAACTTGGCCAAAAGTGAACAGACAATTGCTTTCTGCTCAGACAAAATCAAAAGGCCAGCTATTTAGCCCACTGCAGCAAGAGCTCTTCTGCATTATGAATTCATACAAGGATTTGTTTTACCCCGGAAGGACTGCTTTAAAAAATGGGGAAGAAGTGAGGCATGTCTATTGCCTACATGCCTTGAACCACGTCTTAAAGGCCAATACACTGGTGCTTGGCAACAATGCTAAGCGACGAGACCAAGAAGCTGGAATGGATGAGGATGCTTTCAGGGATCAAGGTCTCACTAGACCAAAGGTGAAAAAAATATAATATATACGTATTATAACGTATAATGTAATATGTTCATTGCCTGTAAACCATACCTTTATCAATATCTTAAAATGAGAGTCTCCACTGCAGGTAGCTGAAAGTGCAGCCAGCTAAATAGACTTGCAGTGTCCTTGCAGTTCACACTAAATAAGAATACAGTGCTTTTTAAAAATGAAAGTGATAAGAATTTCTAAAGTTCCCCTAACTGCCCCCACCCCCAAAGTTAAGAAAACATCATTCATTTAAATAATGCAATAATTGAATTTATATTTTCCTGACAAGGTATTGATGGTGGTCCCCTTCCGAGAATCTGCTTTACGTGTAGTCCATATTTTAATTGCCCTCCTTGAATTGGCAAGTCAAAAGAAAATTGATGTAAGTAATAAAAAACGATTTAAGGGCGAATTTGGTTCCAGCCCAGAAGACAAGCCGCCAAATCTGAAAAGGCCTGAAGATTATGAAGCCACCTTTGCTGGAAACATTGATGACCACTTCAGGATAGGTAACGTTTAATATTTTTATATCTTTTGATACTGCTGTGGTTGCAATTTTATAGTTTGTACTCTGCTCGTACAGATTGTTTCTACTTTGTATTTTGTTTGTAGGTACAGTAATAGAAGTTACAGTTAAAATGAAATCTGGGAAGATGTTAATACATAATACATAGGTAATTTTGAACAAGATTTTAGAAATCTAGTCTCTGATCTCAGGTTCAAATGGCTTGAGTTCATCCATCCTCACAGTAGGACAGAATGACTGGCATGCACCAGCTGCTTTTATTATGGTTTAAAATAATGTTTGACTGCATCCAGTTTTCTTTCTTTAGTTGGATTTTTCTGGGGGAGTAATGATTGTGAATCCAGTTTTGTGTCATTCTTAAAAGGGCTTCATTATAACCTTCATTTTAACATTTTGCCTTAAAGATGGCTCATCCACTGTAAAATTCCTAAAGGGGGATTAATTGGGTAAATCAGTAGCTTATTGAGGCTGCATTCCCCTGCTACCTTCCAGATATTTTACACACTTTCCTCAGTTCATTAGGCCGTTCTGCCCAGAGTAGATGGGAATTGTTCAGGTTCAGATTGCCTGTTCCTATGGCAGCTTTTGGAGTCTCTTTTGCCCATCATAAAATGCAGAAATTTCCTTTAACTCTTATGGGATATTGTAAGCAATGGTTAAATATGTAATCTGGCTGATATATGTGTCTTGCATCTGGGCAGGTGTTGCAGTTCTTCAGAAGAGCATGCGGTTGTATGCCCCATTTTACTCCTCCGACATCATCATTGCCTCTCCCCTTGGCTTGAGAACTGTGATAGGAGCTGAAGGGGAGAATAAGCGAGACTATGATTTCCTCTCCTCAATAGAAATTCTTATAATTGATGAAGCTGACATTTACCTGATGCAAAACTGGGAACATGTTTTGGTAATCCCTTTTCACTTCTTAAAAACCAGAATATGTTGTGTAACTATAACAACCAGATATGAAATGCCTCCCACAAAGGCTAGATTTTAGATCTTTAACTGTTTTTCATTTGAATGAAATGTTCTTTAATGTTTTTTTCTGAAAATGCATACATTCTTAATGATAAGCATTGCTGAAAGCTTTTGTGCTAAAAAATTATAGGGAGTGCTTTCATGGGGGACTGAGAAGAGATCTGCACAATACTGCTTGAAATCATAGGAAACATGGAAAAAATGGGAAAAGCTTTATTCTCCCTATTTACTCTAGATTTTTGGTTGTTGTTGTTTGGTTGAAAATCAACAGTACGAGCTAAAATATTTTTGTTACGCTTTCCAAAACTGCATTAAACATAAATCATGTTTCTGTAGAGTAGTGTTTCTAGCTATATGAGGAATTATGGAAGTTGAAATCCATATATTTTAAAAATCATCAAGATTGAGAAACATTACTGTAACATCAAGACACCAGCATATTTTGTAGCAATATATGTCTTTAATCTTTTAGATGCCGTCTTTGGTGTTGATTAAGTAAAGTCTGAGGAAAAAAAATTAAAACCTTTTTATAGTAGTTGATGAAGTCTAAAGAATTGAAGCAGTTGGTGTGCTTATCTAGTTTAATGTACCAAATAACTATTCAGATTGTTTTTCTCTTTCATGCAATACATAGACTTTGGAAGAGGTTCTTTGTTTTCCTTTTTCTGTACACTGAAATACAATGATACATTCTTACTATGTTTTAACCATTATTCTGCTTGCAGCACCTGATTAACCACATGAACCTGTTACCTTTGGAATCTCATGGGGTGGATTTTTCACGAGTACGAATGTTCAGTCTGAATAACTGGTCCAAGTATTATCGGCAGACACTTCTCTTCAGTGCCCTCCATCATCCTCAGATCAGTTCTATCTTCAATAAGCATTGCTTCAATTACAGGGGCCAGGTTAGTTCACTGATATAACATGGCCATTGAAGTGTTTGGAAGAGTATATGTTGGGCTCTCATTATAACCATTAAGTATTGTTCAAAGTGGAAGTAGTAATAAGAAATGTTCAGACCAGTATAAAACTTTCTGAAACTTTGTTTGGTGCAGGATAAAAGACACCAGGCTAGAAATGGATCCCACCATAGGGACAAAGCCAGTTGGGGGATCTTGGGCCAGTCCCAAATGCTCAGCCTAGAAAGAAAACAATGGCAAACCACTTCTGATAACTTGCCAAGAAAGCTGCAGAGATGTGAATGCATTGTATTTCACATGGTGTAATGTTCCCAAACAATCTGAACTTTCTATTAATGGCTACTTTTATCTTGTGTTGCTAAACTGATACTGACTTTTGTGATATTTATGATTTACTGTAAAATATTTATTGTACGTAGATTTTATGTATCCTTTCTTATCACAAATATCCTGGTTCAACAATCCAACTTTCTTTTATAAAACAAACCTTTGTGTATAATAAGGATCACAAGTAATTATTGAGATAATAATGACCTTGAGATAATTACCTTGAGATCAAATAATTAAATAATCATTACCTTGAGATCAAATAATTATTCTATACTTATAAACCAAATTTATACTTTTCCACCCAAATTTGGCAAATGGAGACAACAAAAGTATCTGTGGAGAGGAAAGCAGTTCTGACAGGTTGCAGCAGGTCACTGTATGAGACCAGAAAGAGCCCTTTTATTGAATTTCTGTATCCCATAATGATAACTCATATACATTCAGCCAGACCACATATATTAATAAAATATGTGATAGCCCACTTTCTTCGTTACTCCCTATGCCTGATATTTAACACATGCCATCATGCTGATTGATGATATATGATAGATATTTCTTCCTGATTTGAGCAGAACTCTTTTTAACAACTAAATTGATTGCTGTCACCGCATCTGAGAATAATAAATTCCATTTACATATTGTACAACATAACTTACTTGTTTTGGCATCTTCTCACAGTGGAAAAATAGCTGGTAAATGAAGTTCAAAACCTTTGTAGTCATGTATACAATGAAATTGGTTTAGCCTCTACTGGCACAGTCCACACAAGAATATAAGATAACATGAATAATACAAGAATAATCCTTATACAAGTAGTTAAGGGGGAAAAATACTAGTCATATGGTTCCATATGTACGTCATATTCTGTGCAACATGTATATTACTCTGGTGTATGATCTTACATCATGGTATATACATATTACGTACTACACTGGCATCAGTGAAATTCGTCATATTAATCTGTTTGTGGTGCTATATTGTATTTAGGAGTCTGACAGCCCATGGGTAGAAGCTGTTTTTAAACCTATTTGTCCAGCTGGCTATACTTCTGTGTCTTCTGCCCAATGGTAAAAGTAAAAAGAGACACTGGCTAGAGTGTGAATCAAATAGGGATGTAAAAAACATTAACTACTATAATATTTCAAGTAGTTTAGTACTACAAGCAAAATAGAAACACAAAGAAAATCTCTTTCCACTTATCTTAGGAGGGAGAAGTAGTGAAATTTGAAACCATGCCTACTATTGAGGATTATGTAATTTCCTACCTAAAGTTTCTACCTAGTAGATAATTATTGATCAGGTTTTTTAATGCTGTACTTGACTATAAATGGGAAAGGTAGTAAAGATATTTGACAAAGAGAATTATAAAGAATTAGTAATTAACATTCATGGCAATTCAGTAAAGACTCCAATGTTCATAAGCAGTAATAATACCAGATAACTGGCTATCACCCTTACCATATCTTGCTGGCTTGCTTCTATGAGATCTAACAAGTCATTGTTAGATGCCAGTTTCTAAATTAGATTAGTCTATCAAACCATTTCTTATTTTCTTGACCGAATATTTGGATGTAACGCTCCAATCTAATGTTACTTTTATCTCACAGTTTCAATTGTGTCTTGCAGGTAGCTGTAAGGAATGCACCCTTGACAGGGTCAATTAGTCATGTTGTCGTACAGCTTCCTCATGTTTTTCGGAAAATAGAAGCTGACAGCTCTGTTTCTGTAATAGATGCAAGGTATGTACTTCTTTAATGCTCTGGACTATGGCTGGCAGATACACATTTGCTGGGGGTGCAAGAATATTGATGTTTTAAAATATAATTGTTATGGTGTATAATATAATATAAAGGTCTGGATTGCTTGTATTGAATGCTGCTGGGCTACATAATAATAAACTGTCTTGTATAGGAAGCATGATTTCTAACACAAAAAATAGGCCATGCACATATTGAAAGAGTGAGGGTGTTAGCAGGTACCAGGGTGGATGGGTTAAATTTTGCATTAGTAAAAAAAAAAACTAGTTAAAAAATTCTAAAGCAGGATCCTTCTGTCTTCAGTAGCTCATGAGAATGGGGCTTGCAGAGTGGACAATGAATGCCAACTGAGGGAATTTGGGAAATGTGAGGAAACCCAAACAGAATTTTTCCCATACCAGAGCAATTTTTTTGCGCAGTTTCCTCTTGAAGTTTTAATTTCCTGATCCTGGCTGACAAAATATATGGCACTGCATTTGAGGAAAAGTGAGAGGCTTGATGTATAATAATAGGTGAACATTAAAATATTTGGCATTTGTTCCATATTTGATCTGCTTTTTCTCCAGTCTGATACTCTCCAGTTAAATTGAGATTTGCTTTGGTACTTAGGGTTGAGAATTCTGAAAATTACATATGAATTAGAAGTTGGGAAGTTCAATTTTGAAATCAAATAGCTGTCAGAAATGCTTTATGAGTTGACAACGGCTTATCAACATTTGTGTTTCTTGACCAGGTTTAATTTTTTCATTGACAAAGTGTTACCTGAGTACCGGGATGCAATCATGACACACACACTCATCTATGTTCCATCCTATTTTGATTATGTGCGGCTTCGAAATTATTTCAAGAAGGAAGAACTCAATTTTGCACACATTTGTGAATACTCCAGTAAATCTGGCATTTGTAGGGCAAGACATTTATTCCTAAGTGGAGAAAAACAATTTCTAATTATCACAGAGCGATTCCAATTTTATAAAAGGTGAGTTTCATTGAAATAGTGTCTGTTCTTTCAGAATAAGTGGAAAGTGGGAAAGTGTAGTTATACTTGCTTTAAATAAATTGTCATATTATTTCTCACTCTTATTTTTTGGCAAGAATAGGCAACTTCCCAAAGGTTCTACAGTCGATTTCAATTCTTAATGTATTAAAAGCTAATATTTCTTAGATATAAATCTTCCTTTTTTTCTTTTCAGTGCTAAACAAAATATAGTCTAGAAATTATTGCCCAGTAATAAAAATACATTGTGTGATTCATTTTTATGTCTTGAACCAACATTGTAAATTAGATGGATGTCAGCTTGCTGAGGAGATTTGTGAATCATCAAGATGAAAAAGTGTTATTCTGTGACATATTACATATTTGTCACTTTCTGAACCAGTCTGTTGAAAATGGCAGAGCACGTGGACAGCATGTTGGAGACTAATTAAATCCTGGGAATTTCTTAGTCCTAAATTCTCTAGTGACAAATATACAATGATAAGTTGAGAATTGTTTTCTTTCCTAAATGGAAATGAAACCTTATTGTATGACCACATAGCATAGCATGCTTTAGTTTATTTGTTTTATATATTTATATAATCACCCATCTCATATGCATGTCATATGCAGGCAGCTAATAAAATAAAAAAAAATAACCAAAGCATAAATAACAAGACACCATAAAATAACAGCTGAGAATAATCAAACACTGCGCAATCAGTATAACCAGACCGTAGGCTCATCCACACTATTAGGGCCCCAGACTTAATAGAAAAGGCAATTTTTTAATGCCTTGTGGTCAACAAGGAGAGAGAGATATTCTAAAAAGTGGGCTCCATGGCAGAAAAGTACCTCCTCCTATGTCCTGCTAGAAAGCACTATCTTGTGGATGGAACCCAGAGATGACTGTCTTGCTGGCTCTCAGAGGATGGGTAATTGAGGAAATGTTAAGAACGCTGTGCATATCAATAGAACTGGATGGAAGAGAAGAAACTGATTTTGATATAAGCCTATGTTACAGAAAATAGACTCAGTTCTGGCATGGAATAAATTACATGGCAAAGATAAGGACCGTGTGGGCCCAAAACTTGTTGAGGTAACAATAGCTTTTAGAATTATAGAAAATGGTAGCTTCGTCTCTGCAGAAAACGGGCAAATTTGACTATTTTGAATGTGTTTGGGGAATCTAATGGCAAAGTGGTAAAGTGAAGCCTAGTGGAGACTTACAACAATTATTTCGCTTTTATTTTGAAAAAAGATGAAGAAATATATAGCTTGACAAAACTTGACAATATTTTGGTGTTTTTTGGCAGCAGGATTTATCTGGAAAAGACGACAAGAGTTCCACAGTTTTCAGGAGTCAGGTTGCCCAATCCTGCCAATATTTAGAGTGTAGTTCTATTTTTCAGTATTGTATCTTTAACTTTCCTAATGCTAAAATGAATTGTAAACAAAATATTAGGAATGAGGAGGGAAGGAGAGTTTGTGATTTTTTTTTAAATGGCTGGATTTGGCATTGTGACCTCTGATCTTTTTAATTTAAGGGACGGTTATTTTAAATTCTAGGAAAAAAAGTAATGATTATAGTTTTGAGGAATTATATATTAATTATATTGGTTGTTTTTCAGGTATTCCATTAGAGGCATCAAGAACTTTATTTTTTATGAACTGCCAACTTATCCACATTTCTATAGTGAGATCTGCAATATGGTAAAATTAGCAGGCATGGAGGGAGAGGCTACCTTGACTTGTACTGCATTTTACTCCAAATATGATGCCCAGAAGTTGGCTGCCGTGGTGGGTGTTGAGCGGGCAGCCCAAATGCTTCAGTCATCCAAGAATGTGCATCTTTTTATCACTGGAGGAACAGAATAAAATAAACAATGAATCCAGTTCAAAAGTAGATTTCTGATCCGTTTAATAATCAGGCTGAATTCCTTTAAAATAGCTATTTAAAGGGGAAATTATGAATAAGTTTATTTTGTTTTTAAAGAGCATATGAAAAATGTTATTAAAGTGTCTGTTTCTTCATGTTATAGTAATAATACCAAATTCATAATACCATTTTTAGAATTTCAACTGTGTAGAATAATTGGGAAAGTCGAAAAAACATGGCTTTGAGGCCTTGATTTGGGCACATAGAAGAAGATGCTGCTGTGGGGCTAGTTAGTGCCCTGAAGGCCTCTCATATTTTAATCATTTTTAACATTCCTTACCTTTTGTAAATTTTATATACTGTTTTTATGCTTTCAGTATTTTACTGTATTGCCCAGAGTTCTTCTGCAAGGGAGATGGATGATTCTTAAATGTAAGTTTTAAGAATTGCTGGTTTGTATTACTAGAAGGATAGAACTTGTTCAAAAGAAACAGACCCATCAAAAGAGTAGGAATTGTATTACATGCAAAGAATTACTGCACTTGTAGAGAAATATATGATGCCAACCATGAAAGGCTTCTTGAAAGTATGTGGATGAATATAACGGGAGGAGGAGAGGACCTTGCTATAAGAGTGTACTACAGGCCACACTACAAAGCAGAGGAAATAGATGAATTTTTTGTAAATCAACTGCATTGAGGAAAAACCAGTATAGTAATGGGGGACTTTACTCTGATATCAAGTAGGAAACTAACTCTGCAGTGGGAGATTGAACAGGTTCCTGACAACTTGTTCCCTCCTCCTCCACCTTTTGGATAGAGAAAGTTGTTAGTTTGTCAGGAATTTGCCAGCCTCTTCAATATCCTAGGGTATAAACCATCCAGTCCAGGAGATTTGAACTCATTCAGAGCAGCTAGGAATTCTCTAACCAATTCTTTACCTGTCTTAAACTGAATTCCTCTTCTGTCTCCCACAGTGCTGTTTTTGCAAGTTGGACCTTTTTTTAATTAAAGACAACTGCAAAAAAGGAAATGAGCAATTCTGTTTCCACCCTTCTGGTCTTTATCTTTCCATCTTCTCCCATTAGCAGGCCAACCATTTCTTAGACTTTCCTTTTGCTCCTCAAAAGAAACTTTTATTTTTGTTATTTTCTGGCATATTCCATAGAAACCTTCCTATTTTTTCTCTTAAACTTGTTGGTGTCAGCTCTCTTGAAATCTAAAAGTCTTTATTCAATTACCCTTGCCTGCATTATGGTGAATCCTACTATGATACGGTCATAGGAACTCTACACCTTCCATGCCCTTATTAGTATCCAGAATAGCTGACACTGGTGAGGCCACATTTGAAATATTGTGTGGAGGGCTGGTCACCACAATAAAAAAAAAAAAGACCCTCAAGAGTATGCAGAGAAGAGCAGCAGATATTATAAGGTATGTGGACACAAACCAATGAAGAATGGCTAAAATACATTTAGCTTAATGGAGAGAAACTGAAGGGGGTCATGATAGCAATCTTCCAAAACTTGAAGGGCTGCCACAGAGAGGAGGGCATTGATTTATTCTCCACAACACCTTAACACCTAAAGCACATTTCCTGACAATGAGAACTATTAAACAGTGAACACAGATTTTCAAGAAATAATTAGATAACCATTTGTCCGAAATGGTATGATTTGGGCAAAGAGTCGAAGTTCCCTTTCAACCATATGATTCTATGAAATCTTGAGCGCTATTTTTCTAGCATGGGATAAGTGCAATTGTTTGGAAATCTGAGCTCCTTTAGTATGGAGTTCTCTTACACACTGCTGTGTTTTCCATAACTACTTACAAACCACTGGTAACCAATGTTGCAAGACTTTAAGCAGTTGACATTTCATCAACTCCTTAGCCTTTTTTGTTGCAATATTTCACTTACCAGAATGCATATGAGAACTCCAGTAAGCAAACTATATGTCATTTGTTTCAGGATTTTTAATTTTTTTTTTGGTAGAGGTAGTCTTAGGGTTACATCCATTTGTTCAATAATCATTCAAAGTTATGGTGCTTAAAAACAGACTTGTCTGAAATTTGGCTGTTGCTACATCCCTGTGCTCACATGATCAAATTATGAGTGCCACTTGCAGCCCCCTCGATCCTCCCTAGTGCCTGCCCGTGGTAGTCTTCCTCCCATAGCTCTTACCCACTGGCTTGCTTGCCTAGGACTCCTGCCTCTGCCCATTTAATGATCTGCACAGTCCCAGAGTTATGACAGCAACCAGGACTGCCGGGACTGTTGTTGCTAAGGTCACATCACTTTTTTATGATTGTATCACTTAGCGACAAGTTCTAGTACCAGTTGCCATTGTAATCCAAGAATTATCTGTGCAGTTATTCCATATATTCGTACCATTGTTTTATATATTTTTTCCATTAAATCTTTGCTTTTTTCTGCCAATCCTTGATTTCTAAATAAATATCTTATCTCTTCCATTTGATTGTGATCTCAACATTTCTTTGCACTACTTCTTTAAATATAAATCCTTTTTATTGTTCTCTGGAAACCCCTATTAAGATAAACAAATTTTCATCTGTTGCTAATTTGTTTGCTTTCTTCCTTCTTAAGCATGTCAGCAGATAGACATTTCGTTTTCTTATTATTTTGCATTTTGGAATATTTTTATTTGATTCATGTGTCATGGCATCATAAATTTTACTGCAAATGTCTGTTTATCCAATCTAAATCATTACATTTATTCTTTATCTTCACTGCATAATCACAAGGAATATTGCTGACATTTTAAAAAAAATCAGGAAATTATTCTCCTGTGAATTACAAGGGGTATTGCCATATTGGAAGAAATGCACAAGAGGGAGACCAACTTTCTTTAAAGTTATCAAATCTAACTAACATTAATTCTAATAGTAACTTAAGAGCAAGGAGGAGAGCTACTTAACAGCATGTCATTCAGATCTGAGTGAACATTATGCATCCCACTTGAGGTTTCTCATTATGTTCACCATGAAAAAAGCAATCAAAATCCACAGAGGTTATGGATTTATAAGGTTAACTGAAGTGGATAAAATCCCTGCAAGGATTCAGTTTTCAGGAACTGTTCATTGAATGATGTTGGAGCCACATTGGTAGTAGATATGTAGGAAGTATTCTGTACCAAGGATGTCAAATTAGTGACCACATGTCATGGGACATTGCACAACTTCCCTTCCCCCTTTGCTAAACCAGGTGTGGGCCTGGCCAGTGCATGATTGCATCCAGCCTGCGGGCTGTGAGTTTGACACCCTTGTTCTACACTGTTAGGTGCAGTGTAATGTGTTTGTGATAAATCACTTCTGGTAACAAAAAAATGCTACATAGTAGAAATAAAAATTTCAGCTGTTAAACATCTCTATTCTATTAAATTATGGAATGGTTTGCAAAAACATGGAGTTGAATGTTGAAATGCAGCTATATGCATTGGAAGTACAGGATCTGTGAAAAAAACATAGTCAAATGTACTGTTATGAATAGCCCAGGAGTGAGCCAGGAATAAACCAGCTCAATAGCAGTAACTGAGAGGGATCTTGGAGTCTTCATGGACAACCAGCTAAATATGAGCCAGCAGTGTGCAGCAGCAGCCAAAAAAGCTGATGCAATACAAAATTGCATTAACAGAGGGATACAATCAAGATCAAGGGAAGTACTAATACCACTCTATAAAGGCTTAGGAAGACCACACCTAGAGTACTGCATCCAGTTTTGTTCACCATATTATAAAAAAGATGTTGAGACTCTAGAAAAAGTACAGAGAAGAGCAACCAGGATGATTAGGGGACTGGAGACTAAAACGTACAATGAACGGTTGCAGGAACTGGGCTTAGCTAGTCTAGTAAAGAGAAGGACCAGGGGAGACATGACAGCAGTCTTCCAATATTTGAGGGGCTGCCACAGAGAGGAAGGGATCAAGCTATTTTCTAAAGCTCCTGAGGCCGGACAAGGAATAATGGATGGAAACTGAACAAGGATAGATTTAAACTGGAAATAAGGAGAAACTTTCTGACAGCGAGAACAATCAACCAATGGAACAGTTTGCCCTTGGAAGTTGTGGGAGCGCCATCACTTGAGACTTTCAAGAAGAGATTGGACTGCCATTTGTCAAAAATGGTGTAGGGTCTCCCGTTTGGGTGGGGGGTTGGACTAGATAACCTACAAGGTCCCTTCCAACTCTGATTATCTGTTATCTGTTAAACCAAGGGTTTATGAAGTCCCTTTGCTTAAGGTATTTATGGATAAATATACAGCATATGGGATACTTACAGTGATATTAGTGATATGTAGGTTGGGATATGATTGTGCCTGTACTTTGCATGCAGGTGATGCCATCTGTTGGCTGAGAAACAAAATGATCTCCAGGAAATGTTAGAATATATGATGTAACAACGTAAGTGGGTCTGAAAACTAATATATCAAACACCAGTAATTGTGTTTGACAATAGAAGTGCAGTGAATTGAAAATGAAAAATTAGAACAAATGGACAAATTAATGTATACGCTTCAATAAAATGTTGATTAAAGAAAAGAAAAAGGCATTTTAAGATGGTGCAATTGCTCAGAGAAGGAGGAAGTGGACAGCGTGTAGTCTGTTATGAGGAATAAAAGTTTCTCAAAAGAAGTGCAAATGGCTAAGTAAAAGAGTGTATTATTACCAATTTTGTTATACTAAAGGAAGAATTGGGTATGTTCCCAAGAAATGAACCAAATTGGATGCATCAGGGATTAAAGGCTAGGTCACACTGGTTGACGGATGCAAAATGTATGTAAAAAGGACACAGCGGACAAGCAAATTTTCCATCTGTTGTTATCCGCTCTCAGAAGTGCCCCAAATTTGCACAAACAGAACGGACAACAACGGAAAGGAACGGACGTGGGGAGGATGTAACGGGGATGTAAAGCGGATGTTCATAGGAAGCCAAGTGGACGGAAGCGGATGACACATCCGCAGGGTTTCCGGGGGAGAACAGCGAAGCGGACACGTAGTGGAAGGAGCGGATGCATAGCAGATGCTTAGTGGATGACGCGGATGCATCATGGACGCCTATAGGATGCATAGCGGATGCATAGCGGATGCAAAGCATTCACTGCGCATGTGGGGAGGATGAATTGCATCAGCTCCACGGATATAAAAGGAGGCAGCTCACAAGCAGTCACCATTCAGAGGAAAGACCTGCTGCCAGAGACATCTTGAGAGAACACCATGGGGAAGAAGAGGAAGCCTGTGCCTACTCCTGCCAGCCCTGGCAAGAAGGACAGAACCACCATCCCACCCCCTGTCACTGACTCTGAAGCTGCTGCTCCTGGTGCTCCTGGTGTTGCTGCTGCTGGTGCTTCTGCTGCTGCTGGTGGTGGTGCTGCTGGTGCTTCTCCTGCTGCTGCTGCTGCTGTGATGGACCAGCCCCAAGGCCCTCAAAGCCCTGCTGCTGAAGGCTCTGAAGACCCTGCCAGAGGGAGGAAGAGGCAAGGCAAGGAGAAGGGGGAGAGGAAACAGTACTCCATTCCCAAAGACCATGAGGAGGAAGTGCTGGAATGGCTGAGGGAGAATGAGTACCTGTGGAGGAAGGGCCACAGGCTCTATCGGGACACCAAGAGGAAGCAGGCAGCGTGGAGAGAGAAGGCAGAGAGCCTGGGCTATACTTCAGATGCACTCCTTGGGTAGTGGAAGCACATGCACACCTGGTATGGCAAGCTGCACCTGAAGAAATCCGGGCAGGCCACTGTCAAGCTCACTGACCGGGAGACCGATGTCATGGCCAGGTGCAGCTTCCTGGAGGGTGAGATCTGTCACCAAGGAGCAGCCCCTCTGTCAACCCTCTCCCTCAGACAGCCCACAGAGAGCCACTCCTCTTCCAGCCAGGAGACAGCTACAGTGTCCAGGCAGGTGTCTTTGGAGGGCCCCACAACAGAGACCCCCCCCCACAGCTGCACTCCCCATGCCAGAGGATGTGGAAGATCCCCTGTCTCAGATGGAGCAAGAAGAAGCAGCCACCAGAGACCAACCCACACCCACACCCAGCTCCACCTCCACAGAAAGCAGGCAGAGAGGCAGATCGGAGGGACAGAGCCACACTGTCCTCTTGGAGATCAGGGACACAATCAAAGCCAGCTAGTCCACTTCGACATACCATCCTCGAACCACAAGCCCTTCATCACCTACGTGAGCCAGACCCTCATGAACATGCCCAAGGCCCAATACCAGGCGATGAAGGAGAGGATCACAGCTCTTCTGCACCACCCTCCAGGCCCAGCTGAACCTGCTCCTACCCACTCCAGGTCTGCTCCTCCACCCCAGGCGATGTCACAGCCCTTCCATGGATTTCAGCAGCCCCTCGCCTACCAAGCCTACCACTACCAGGACTTCCCACAGCAGAGGCAGCCCTTCCCAGTCCAGACCCAGGTTCCTCGGATGCCACAGATGCCACAGACGCCTCACCTGACCCAGCTGCAGACCAGACAGCCCCACTACACTCCTCCTTTCTCCATCCCACAGCCAAGCCCTTCCTCAGAACATCTGTCATCAGTCTTGGGCCTCACATCCCAGGTACTTGAGGAAGGGCCTCTCAACCTCACGGGACTGAGTCAGCTCTGTGAGAGCTTCCTGCACACACCATCTCCTGTTGTACTCTCGGGGCCAGGCACCCCAATGGCGCCTCAGAGCAGCACTCCAGCAACAGCCACCTCCACAGTCCCTGGCCCCTTTACATCTGAGACCATGGGCACGCCTCAGAGTGACTGAGAAGAGTGCCAGAGATTGAGTTGCTACCTGCTCACTTTATCTTTGCTTAAGACACTTTACTTGGGTCATTTTGCTTTTTAATGAAGTCATACAGTTTGTTATTAATAAAGGTTATCTTTGCTTCACACACTTGGTTCATTTTTTTTACTTAATGAAGTGTTGGGGAAAACTTTGAAAAAAGGGTTAAGCCTTTGCATGCTTGTGGGATTGGTAAGGATAGCTGTGGGATGGATAGCTGTGGGATGGCTAATGATAGCTGTGGGATGGGTAAGGATAGTTGTGGGATGGGTAAGGATAGCTGTGGGATAGATAAACCTCCAGTGCAAGCATAGTGGGACTGTATGGTCCACCCTCCCAGCTGCCACACATACGGCCCTTTATTATCAATAACAATTTAATCATTGATCAACACATTTCAACATGAAGAAAACTCTTTATTAATGCTCTATTCATTGTAAGGCCACTCAATATACATGGCACAATCTCATCAGTGTGATGAGACAGGCTCAAGGAAGCATCCATTAGCCATCTACCATCCTGTCTTGCCACTCCACTGCTCCAGCTGGGGAGTTGCACCAGTGTTTCAGGAGGTTGCGCTGCTTCTTCCCTTCACGTGAAGCTCTGTTGGGGCCTTGCACATCCACAGTGTCTATCAGGTTTTGTCCTTGCCTCCATTCACCAGGCTCCATGTCCCCATTGCCTTGTTGGCGGTCCACAAGCCTGTTCTGCAACACTGGGTAGTGGGTGCGCATGAGATTGTGCAGGATGCAGCAAGCTTCCACGATGCTCTTCACAGTCCTTGGGTGATGCTGCATGGTGATGAGAAGTACCTGAAACCTGTTGGCCAGGATGCCAAAGGCGTTCTCCACCACCCGTCTCACCCTGGACAGCCTGTAGTTGAAGATCCTCTCTTCACGGGTGAGGTATCTGGAAGTGTAGGGCTTCATGAGGAAGGTTCTGAGGGAGAAGGCGTCATCACCCATGAATGAAGTAGGGCACATCTTGTGTGTCGTTCGGTAGGGGGTCTGGATCTAGGAAACCCATGATGAGGTTGCTTTCCAGCCCACCCCTGAGGTCACTGGCATTGTATATCTGGGCAGCTGAAGCTGACCCATTGCCTGAAGCATCGATGTACATGAACTTGTAGTCAGCATCGACCATGTCGAAGAGGATGATGCTGAAGAAGCCCTTGTAGTTGAAATAAGTGGACCCTGAGTTGGGTGGAGCTTTGCAGGCCACGTGCTTGCCATCGATGGCTCCAACGGTGTGTGGGCAGTTCCACCTCTGATACCACTGCTCTGCAACTTTCCTCCAGCCTTCTTCAGTGGAGGGGCACTGGAGGAGCTCCTCCACGTATTCTTCGATGATGGCCTGCACCACTTCTCTGAGCACAATGCTGATGGTGTTGTGTGGCACCCTCCAGGCATACTGCATGTTTTTGTATGTGGTCCCAGAGGCCAAGTGGCGCAGAATAATTGCCACCTTCAGTCTAGGGTCCAGGCTTGGCTGGAAGTTGGTGCTTGCCTTGGTCAACCTGGGTCTCAGCCACTCCACGACTTCGTCAAACATGGCTGGTGGCATCCTCATGAAGTTCTGGAATGCACGAGGGTCTTCATTCCTCAGCTCCACCATCAGCTTGTCATAGAGTCCAAACTCCACTCTTCTCCCGATCCATCTTCGGACCCAGACAGCTCTTGGACGTCTCCTTCTCCTTGCGTAGAAAAGGTGAAACAGTCTGAAGAGGGCTTGGTTCTGGTGTTGAATGATGGCGGCTACCAAAAGGAGTGTGTGATGATCCATGGTGGAGATCAATGGATGATGTGGAAGAGCAAGGGCAAGGCTGAAGAGGTCTGCACACCACGGCTGCTGGACTGATAGTGAGATCCAGGTAATCTCCTCCCCCTTTTTATAGGAAATGTCGGTTTTCCGCTAGGTGTCCTTCCACATACTCTAGAAATCCTCCAGACATCCTAAATATCTGAGATACGTCCCATATACGAAAGTTTTGTCCGTTTTAATGCTTTATATCCGAGCTGCATCCGCTTTCATCCTTTCTATGTCCATGCTACTAACGCTGTGTGGACACAACGTACCTTTCCGTGTACCTTTCGCTTCCTCTTTCTGCTTTCTGCTGGAGCGGATGTGAGTTGCGCGGATGGCCAGAGGATGCCAAGAGGATACATCAGACGTGTAATGGATGACAACGGACGTAGAATGTTTGTTGGCTGTATGTGTCGCAGATGTAGATCGCACGGGGCGGAAAGTTCATCCGCTCAAAAAGTTTTGTGCAGCTCAAAATTTTTGAGCGGATGAAATAGCAGTAGACAGATGTTTGATGGATCGAGCATGTGAAAGACGTACGCAGTGAGTACACAACGGATGCATCGCGTTTTCAAGTGGATGGCAAACTTTTTTGTCCGTTTTACATCCTCTTTGCATCCGTTGGTGTAGTGTGACATGGGCTTAACTACTTAAGAAATGTGTGTGACTAACAGTGAGAATTAGGATTAAAAATGGATGGATGCTGAATATATATGCATTAAATACAAAACTGAGTAACGGTAGAAAAGGAGTATGTAGAATGAAATGACCAAATTGCAAAACAAATATATGCAGAAAGAGTAAATAGCCAAGAGGAAGGTAAAACCAAGGAAGTTGTGATCGAATGAAATTACCCAATCCTCAAAAAGAGAGAAATGTGAAATTTAAAAAAACAACTGGCAATATATAAAGTAATGTATGTATAATATACAGCTAGTCCTCAACTTACAACCATTTATTTAGCAACTATTTGAAGTTACAATGACACTGAAAAAAATGATTTATGCTTACTTACCACCTATACCACCCCAGTATCCCCACAGTCACATGATCAAAACTCAGGCATTTGACAATCAGCATGTATTTCCAACAGGTGCAGCATCCTGGGGTCATGTGATCACCATTTATGACCTTCCCAGTTGGATTCCAACAAAGAAAGGGGGGAAATGGATCAGCCTAACAATCACATGATCCACTGAACAACTGCAGTGACTTCGCAACCGTAGCAAAAAAAAGGTGATAAAATTGGGCACAATTCATTTAACCACTAAATTCTTGTCCCAGTTGTGATCATTAATCAAGGACTACCTGCAATTTCTGAATGTCAGTTTGCAAGAATGTATTGGCAGCATTTACATAATGACATTCTGCATGTATGTAATTAGCATCATCACGGTTTGCCTTAGATGCTGCTGGTTGTATGGTTATGCAAATGAGGGTTAGTAAGTCTTGCAAAGTATGTTGTTTTCTTTTTCTTCATTCTGTTTTTTCCTGCTTAATTTCAACAAACATTTCAAAGCACGAAACATTCTGTTTTTTTCCCCCCTGACTCATCTTTTAATTTATTTGTCTTACTATTTTCTTTTCTGTGCTTTGCCTAAAATTCTTGGCTCCAAAAGATATCGTAGAAGCATGATGGGTAATATTGCTTCCATTTTTAATAGTTTTAGCTGCCTGACATGATTTTAAGAGGAAAAAAGGTGGGATATAAATCTCCTAACATATGCTACCTGCAAACATTTATCAAGCATCTCTACAATCACCAGAGGAAGAACATGGATTTGCCACGAGAAAAAATGCATGCAAATATTTCTTATCTTACAAACTTTAATACAATGAGTTGTCTGCCGTTATCACTGACCAATCAGTCAATCACCATATTTGATGGAAGAGTTCCAGAAATAAATCTGACCTATTTTGCTTTCAATCTGTTATACTTCTCAGTTTTCCTGGGAGAGGCAGCAATTTTATGAAGAAGGTTTTGTCTCTGCGGTCCTTGCTAGCTGCTCAGTTGCTTGGCAGCCAAAAAAAATATTCCAGATGCTTTTGTTTGGCTTCAGAATGAATGGATCAGTTAATCACAGACAGGTTAACAGATGATTGAACAGCTAAGTCAACCTCCCTTTTTTTGTTTTGTTTGGCTGAAATTTTCAGGGGAACAAATGATGCTAAAAATAGTCACAGAGCTTGGTGGCTCTTGATACTTTTCTCGTGTTGTTATGGTTCGTTATACCTCCAGCCAGAAGTTTAGATTTTGCATTTTCATCCACTATTAATTCCTTCCCAAGGACCTGAGATGATGGTGTCAAGTTGGACTTCCTTCTCTTGCAGTTTTCCAGAGTCATCTTGTCCATTAAGAGCCAATCTTTAGTCCATTGATGTTTGGGCAGTTTCCTTTCTGTTCAGCTGGGAAAAGTTTGTTTTTAACTAGATGAAGTTGGACTGCATCAGCTGTTATATCAGTTAATAGTCTGAAAGTAGCTGGTGAGTAGGGATTGTTATGTGTGGGTAATCTGCAGTTAGATTCACAATCTAACTCAGGTGGAAACTTAATAATTCAAGTCCTAACCAAAGACCCATGCATTGTTAAAGAAACCTCTAAGAATATAGGCAGTTCCAAGCAGGATGGATTATTTTTGTAAAATTAGGATTTTGGATCTCATAAATTCAGCATTTCCAGATAGCAAGAAAGTCCTTTAGTTATCACTCCAAGGGCTCCAATCACAACTGATATAACAATGAACCAGGCTGCGGAAGCAGTGGGTGAGGATGTGCTCACAGCTCCATTTAGGTGAGCAAATAGAGCTGTGTGCACTCGCCTGCCACTAGCACGGAACCATCCCCTTTCCACCACCCCCAATCTGCAAAGCTGGAAAGTTGGGAACACTGCAATACTTCATGTTATGTATATGTAAATAATGTAGCTGGGTTGACAATATATAAAGTACAGATATATATGTTTGTAGCTTTAAGGAAAAATATCGTAATGTATTATGCTATGTTCTGGTTGGTTAATTATGCTATAAGTTGCCATAAGAGGGAGCTATAGATCATGGTTTAATTCTCTTTGTCTTTTTCACTGATGATCTCTCTTGATACTGATACTGACTGACTACGGACCGATACTGACTAACTCTTTTTATTTTGATATTCTGTTGATATTGAAGGTTATTTGTTGTATTATGGTTTGATATTTGTCTGCTGTAAAAGACATGGAACCGGTAAGAAGACTTTATGACTGGATATTTGTGGACTGTTAAAAATGTGTATGACATGGGCTGTTTATTGGACTGTGCTATTTCTTCAAGTAAACATTAATACAACTTGTTCAACTCTGTGTGCTGTATATTTATTAATAACTGTTCTCATAAACCATTTTCCATGTGCATATCCCTTTTATACAAGGGCTACTCTGCACATATCCTAACACTTCATTTTTTAAAAAAACCCTTTCTCCTCAATTCTAGGAACACCCAGAATAACAGCATTAATGAATCAGACTGTCTTCTTTTCAATAACTGTTATATCAGGCATGTTATGAACAAGATGACTGTTTGAATCTTAAAATCCCATAAGATCTTAACTTGCTCATTTTCCAAAATCTTCTCAGCTTAATTGTCCCGGTAGTTTTTATTACATTCAAATCCAAAATTCTGGCAAATTTTCCAGTTTTGATAACTTGGCCATGACTGCTTACAGTCAATTTGTAAAAATATATGCAGCCATTAATCAAATGGTTAATTGTTTCATCTCTTTTCTACAAAAGCAACATTTTTGATGTTTGTTACATGTTGAATTAATTGACAAAGTTTGTCTTTGAGAACTAAAATAAAGCCTTCAGTTTTTTTAACACCCCTGATCTTAATTAACTCCATGTGAGGTTTTAATCAGCTTTTCCATGTATACCCTTCAAATATGACCCATATATTGACTTATTCTCCCAAGTAACAAATCAATTTTTAATTGTTTCTTTTCTATACTTTGCCTTTACCATTATTGTTTTCAAGAGCTTTCCTTAATTGACTTCCTTCAGTAAGATTCTTGGCTTGATCACTTTCTCATGATCAAGAGATAAATTGTTCCCAGATAACTGGGTTATCCATTCCCCAGATATCTCCACAGGACTTTCATCATGCTTGGCATCCAATTGGGAATGAATCCAGGCAAGTTTATCTTCCGGATGCACAAATTCACTTGTTCAGCCCAAGGCCTCCAAGCTCCCAGAGAGTCTGGGTAACCTTAAATAGGATCACCAGTCAATATTCTACAGACACAATGACCAAAGAAAAATATTAGTGCCACTCATATCTGCAAGGTAGCCCTTGGTAGCCTTGCTAGCAGTCCTAGCTCATGATAGGTCAGATTTGTTTTCCTCCAGTGGTTGTCTAGATGTCTCTTGATCCTTTACAGTGAACACGGGGAGTAATGGAAACAATGGGTCAAGAGAGGCCACGTAGGTGTGATCCTGTCCAAGGCTCTATCTTCCCTCATATTCCAGATATCCACGAGCAACTCTAAAGGACCATGCAGCAGATCATGTTTTTCTCTCAGCTCCATTTGAAACCCAGTGAGGTCCAATAATCACCAGGGTCCGACCAACTGAATGGGTCCAGTCTCTCTGAGGAGGGAGTTACCATAAGAGAATCACAAGGCATCACAGTATGATCTATGACAAAAGGGCCAATAAAAAACTCCTCTCTTAGATTGCATTATTACTGCTTTGACAAGAAAACCATGCCTACTGTGTGACCACTGTCCTGAGTCTTTGTCCTTGTTTGGAGTCCTGATGTGAAGCTTATGTTCATTACTTATTTTTCACAAGGCTTGTGAAAAAGGATGTTATTAGCAGATTATGGTATGTGTCACATTAGAGCATGGGTGTTAAACTTGATTGTGTCACATGACATCACGACCTGTTGTGACTTTTTTTGTCTTTGCGGAGTTGGAATGGGCGTGACCTGCACATGATGTATCTGGCCTGCTGGCTGCCAGTTTGACACCCCTGCATTGGAGGAGGAACTTCTGGTCTGTGAAGTTATGATGATGCTGATGTGATATGTGATTGTGATGCTCCTGTGATGGTGCTGATAGTTAAATATGGGGATAAATTAGACATCTGACTTTGCTAGAGAGTCAACTTTGCATGTTGGCCTCATTATTTGCTTATTTCTTGTTATATGTGAGGATCTAGTTTTAAATGATTAAGCTAGTGATTTAATATCAGGTTCTATAGTCCTTGTTGGAAGGAAGACTCATCTTTGTCACTGTTTTTAAGACTATACTTTCCATCACTGCTGGATTTAAACATTTGGAATCTAGACTATGATATATGAATTCTGATCTGCCTTAGCTGGAAAAAAATATGAATATCAATCAGTCAATTGATAATACAATTGACAATGTTAGCTTTTTAGGGCTAAATTCGGTGCTTGCTTGGTTTATTTTTATATGACCTCAAATACTTTCAGATATTCCTTCCTTCAGTTGACTTTGCAATTCTAATTAATGTGGACTCAGCTTCAGCAGTTTTGGATAACAAAGCCAAATGCCATCTATAATCAGCTCTTCCATAGTGCTGGCACAACTTAATTGGCAGCACCTTGTTAAACGTAATTAGAGGAATAATGAGATTTCAAAACCGAATATGAAAGCTCAAAATGCCATTTCACAAGGTTTGACAAAATGAATTAGATATCTGCCTGAATAAAGTTACCAGTTCTGGTTTTGTGCTAAGGCTCTGTGTGAAGCAGCAATATGTGAAAGTTACAATTCAGCAATTGTATACCGTGTCACAGATATTAGCATTGGATTCTGTTGAGAGAGTTCATTAATTTCTTCACAGATAACTAAATTAATGCTTGTACTTTGTAATATCCATGAAATTTTTAAAAAATAATACCTAAGGAAACAACAATGCTGAATTCCCCTTTAGGAGACTCTGAGTTGATGACATTATTGCCAAAAAGCTTTCAAAATAGGCCAGCTATAAATAAGTTATGTGAAACCCTAACTTTTTAAAAATATACCACTAACTGTGAAAGGTAAAACATTACACTAAAAAAAGTGTAATGCAGTGAAATGAATAAATTCCTTCTGCTGTTAAATAAAATGATGAAATGCACAGTAGTTTGAACACTTACTCTGTTTCCATGGAATTTAGGAGGATATTGTTCATTCCTGTATAATTTCAGTTTTATCTTTATATAAGTACTTAAGAATTTATTTATGTCCTAAAAACTTAGTCTTTTTTTAAGGAAAAAAAACAGAATTATTAAAGATTGTTTAGTCCTTGGTGTATGATGGCACCATTAAATAATTATTTCCTAAGTACTTTGGAATTTATTTGACAAACAATAATGAGGATATTAAAATTTTTACTTGGTTGGAAAATATAACAGTAAGTATAGATGGGGGGAGGATTAAATTTTTCTTGGCTTGGCAAATTGCAGCAATTAATATGAATATTTTACCAAGATTTTCTTCTTCAACAATACAGATATTCCTTGACTTATGAACACAATTTCTATTTCTAAGCAAGACAGTTAAATGAATTTTGTCCCATTTTACAACCTTTCTTGCCACAATTAAGTGAATCACTGCAATTGTTAAGTTGTTAATAATTGTTAAACCACAAATATGAGTCAAATAAAATTGTTAAACCATAAATATGAGTCAGTTGCCATTGTCAGAATTTTGTTCATGTGACCATGGGAAAGCTGCAACAATTGTAAGTGTAAAAAATGGTCATAAGTCACTTGTTTCCAGTTCTGTTGTAACTTTGAATGGTTGCTAAATGAACTACTGTAAGCTGAGGACTATCTGTATCTTGAAAACAAGCTATTATGTACTCATATAAACAAGTAATGGTTTAATTTCAGTTGTATTAAAATTGAAAGCTAAATATTTTCTGATGATGGATATCTCGCTATAGCAATGCCAAGAAAAATGGTATAAATCAGATGGGAAAATTGAATGTATGTCCTTTGATTTATCAGCAAATTCTAATCCATGCAATGAATTGGTTATGGTACATCAAATCATTTACAACTTCTAGCAACCAGCTAGAGAGATTTTTCTCCATGAGGATCTGTCTCTAAACTGGTCTTTCAGGATTTCCAATGGTGCACTCATCACCAAGTGACTTATAGCAGTTCATTTAATGACCATTGAAGTTACAACAGCACTTTAAAAAGCAAGTTATGAACATTTTTCACAGTTGTTAATACAAGATGATTTAATACTCTACCCTATCTTCAGAGGTGGGATTCTACAGGTCCGCACCTATTCTCTAGAACCAGTTGTTAACATTCTAAGCAGTTTGGAGAACCGGTTGTTAGAAGAAATTACTGGTCTAATCCTGTAAGGAAAGCAGGAAGGAAACATTCTGGTGTTGCTTACAGAAACCGCCTCTCCGTTAACCCTTATTATATTCTTGGCAAGGCCAGACTTCCTATCTCTGGAACTTCTCTGGAGTTTTTTTTCCCTCCTTTGCTGGTACTTTACTTGTGTGGAGTGACCATTCAAAGTTACAACGGCACTGAAAAAAGTGACTTATGACCGTTTTTCACACTTACAACTGTTGCAGTATCCCCACAGTCATGAGAGGCCAGATGAGGAGATGCATGCTTCGATGTGAGTGATGTTGAGTTGGCCACGCCCAGCCAGTCACATGACCACCAAGCCATGCCCACCAACTGAACCATGCCCATAGAACCGGTTGTTAAAAAATTTGAATCCCACCCTGCCTATCTTTTTGTTTTTCATTTATAGAAGGTATCATCAGTTAGGACCATATCACTTTTATTTGGGCCCTTAATTACCCAGGTAGGATTCATCATAATATTAATTTCCTTGGATATCTCCAGGATAGCATTATATTCAGCATGAAGTGCACAAATAGATGACAGCACAATAATACTTTGCCTGCTCCATGTAAATGCAGCACCCTCCCCCGTGCTGTATATTAAACTAGCTCAATATTTCAGCCTTCACAGGAATGAAGCAAAAGTGCTGCTGCTTTATGAATCAAATTAATTTTAATAGGGCATTCCTTTACTTTCTTTTCTTGCTCTCCTTGATTTTAATATTTTCAGCTGTAGCCCAGCTAACTTGAAAGAGCTTTTTAAATGATGCCAAATACCCAATAAGATATGGACACTCTTTATATTAATCCATAAAGGGCCTGTCACATTGGCCGACGGATGCAAAACGTTTGTAAAAAGGACACAGCGGACGAGAAAATGTTCCATCCATTGTTATCCGCTCTCAAAAGTGCCCCGAATTTGCATAACTAGAGCGGACAACAACGGAAAGGAACGGACGGGGGGAGGACGTAGCCAGGATGGAAAGCGGATGCTCCACGGAAGCCTAGCGGATGGAAGCGGATGGGAGCGGAGGGCACATCTGCAGGGGTTCCGGGGGAGCACAGAGAAGTGGACGCGCAGCGGAAAGAGCGGATGCAGAGTGGATGCCTAGCGGATGAAGCGGATGCAGAGCGGAAGCCGAGCGGATGCACAGCGTTCACTGCGCATGCGGGGAGGATGCATTGCGTCAGCCCCGCGGATATAAAGGGAAGCAGGTCGCAAGCAGGTCACCATTCAGAGGAAAGACCTGCTGCCAGACACAGCTCTCCAGCCAGCCAGCCAGCAAGCCAACAACCCAACAACCATGGGGAAGAAGAGAAAGCCTCAGCCATCTGCTGCCAGCCCTGGCAAGAGGGACAGGGCCATCATCCCACCCCCTGGCCCTGACTCTGCTTCTGCTGGGGCTTCTGCTGCTCGGGCTCACTCTTCTGGTGCTGGAGCTTCTGCTGGCGCTGCTCCTGGTGATGGTGCTTCTGCTGATGCTGCTTCTGGTGGTGGTGCTTCTGCTGGTGCTTACTCTGCTAATGCTGCTTCTGGTGGTGGTGCTTCTGCTGGTGCTTACTCTGCTGGCACTGCTTCTGGTGCTGGTGCTTCTGCTGGTGCTTATTCTGCTGGCACTGCTCCTGGTGCTGGTGCTTTTGCTAGTGCTTACTCTGCTGGCGCTGCTCCTGGTCCTGCTGGTCCTGCTGGTGCCCCTGGTGCTGCTGGTGCTCCTGGTCCTGCTGGTGCTGCTGGCGCTGCTGGTGCTTACTCTGCTGCTGCTGATCCTGGTCCTGCTGGTCCTGCTGGTGCTTACTCTGCTGGTGCTGCTCCTGGTCCTGCTGGTGCTACTGGTGCTGCTGGTGCTGCTGCTGGTGGTGTGGAGAAGCAGCACCTACAACCTCGAAGCCCCTCTGATGAGGGCCCATATGGCCCTGCCAAAGGGAGGAAGAGGTAGACGCGTGAATGGGAGAGGAGCCAATACACAATCGAAGAGGAACGTGAGGAGGAGGTGCTGGAGTGGCTGAGGGAGAATGAATATCTTTGGTGGAAGGGACACAGGCTCTATCAAGACACCAAGAGGAAGCAGGCTGCTTGGAGAGAGAAGGCGGAGAGCCTGGGCTACACTTTGGAGGTGCTCCTCGGCTGGTGGAAGCACATGCACACCTGGTATGGGAAACTGCACCTCAAGAAATCTGGCCAGGCCGCGGTCAAGCTGACGGACTGAGAGACCTACGTGATGGCCAAGTGCAGCTTCTTGGAGGGTGAGATCCGCCACCGAGAAGCAGCCCCTCTCACAACCCTCTCTCTCAGGCAGCCCGCTGAGAGCCAGTCCTCTTCTGGCCAAGAGTCAGCTACTGTGTCCAAGCAGGTATCTGTGGAGCGTGCCACAACGGAGACACCCCCGACAGCTGTACTATCCATGGCAGAGCGCATGGAGGACTCCTTGACGCAGTGGGAGCAAGGAGAGGGCACTTCCACCACAGCCCAACCTGCATACACCCCCAGCTCCACCTCCACAGAAAGGCAGAGAGGCAGACCGGAGGGGAAGAGCCACACTATCTTGCTGGAGATCAGGGACACCATCAGGAGCAGCGTAGATCTCCTCTCTCAGCTGGTACACACTGACGTCCCATCCTCCAACCACAAGCCCTTTCTCACCTGTCAACCAGACCCTCATGAACATGTCGGAAACACAGTACCAAGTGGTGAAGGACAGGATCACCGATCTTCTTCAGAACCCTCCAGACCAAGCTGAACCTGCTCCCACCCAGTCCAGGCCTGCTCCTCCACCCCAGGTGATGTCACTGCCCTTCCAAGGCTTTCCACAGGCCCTCACCTACCAAGGCTATGGCTACCAGGAGCTCCAGCAGCACAGGCATCCCTTCCCAGTTCACGCACAGGTACATCAGATGCCACCGGTGCCACTGATGCCACCGATGCCAGCCACGCCACCGATGCCAGCCACGCCACCGATGCCACCCATGCCACAGATTTCACCCATGCCTCACCTCGCTCAGCTGCAGACCAGACATCCCCACTACACTGCTCCTTCCTCCACCCCACAGCCAAGCCTGGCTTCAGAACATCTGTTATCTGTTTTGGGGGTGACACCCCATGTCATGGAGGAAGGGGCTCTCAACATCACGGGACTGAGCCAGCTGTCTGAGAGCTTCCTCCACACACCATCCCCTGTTGTCCTCTCAGGGCCAGGCACCCCAATGACACCTCAGACCAGCACTCCAGCACCAGCCACCTCCACAGCACCTGGACCCTTCACCCCTGAGACTGGGCACGCCTCAGAGTGACCAAGAAGAGTGCCAGAGACTGGGTGGCTACCTGTTGACTTTATTTTTGCTTTGGACACTTGACTTGGGTCATTTTTCTTTTACAGCTTGTTATTAATAAAGATTATCTTTGCTTCACACACTTGTTTCATTTATTTTTGGAAATAAAGTCTTGGTGGAAACTTTTAGAAATGGTTTAAGCCTTTGCATGCTTGTGGGATGGGTTAAGATAGCAGTGGGATGGGCAGGGATACCTTTGGGATGGGTTAAGATAGCAGTGGATGGGCAGGGATACCTTTGGGATGGGTAATAGGTGTGGGATAGATAAACCTCCAGTGCAAGCATAGTGGGACTGTATCGTCCACCCTCCCAGGTGCCACACCTTTGGCCCTTCATTATCATTAACAATGTAAGCATTGATCCACACATTTGAACATAAACACAACTCTTTATTAAATGCCCTGTTCATTGTAGGCCCACCCAACATACATGGCCCAATCTCATCAGTGTGATGAGACAGGCTGAAGGAAGCATCCATTAAGCATCTATCATCCTGTCTTGCCACTCCACTGCTCCAGCTGGGGAGTTGCACCAGTGTCTCAGGAGGTTGCGCTGCTTTTTCCCTTCACGTGAGGCTCTGTTGGGGCCTTGCACATCCACAGTGTCTATCAGGTTTCGCCCTTGCCTCCATTCCCCAGGCTCCATGTCCCCATTGCCTTGTTGGAGGTCCACGAGCCTGTTCTGCAACACTGGGTAGTGGGTGCACATGAGATTGTGCAGGATGCAGCAAGCTTCCACGATCCTCCTCATGGTCTCTGGGCGATGCTGCATGGTGGTGAGAAGTACCTGGAACCTGTTGGCCAGGATGCCAAAGGCGTTCTCCACCACCCGCCTTGCCCTGGACAGCCTGTAGTTGAAGATCCTCTCTTCACGGGTGAGGCATCTGGAAGTGTCGGGTTTCATGAGGTAGGTTCTGAGGGAGAAGGCGTCATCCCCCACAATGAAGTAGGGCACATCTTGTGTGTTGTTGGGCAGGGGGTCTGGATCTGGGAAGCCCATGATGAAGTTGCGTTCCAGCCCCTCCTTGAGGTGACTGGTGTTGTATACCTGGGCATCTGAAGATGAGCCGTTGCCTGAAGCATCAATGTACATGAACTTGTAGTCAGCATCGACCATGGCGAAGAAGATGATGCTGAAGAAGCCCTTGTAGTTGAAATAATTGGACCCTGAGTTGGGTGGAGCTTTGCAGGCCACGTGCTTGCCATCTATGGCTCCAACGGTGTGGGGGAAGTTCCTCTTCTGATACCACTGCTCTGCAACTTTCTTCCAGCCTTCTTCAGTGGTGGGGCACTGGAGAAGCTCCTCCAGGTATTCTTCGATGATGGCCTGCACCATTTCTCTGACCACAATGCTGATGGTGTTGTGTGGCACCCTCCAGGAGTAGTGCATGCTCCTGTACGTAATCCCTGAGGCCAGGTGGCGCAGAGTCATTGCCACCTTGAGCCCAGGGTCCAGGCTGGGCCAGAAGTTGGTGTTTGCCTTGGTCAACCTGGGTCTCAGCCGCTCCACAACTTCGTCAAACATGACTGGCGGCATCCTCATGAAGTTCTGGAATGCACGAGTGCATTCGTTCCTCAGCTCCACCATCAGCTTGTTGGACAGTCCGTACTCTGCTTTTCTCCCGATCCATCTTCGGACCCAGACACTTCTTGTTCACCTCCTTTTCTTCACGTAGAACAGGTGAAAGAGCCTGTAGATGGCTTCGCACTGTTGCAGAACGATGGTGGGTACCAAAAGGAGTGTTTTACAATTCATGGTGGAGATGACTGGATGCTGTGGAAGAGCAAGAGCAAGAGCAAGATGAAGGCTGAAGAGGTCTGCACAGCAGGGCTGCTGGACTGAAAGTGAGATCCAGGTGAGTTCCTCCCCGTTTATATGGGAAATATCATTTTTTCGCTCGGTGTCCTTTTGCATCCTCTAGGCATCCTGCCTACATCCTAAATATCCGAGATACGTCCCCTCCGCGAACGTTTTTTCCGTTTTAATGCTTTGTATGTGAGGTGCATCCGCTTTCATCCTTTCTCTGTCCGAGGTACTAACGCTGAGCGTCCGTTCCGCGTCTGTTTCGCTTACTCCCTGTGTCCTTTTTCCACTGGAGTGGATGCGAGTTGCGCGGATGCGCAGCGGATGCCTAGCCGATATAGCGGATGCGTAACGGATGACAACGGATGTAGAATGGATGTTCCCCGTATGCGTTGTGGATGCAGAACGGATGCGTTGGATACATTTTCCGCTCAAAAAGTTTTGAGCAGCTCAAAACCTTATGAGCAGATGGAACCTCAGTCGACAGATGCTGGACGGATAGAGAGGATGAAAAACGGAGGCAGTGAGTACAGAACAGAAGCATCGCGTTAACCAACGGATGGCAAGTGTTTCTCTCCGTTTTACATCCTCTTTCCATCCGTTGGTGCAGTGTGACATGGGCTTAAACTGCATGATATTTTTTGTACCGAAGATATTTTTATTTATTTAATGGACTGTTATGACTTGCAAAGACTGAATATTTATATTCACACATATTACATTCTGTCTTCTCTTTCTCCTCTTCCCCTCCTTTTTTTCTTTTGTTTTATGGTGCATTTATAACATACCTGGGGAAATGGGTATTATCAGAGTTTATTGTTTTAAAAATATATGTCTACCTCGAGGCACCTTTTCTTTTGGCACAATTCAAGTCATTACTTTGTATGGGATAACATAATTTAGGTGAAGTGTACTGTGTGATACTTTTTGTCCAGAATTCTCTGCTTTGTATTAGCTTCATGCAACAAAATAGCCTTTTTATCTTCCAAAGAAAATTCTGAGTCCTACTGATTTATTATATCAGTAAATTAGAACTTCCCTTTCCCATAAACTGAAATATTGTTGTGAAATAGAGCACGTACCTGAGAGGACAAACAACTGCACCATTGGCTTTTTAATAATTGCTTTAACAGCTTTTATTCTTTTAATTAAACCTGGTACATATTTTTTTAATTAAACCTGGTGCAAATATTAAATTGATTCTACTTGTAACCCATACCTCTCTTCCAGAATTTGTTTTCTAGAGCAAATATGAAACTGGAATGTTGGTAGGCTGATTTTGCTATTGGTAGAATGGCCATTGGAATTAGATTTGTGGGTCAATGATCATCTCTGAAAATTTTAAACATGCTTCTCAAAGACAAAGGCTACTTTTCAACCATTCTGCATTTCATGTAAAATTTGTATTTGAAATAGAAGAAGCAGAAATACTGAGCCAGAGCCATATTCTCACTATTCTCGCAATAAACATATATATGGTACCAGAGATTCAAGTTATGATTAGAATAGAACTAGCAGTTCTACTAGAAGCTGCAGATCTAATACCTGTGTGATTATCCTAAAATTAGACTTGGGAAAAATGTATACACATGGCAGCGTGAAAGTCAGCCTGAGTAACTGACAGATAGAGCCATTGCTTTAAGTGTTTTTTTCCGGTTTTTCCTGCGCTGCTATTTTTGTGCTTTTCACAAGGCATATGGAATGATTGATATTTAAATCAGATTAAAACCAATGAGAAGACTAACAGGCTCAGCATCTGCTTCAGTCCATCTATCCATGTTAAGAGAAAGATTGAATCAACCATCTCATGTATTGATAGATAAGTTAATGCAAAGAGCAAAAGTAATTATAATGAAAAGCGCCATCCTTTTATATTCTGGTAAATATTCCCAAATATTAAGAAAAGAATGACTTATTTGACTAATTAGAATTGTTTAGTACGTACACACACACACACAAACAACACACACAAACAACACACACATAAAATGGAGGAGCACAAACAAAAATAAACATACTGTAAAGAAAATGAATGTTCTTTAGTTTTATTTTGGGTAAAACTATTCATCTTTTTAATGACTATTTAGATTTTCTGTGTTGTATAAAAACTGCATCTGAAGAGTGCACATGTCTTTTCATCTAAATGTCAGAAATTTCAAAGTTAAAATGAGAAAAATGAATGTGTTCTGTACTAAAAGAGGATGTATGTCTAGGGGTATATCAAAAAGTTGTTGGGATGGACAAAATTAATAAAATAAGGAGAACAAAGTTATAAAATCTGTAAAAAAAAACCTGGGATGGTCATAGTTGTTAAGCCTGGGTTCCCCAACCAGGGTTAGGTAGACAAGCTAAACAGAATGTGCAGCGTTAGTCAGATAGGCACACAGATAAATGAGTGAGCTAAGCTTGTATGTTTATTAACATACAGTAAAAATAACAGATACGCTTGTGCTATCAAGAATATATTTTATTCCAGTATAAGTTTATGGCATAGTCAAAAACAGTCCAATATTCATTTACCATGTAATCAGTCCATTCAGGGATATTCAGTTAGCAAAGTCCATGTAGAATATCCTATGTCAGTTCACATAAATCAGTCCGTTGTTGTCTCTCCCGTTCGAGCAATGCAGTCTTGATTCCAAGCAGTAATCAGGGATCATCAAAGCCAGAGAGAGAGAGAGCAATCTGTAGCCTTGCTACTTTTATATGGTTTTCATAACCACTCCCACAATTGCTGTTTTACAGTTAAAGCTGCATACACTAACTATGATTCACAGTTATTATTTCACCTAAAACAGTTAGGGTGAACAATGTTATCCCTAACAATAGTGGTGTGAATTTATTCTATACATGAAATATATGACAAAATTGAATATAATCACTTCACAGAAAAGCTAGCTTTTGGGTGATCTTCAATATAAGAAATATATAAAGTGGGATTCCATGTTAGAGGTTAGGGAATAGCATGAAAACATTTATTTGTGTAGAATTAATAGTTAACATAAAAACATGAATACAAGATGGACACTTCATGCATCATTTGGAATTTTCCATTGTAAGAAAAAACACTTAGCAGAGATTAAACTTTTCAAGGATAGTTTTAAGAGTAGTTATGGGGCCAGGTCAAAACTGAGCTACATTTCCTTCAAAAAATAAATCATATTTAAATATAATATGTTTAGTTAATGAGATTGCTGTGAACAAACTGAATAATTCCTTCTTTCTACATCATTATATATTAGAATTCACTGGTGATTTTTGAGAAGGATCTGATGGCTATGCCACAAGCAACCTTGTGGTCTCAGATTATATGTTTGTATTTTAAATTTAAAAATGGACTCCTAACAATACAGGCATGTTTGGAATAAAATGGAAAAGGGATATTGAAGAAGGACGGTTATTATATCTGTTTTGGCAACTTACATTGTTTAGGATCACTCTGCAAAATTTTTGTAGATTTACTAATTATTCCACTGTTTTGGAACCAATCAGTTTAAAAGCTGAAAAAAAATGGGTGTATCTTTATTGATTAAAAAAAATGCTTTTCTTTTCATGCTGATTAAACAAGTCCACCTTTCTTTACATGCTCAGTGGGATGTAAAGACAGAACTCCTCTTACTGCTATTTAATACTTTTTCCTCTCTATGCTTAAATAAAAAGTTCCAGTGGGATGGAAATGGAGTCCCACAGGGAGCCTTTACTTTTAGGTACCATAATCCCTCCCCTATTGAGCTGCAATAATGTTTCCTCCCACAATTACTGCATGGCACTCAAATGCCATGAGAAATTAAAGTGTAAAAGCTGGAGAAGTATGTGAATCTATTCACCCACCCACAAACAAACATACTTTATATTGTAAAGATTGGAAAATGTTGAGTTCAGCTATTTTTTTCTTTTTGGTTATCAAAAGGAGAATATTTAAAGGAAAACTTTAAAAAAAAACTCCTTAATAGAAGAATTTTCAAATGTTGAAAACAATAATTACTTTCTGGAGAAAAAATAAAACAGTACTTATTTGTAAGCCCAGCTGTCAATGCTAGCCTAGTTGTCTTCTAGAAAATAAATATAGTGCAAAAGAGGGGAAAAGTTATAAATAAAATAGCAGTTTCTTATGGAATGGCAACTTATGGAATGGAAACATACCTTACAAGGTACACTGTAACATTCTTAAATGTTAAAGTTTTTTTTTTTATGGTCAAGGTCTTGAGAACTAGAAAATAATTAGAAAAAAAATGCTTCTTTCAAAAAGTATCTATTTATGAATCCAGTTTTGCAATAAATTGCAATATCGATTTTATTTTGTTCACAAACTATTAGACAAATGATTTATGAGCAAGATTTTGGACAGGTTTTTATATCAGATTTTAAACACAAATTTTATCACAATCCATTTGACAGCTTCTAAGTGAAACTGCTTAATACTATCTTTATATTCAAGCTGTAGCTTTACATTATGTACAAAGGTGCTCATATTAACAGAAAAGTGAATGGTTCTGGAAGCCCAAAAGTTGTCTTAGTTACAATTTTAAAAAAATTGTCCCTGTGTCATATGTTGACATAAATGTAAAATCTCCTTAAACTGAGTTTGAATCTGGGAGACTATTTAGCCTACTTCTGTAACAATATACAAGTAGTTTGATATTACTTTTTATGAGATTTTTTTTCAATTCCCACTTTAGCCTATAACTCCAGTATTAATCTAATTGAGTTTGAAGTTAATAATTTGCATAAAGTGATGAATTAATGAACTAACCAATTTAATAACACAGGGTAATCAACTGAAAGCCTCTGGGGAACTTATTATTTCTCCAGCTTTTTTTAAACCTCAAAAAGATTTATAACAAACAGGTTTATAACAAACAGGTTTGTTATACATTAAGTTTGAATGCTAATGATGTAACAGCCTCTGCTCGCTCAATAAGCCTAATGCTAAGGATAGCATGATATTGCTTATTATTAAGCTGCAATTAGTTTGGAAGATCAGAAATTGTGTGTTTCTTATTTATGAAAAACATTTTTGGAATTATTTTCAGTGTTTCCCAAATTAAATAGACATGAATAAATGGATGAAGTATCTCTCCAACACATGATTTCATATAATTTTGTTCCTGCTTTTGTAAAACTTTACTCTTTTTAATTGAAATATCATAATTCACCTATTATTATTTATACTTTATCAACCTACAGATAATGAAACCGTTTTTGACCCCAGCCTCAAAAATCCAGTAAAAAAAGAAGCGGAAGAGGGAAGTGAATGTAAATTCAAGAAAACTGGTCTCATATCTGGCTAGTTGTTTCAACTGTAGTAGACATAGAAAATGCAAACTATCAAAACTTCTTTAGCTGACATACATATAGGGTTTGTGTAATCTGTTATAATGTATAATGTAGACAAAATTCAGATTGCAATGTTTATGGAAATATGACAGAATGTATTGCTCTATGAGAGCTCTGCACGTGCAATACCATTGCCTTTAACAAAATGTAAATTTCAAATTATTCTATTGTAATGAGCAAAAAAGATCAAATATAATTGACAGAAATGATTTCTTTCTGGGTATATAGAATGACTATACTGTATATTAGGTTACTGTTTTCTTCCAACAGATGGAAGTTGAAAAGTAGCAATTAAGGTTAGGCCAAGTTGGACAAGGTCAAATTATATGGACAAGAAAATTGCTGTATATGAGCTTTCTGTATTTCTTATATACATTATTAGTGCAAAGAATGCAGATATTTTCAGATAAAAAGACTGCTAACTCTCTATTCTGAAAAAGTTGTATTCCTCAATATTTTCATAAATTTGGATGGATGACTGACATGTTTAGAAAGGTAACTATTATTGTTCTTTTAGAATTGATGATATGAAATCAAATGCACAGCATCCCTTGGCTATGTGGCTGGGCGGCACAGTTTTGTGATTCTCCAAAGCTAGCTGCAATTGATGTTAATAAGGAGTGAGAGGTCTACGCTCTGCCCCAGGTGCTGTCTTGTGGCATGCCACAGGGCTCGGAACTCTCTCCAGTCCTTTTCAACATCTACATGAAGCTGCTGGGTGAGATTATCCGTCATGATGCATCGGTATGCTAATGGTACTCAGCTCTATGTCACCACTGATGATCCAAGTGATGCTGTAGCTGCCCTCTCACAGTGCTTAGAGGTTGTGGAGCCTGGGTTGGGGGACAAAAGACTTTGACTGAGCCCTGGCAAGTCTTTGGTGCATGAACACCCTTTCCCCCCAGATCCAGGATTTTGTCATCCTTAATGCAGCTGGAGTTGCACTACTCAGACTGATCTGTTCCACATCTTGGAGATTCTCCTGGGCTTGCAAATTCTGCTCAAAGAACTGGTGGCAGTTGCAACTAGGAGAGCCTTTGTGCAACTTCGGGTTGTGCACCAGTTGAAGACTTTCCTGAATTGGGAGTCCCTGTACTCATTCAGGCCCTAATCATTTTGTGGTTGGACTACTGCAATATACTGTACATGGGGTTACCCTTGAAGAGCATTTGGAAGTAACAACTGGTACAGAATGAGGCAGCATAGGTAGTCTTGGGGCTTCAAGAATGTAACACCCCTGTTCTGTGAGCTGCATTAGCTGTTGGTCTACTTTTGGGTGCAATAGATGGTGTTCATAATCACCTTTAAAGCCCTTCATGACATGGGTCCAAGCTACTTGAGGGACTGTCTCATCCCACTGGGATTGGCCTGCCCTACCCATGTTGGCAGAAGAGGCATACTGTGGGCACTGTCAGCCCAATTATTCAGCCTGGTGGGATCAGGTATCATAATAGAGATGATTGATTGATTTTAATCCCCCTCCTGTCCCCCCCACCTTTTAATTGGGCCATGAAGTTCTGGATTTTATACTAACTTTTTATATAGTTAGTATATAGTACTATAGTTTATATAGTTCTTAATTTTTATGGTTGTAAACCACGCAGTTAGCTTGAGGCAAGATGGGCAACCTATAAATTTTGTAAGTAAATAAGTAAATAAATAAATATCCCTTGTTTCTAAGTTGCTTTACACATTTCCCCCAAAGATAAGGATAATACACAGTAGAGATAATATTCAGTCTATTGTTCATGTATTACAATAAGTTTGATATCTGAAACAGTAACCTCTCCTTTCTGTGTCTCATTTAGCTTTTCACTTCTTAAACTTATGAAACTGCATTATAGAAGATTATCTATTGTACATGATTTTTGCACATCACTTTATGATAATTGAAATAATTATAACACATGGATATGCTTACTAAAGTTCAGGTAGATAGATGTATGACACTATAATTAAGGTGTAGCTATCTATATGGAATGTCTGTGTGAATGACTCATTATCAATGTTTAATTATGATGTGTAATCTTACAATGTTCATTTTAAACTGAGCGAAACAATTGTTATTACTTATATAATTGTTCAGTACAACTTCAGCAAGGTTTTATTGAAAATAATTATTGTTATTGCCCCAAAGACACCCAAATTGTTTTTTTTTAAACTAGTGCCATATAATGACATAAAAATATTTGTGAGTTCACTAATGTTAAAATATTCCAGTTTGTTTCTGTCTCCATTTTTACTTAGAAGTAATCTATTTATTTTGTCAAAAGCTAAAATGCTGAATATCAGTTGGATTTTATAGTGTAAAAAATGTAAGACTGTTCTTTATAACAGCAGTCCTAAGAAGTCTAAATATTCTATTAAACCCAAATAATACCAATTAGAGATTAATTCTGTGGTAATAATGATGAGTAAAATGTCGATGCTACTCTACGACCAGTTCACAGCAGCATACAAAGCAAGGTTATTTCTATTAAACAACACAGTAGGAATAAACAATATAAATTACAACAGCACTGAGTAATGTGATAGGTACTGAAACCTAACATCTTCCAAATGTTTTCTTTTTTGAAACCATACTTCCTTAAGAAGGTAGTTTTTATATATAAGGACAAGTTGTTTCACAGGAGGACTACCACTATTTCATCAGGACTACTACCCTGCCTAGATACAGGGTGCCTGTTGATAAAACTCTCAGCAGAATTTCTTACTAAAAGGACACATTCATTTTGGAGTGGGTGATCTCAGAGACACTAGGTTTAGAACCATGTAGTAGATTGTAAGGATTTTATGTCAGAACTTCTCACAAATTCTGCACTGCTCTAGAATTCTTTTGTTTTATTTAGCAGCTAGCTTTGTTTTGTAAAAAGATAGGCATGGAGGGAGGTCATATGGATTTC
>BLBF01000018.1:43145250-43177547 GCA_015471245.1 Laticauda colubrina | reverse complement strand
TTCTTTCTTTCTTTCTTTCTTTCTTTCTTTCTTTCTTTCTTTCTTTCCTCTCTCTCTTTCTTCCTTCCTTTCCCTTTATTGTAAATCCTTATTTTGCTGTGTTAAAATTATAAGATAAATGATTTAAGAAGGCTCTGGGTTTGTGTGTGCGCTTGGAAAAACCTGTATTCAACCCCACTTTCCTCCTTTATTCATTTATTTATGCCTGTCTCCCAGAAATGTGACTAAGTTTTCATGATCTTTTTCTCTTTCTATTCTATGTGAATTTGAGGGGGAATTGAGAAACAACTGAAAAGATGAATAAAAGCTTTTCATTAAAAGCATTTCTTTGAGTGAGAGTTTTTAACAAATATTTACAAGGAAATCAAGCATCATCTGCTTTTCCATAAGACATTGATCCATATTTATTATCCAGTTTTTGAAATATACTTGAACTGGGGAAGAATTTAAATATTTAATTTGTTGGAACACAACAGAAATAACTACTGATAGGTTGAAAATGTTATCAGTATCTTCAAGAAAAATGCAATATTTGCACTTCTAACATCTCATTTGAATCTTTTAATTTAGTTTTTAATTTATTTAATTATGTTTAATAGGCTGTCCAATCACAAATGACAACTGAAAAACCAATGTACAGAAATTCAACCAAGTGAAAGAGAAAAATGACAAAACAGACCAGGTTTAAAAAAACCAGGGCTCCACAGTCCCTTCGTCCTAAGGCTTGGTCTTTACCGATTCTCTTAAACAATGTAAAGTAAATCAAGTAAATTTCTGAGAGGAGCTCATTCAGAGGGTAGGAATTGCAACACACTGGATGCAACTCCTCTTCCTGGCAGATAACAATTTTTAATTGATGAAAGCTGAGCGCATCTAGCCTGCTGGGCTGAACTGGACAGGCAAAGTTTACTGGAGATAAGAGGTCCTTCAGATTAGCCCAGTCTTACCTGAGTTTATCTGAAAATTTTCTGGTGTTTTTTGAGCAGGAGGAGTCACTTTGGTTTTGCTTTTATTTGAAAAGTGGTTTGGTACAATTGATATAGTATTCCATCTTATATAGTATAGTGGCAGGCTGCAACTATGGACTTGGTTGATATACTTAATGATCTTTATTCCCATCAAAATACAGCAGATCATAACCTGAAGCAGGCCTTTTAATCTTAGTGTGTGTATGATGCATACATGATATATACTCTATACATGCATACATGCATACATACTCTATACCAGAAATTTTCAATATGCATATTTTATACAGTTTCTGTAGTTTCTTTGAATAACAGAATAGCAGAGTTGGAAGGGACCTTGGAGGGCTTCTAATTCAACTCTCTGCTTAGATAGGAAACCCTATACCATTTCAGACAAATTATTGTCCAATCTCTTCTTTAAAATTTCCAGTATTGGAGAACCAACAACTTCTGGAGGCAAGTTGTTCAACTGATTATTTGTTCTATCAGGAAATTTCTCCTTAGTTCTAGGTTGCTTCTCCCCTTGGTTAGTTTACATCCATTGCTTCTTGTCTTGCTTTGAATAATAGGTTGATCTCCCCCCTCTTCTTTGTGATAGCCCCTTAGACACATTTAGTCTGTTGACAAATGAGAATATGTTTATTCAATTTGCTCAACATTTCTCATGCTACTTGGTTCTCTGATTTGTGACAAAGGTTAGTTCTTTGGAATTATATAACAAGTCTTTACATTAGGTAACGTTAAAATAATAATGCTTGATCAATTTAAGTAATAGTTATTAATATCTGCATTAGTTTCCTCAATATATCTTTTTTGGATGTATTTTATATATTAATGTAATGTTAGTACATTGCATGTACCTCCTGGTTGAAGTGGGCAACCGTGTTTATCGATTGTGGCTCATAAAGGACAACATGAGAATGATTGGGGCAGAGTTTGGATTAGGTTGCATAGTGGTATATGAGTTGAAATATAGAAACTGACCAGCATTGACCTTACCATTAGTATGGAATCCTACATGTGTCACAAAATACAATTAAGACTAATAATTTAGCACCCCTAATAGTTTAGTAAAAAAAATGTTATATAAATCTTCATTTCCTTTTCCCATCTCAGTAATTAAACCTGTAGTGCCATATTTAGTGCCTGGTAGGGACATTTTTCAATTTTTGCATTTGTATTATTTGGTGCTGAGTTGGTATATCTATTAGCTTTTTGCATTTACTCTTGTGATTATTAAATTCCATTATATTAAATTCTATTATATTAAGACACTTCCAGTTGAACTTAATTTCTGTTGTCTTTGTAGGGACACTTTTGTTGTTTTCTCTGCAAAAATGTGGAATTAATTTGTGATTGTATTCTTTTTGGATATTCTTTGACTTGGCAATATAGCCTTTTGGCCATTATTTCTCTGATGATCTCTCATTTGACTGCCAGAGGACTCTGGTTCTACTTAGCCCAGACAAAATCAACAAGGTGCTACTATGCTAAGATTTCATTATGTTACTTCCTGAGAAAATAGCAAGGTGTTTAAAACATAAATGTTATTTTTTATTTATGCATTAGGATGTAATCTCAATTTCTTCCAATAAATGATGTTATTTATCTGTTGAACTAATTAACAACCAATTCAGTATATATATTACTATTGGGAAATCCCAGTATCAGTGCAGTCACAGAGCAAAAAAGCAATATTTTAAGGACTTTCTTAAATGACAGCATAATATAATGTAACATAATACATAATAAACAAGAAATTTAGAACAAAGGAATAATATCATACAGGACAGAAGCAAACATAGAAAAAGCATATCTCGGAGGTCCCATAAGATACCATGATACAGCTTGATACTATGCTCTACTAGTTATAATAATTGGAGAGAGACAGTCCTGCAGATAAACAGCCCATTTCTCCATTCAGCATTTGGTGGAAGATACAAAAAGTTCCCATACTAATTAACAGTATGTCCTTGTGATTGAACTTATTTTCTATTGCCAGTTTTATACAAAACTTTGAAATGACCTAAATTACCTTACTCCTAACTAGCAAAATAGGATAAAACTATCAACAGAACAACCAATATCTACTTTCTGACATCAGCCCTGAAGGTGACCAGGTTTTGTGTGGTGGCTTGAAAAATCGGACAAAGAATAATTAAGCACAATTGCATCTGCTGAAGTATGGTGGCTCAGGTTCAGCATTAAACACTGACTTTGAAGTGATCATGCTGTGTCAGCTATTGTACTACATTTTTCTTAGGTTTGACAGCACTTTATAATTAGAAGTTTATAATTCTTAAATCTTTGTTGGACAATTTTATTGTTTTATTATGAAAATTCATGTGTGTGTATGTCTTGAGTATGTGTGTGTATGTACTTACTGTGTGTGCTTACATGTACAGTATATATTTGTATCATATTTGTATTTTATACTGCTATTTCAAATTTACATTATCCAGATTGCTAATTTTAATTTCTTCTTCTTATAGCCTGAATAAACTTTTTAGTATACGAGTAGCACTCAACTAACTTACAACTGTAATCGACCCTACAATTTTGGTTGTAAGTCTTGATGCTTGTATAGTGAATCATTACATGACCCTGCCTGATTCTATTACATGTTTTGCGGTGGCTGTTAAGCAAGAGGTCTAGGATTGCCATGAAAAAAATTACTGAGATACTAAGCATGCTTTGAACCAAAAATTTGGGAACCTTTAAGCCATAATTCTTGTAGAATGTTTGCTGGCGTTTCCTCTACAGTTTAAACATCTTATGGATAATGGATATAGCTGTTTTTATTAATATTTGTTTACTGTTAACAATAGCTAATTGTTATTAATAATTGTATGATTCCTATATTAAAGCAGAAATGTGAAAAGATTTCTAAAATTTGATATGTTAGTATTTCAAAATCCAAATGACTCAATGTCAGGGTTCCAACAGATGCCCTAATTAAACCATTATGTGGCATCAACACCAATGATATTCCTGCTTTTATTTCTTTCTCCCTACTCTGTATCCAGTTTTTCTTGTTTTCTGTCCATATCTAAGCAATTAAAGGAGGAAATGTGACAGGTCAAGTTAAAAATAATATCTGTATCAAAGTAAGACTAGCATTAGCAGATCCTCAGATATTTGTGGGTGGGGTTTTTTTTGACTGAAGTATAACTTACATTCAACAACTTGATTAGTTAGGAACTTTTCCCTTACACAGCAAAATGCTCTCTGCTGTAATTGTTTCCTTAAGCTGCATAATGTTTATTTAGGAAACAGGTTGGTTTAATATGAGGTACAATTTATATATTTGAAATGTATGTAAAATGTCTTTAGATATGGAACCAATTACTATTATAATTTGAATTTTGAATGGTACTTCTATTTCTCACTGTTTTTTCAACAGGTGGAGAGAGAACTTGTGGTGTACATGAACTAATTTGCATTAGAAAAGGTAAACATAATTTTAAATATTTTTAAAAATTCTGCTTCATTGCATGTGATTCATGTAAGAACTGGCTATTATGTAAATTGATAGTGTCATCAATTTGATAGCCAATTATGTAAATAGGTGGATAGCGAGAGTAGGTATTCATATTTTCAAGAATTTACCTAAATTTAATCCAGTTTTCATTTTAGCTATTATAATTACTAATAATATTTCATGGTAAAGGGAAAACGTTGACCATCTTGTTAGAAAGCTACAAAAGGATAGCATGAGTCTCTGCAGACTCATTGCCTGCTGACTATAAAGGCTGATTTCCTTATTCTGGAAATCAAAAGAAAGGAAGTTGTGCTGTCCAGACGGTATATAGCTAATGGGAATTGAGTTAGTTAAGTTAGAATTGGGAACAGTCCCCTTAAGGGAATGGCTCATGGTAAATGTAGTTAATGCATCCTGGGAAATGTAGTTCATGTCATGTGGTCACATCTGTAATCCTGATTGGTCACTGAATTGACCCTTGGTTGGGTTGAGGGAGGTTCCTTCACTCTTGCTTGGACCCCAGCAGTGTGCTGGTGTCTCACCCCCTTGCTCCTTCATTATGGGATGAAAGATCACTATTTTACACTATGAAGTCAGTTGTGCAAATAATTGGACATTAGATGGATCTCGACATAACCATGAGTTACCTTGAGGATGCCTAATATAATCCAATAAAGAAACTTTGTATGGAAGACTTTGTAGAGTTTGCCTGTCTGCCTTTATACATTCAGCCGGTAATTATAAAAGACAGAACAGTAAAAGAATAGTGTTAATCAGAACTCTGTCAGTAAAAGAATGATGTTATATCTGAATTCCTGTGAAGAGTAAAAACAATTTGAATTCCTGTGACAAGAGTAAAAGTATATTGAAATCGGAACTCCCAAGTGAAAGTACAATGCTAATCTGAGTTTCCAGAGTAAAGGTATAAATTAATCAGATTGCCCATGAAACAGTAAAAGAATAGTGCTAATCAGATTGCCTCTGTCTCTTTCTTTCTGAGCAACAAAGTTTTAAAGCCTGTTTGAATTGCTGGGAGGGGCCAGAAATCCCCCATCAAGGAAAAAACAAGCAGCATCTTCTCCATCTCTCCCTGTAGCCCTCCAGTTATTGTCTTCAGACCCTTTACAAATGCAGTTCAAAGAGACTAGGTAATCCTTTCTCGTGCCCTAAAAAACAGAGAAACTGCATTTTCTCCAAATCTGGAGAGGCTTTACATTCCTCACTGCTTGTGCCTTCGAGAGGAAGAAGGTAAAAGACAGAAGTGTTTGGAAACTACCAAACTGAATGAGTTGTTTATATCTCATAGCTGGGGCTGCAAGTCTTATTGAGTCTGTTGGTGTGAGAACAGAACAAGCCCCGAATTGTTGCTGTCAAATCCATTTACTTCCTTCGTTTGATATTTTGAGTGCTCCTTTAAATTGTTGATTTGTTTTGTTTTCAACTGCTGTCCCTGAATGCTCAAAGGATAGGGAAGGATAAACTTTAGCAGATTCTCTACATCTTGGAGAGTCCAATATTTGTATTCTGTTACTAGTCAGCTTCCCATCTTTCTGTCTACAAAGGATTCTGCCATATTGGCATCAAAATGAGATGAAGAAGATGTCTAATTTGTAAGCTAATTTGTAAACTATTCTAAGCCTAGAATAGTTCTGAATAGCGAGACGGGTGGCATGTAAATTTAATGAAAAACAAATAATTAGTTGGCCACCCTCAATGTACAAGCAATTGATCCATGAAAAGAACATCAGAGAGACTCCCTTTGGGAATTAAATCAAGACAATGTGTGGTGGGTGAAGGAAAGCTACATTGTAGTAAGTCCTAAAATCTGAGCTTTCTCTCAATTGATTCAACAATAGCAGCTAACCATGACTGAGAAGATGGACAGATAAATCAAATCAGGATGATGACATCTCTGATTGAGTCAGCCCAGCACCAATTTTAAAAGATCCAGCTCCATTTGTGTACCAGGTTACATCAGAGGATATATTGAACAGGACATAGGGAATGGCTTTGAAGGACAGGAGGAATTGCTGCTATCAAGGCAGAAGTTATGCTTCAATCCTTCCCCAGAAACTAATTTGAGAAAACGTCTCAGATAAATTCCTGCCTAATTCAAATGAAGGTCATGTGGAGAGGAGGGAAAATATATCCAGACATGTAACCTCAGAAGAACCTGAAGAAGTGGACAAGTTGTTATCAGTTCCTAGTTCAGCCACTTGTGTATCCATGGCCTTCCTGACTTATTGAAACTGCATGGGAGGAGATGAAGGGGGTCTGGGCAGTAATTAATTCCTCCTTGAAAGAGTATTCCCACTAGCTCTTAAAGAAGTGGTGGTGTGTCCCCTCCTCAAACAACCGTTGCTTGACCCAATTACCTGGACAGTTTCACCCAGTTTCTGATCTTCTGTTCTTAGAGAAAATTGTGGACAGAGTACTTGTGTGGCAGTTGCAGAGGATCTTGTATGAAGCAGATTATCTAGACATTTTCAATCAGGGTTCAGGTCAGGATTTGGGATTGAGATGACATTGATCATACTCGTGGATAACCTCTGGCGGGAGCAGAATGGAGGTAGTACATCCATTGTGGCTCTTCTTGACCTCTCAGCAGCATTCAATACATTGATCATGGTATCTTCTGGGCTGGCTGTGAGAGTTGGGGATTAGTGGCAATATGTTTTACTAGTTCTCCTTCCCCTGAGATTAGTTTCAGTCTGTGTCGATAGGCAGGGAGAGATCTGGGCCATGCCTCCTGCTATCAATGTTCCAGAAAACTTCAGCTCCAACCAATAACTGAGACACACATCTTTTTGTGGGGTTAGGACTTGGTACATTTTTCCTATTTAACATGTACATGAGGCCAGTGTGTGAGATGATTATTGGTTTGGGTGAGATATCAATATACGGATGATATCCAGCATTATATCTCTACTTCAGACCCTTTGACTGAAGCTCTGGACATCCTATCCCAGTGTCTAGAGACTGTTCAGGTCTGGATGGGGCAAAATGGGTTCCAACTCAATCCTAACTGGAGTGAAGTGGTTGTTTGGACCTTCCACAGACAATATTCTTCCATCTCTAGTTCTGGATGTGGAGGCACTACCCCCACTATCTGGGGGTCTTCCTAAACTCAGAGCTCTTACTTGAAGAGCAGGGGGCAGTTGTCGCTATGAGAGCCTTTGCACATCTTCGGTTAATATGTCAGTTTGAACCCACTCCTGGACCAGGAGGCCCTGCACATCATCACCACCTTTTAAATTCCTGCTTATTATTACATGGTATACATGCTATTACATGTTCTATAGGACTACCCTTAAAGAGCATTCAGAAACTTCAATTGGTGAAAAAATTGTATGAGAAATGGATGGTGCCAGCTATACAACCTATATAACACTACTACTCTGTGAGATGCACTGGCTGCCGGTGTGTTCCTAAGTGCAATTTAAAATACTGGTTGTTACCTTCAAAGCCCTATATGGCTTGGGACTAGTTTACCTGAGGGACTGTCTTTTTTCAAGCATTTCTACCCATCCAATCTGATCCAACAGACTGGGCATGCTGCCAATCCTGTCAGCCAAAGGGTGTCAACTGGAGGGAAATAGAAGACAGCCTTTTTTGGCTGTAGCTCCTTCTTTGTAGAATATCCTCCTCTTGGAGATTAAAATGGCCCTAACCCTGTTGACTTTTTGCAAAGCTTTAAAAACATGACTATGTACCCAGGCCTGGGGTTCAGAATGTATTAACTTGGCTTTGCTATTAATTGATTAATCATCATGGCTGCCATTTGTATTTATTTATTTTGTGGATATTTTTATTGTTTTAATGCTTTTTAAATTGTTTTAATTGTTTTCAATTTTAGAATTGCAAGCTGCCTACAGTCATTCGGTTGTATAGAAGTTGAATAAATAAATGAAATAATATTATTATAGCTGTTCCAATAAAAGTAGTTTTAGACCAATATAGAATTGAATTCTTAGTCTGGTTTGTCTTATAAGGCTTATAGAATAGGTGTAATAGTAGCTACTATGCAAGCCATGATGTGTCAACAATAAGCTTATGATGATTTAGATATAAATAATCATGCCTATTGAATCAGTAAGGCCTTGAAAAATTTTAGGAATCTTTCATCCCAGAAGGCTGCTGGGAATAAAGCAGTTTAGGCTGCAATTTTAGTAACAGTTCAACTTTCATATTTGGCTTATTTAAAATGGTTTCGAGATCATAGGTTTATGGTACAGGAAGTCAAGAGAATGTCAAGAAACCTTGAATCAGCTCAGAAAGTTTGCCAAAAGTCCTAAAATCTGGACTTCCCAGAAAGTGTATGATTGCATGGTCTTAGTGCAATTTATTACAATTATGAGTACAGCTTTGGTTCTAGAATACTTTCCAGGAGGCTCTAATCAAGATTTACTACCATTTATTAGCTCACTATGCTAATGTTTCTAGATATGCATATCAAGAAGTAGGAAGGGAGCTGCTCTTGAGATGTAGTAGTTCACTGACTAAAAAGCAGCTAGAAAGATCAGCCAAAGAACCACCTCTATAATAAGAAGAGGCACTCATCCCCAAACTGCAAAGTATAGTTTACCAAAGGCCCTTCTAAATACAGTAAAGGAAAAATATTAGTGGTCAAATTGGGACTTCTTTTCCCAAAATATCCCCAAATATAAAATAAGATCCTTAAAAACATCAGTAAAAAATTAAAACAATTGAAATAACTGTTGAAATATTCCTGAAACAAATTTTTAAAATGTTGTGGAAAATTTCAACATAATGAACTATAGCCAATGTAGGCTAGAGAGTATAGAAAGTTGTTGTACTAAATGTCACTGAATGATCATGCAACCACTTTCAGTGTAACCAAATGCTATATAGAAAATTTATCCAAAGGTTGTGTTGCCCTCTCCTCCAGTTTTTGAATAAGGTTCGTAGCTTCTTCATCAGTGACATTAGTTTTAAGTAATTTTAGATGGTTAAGAAAAATTAAACCTGGTTAATTTAAAGTTGAGCAAAATGGAAGAATTTTTAAAAAGTGTTTTCTACCCTCTGCTTTTTCAACACCTACTTTCCCTCTTACTTTCCTACATGAAGTCCCTATCATATTCCACAATACCTATTTATGCTTCTTGATGTTGAAAAATTCTTCTCACTTATATAACAGCAGAGCCCTCTTTCTCAGTGTGTGCTGTTCTGTAGAGAAAAAAATAGTATACATTTTGAATTTGATAAATTAAAATGATTTCATTCTTAAAATATTTTATAGGAAAAGAAGAGCTAGTTTGTTCAGTGGCATTTTTCACTCCTTTTCTTCTAATCTTAACCGCCATCAATCTCTTGTGACACTCAGTCCCAAAAGCACAAATCCCATTAGGCTTTGTTTGATTAATAGAAATAATCATATAGTTGTGTGGTTTCTAGATCATGTGATATAGTCCAAACCTAATTTTGGCTGAAATTATTATTTCCCTTTCAAATATAAATGAAAGTGGAAATAGATTCAAAATATGTTAATAAATCCTAGTTTTTTCAGTATAATGGATTCTATGTCATATGTTGGATGGCTATAACAAATTAAAGTAGTACATAAATAAAATAGGGGTATCAAACATAAAGTTATCTGATAATTTTGCAGCAAAGAAAATAAGGAATAAATTCCTTTCAGTTCCTGGCTGTTAATTAATGCACAATGTCAACTCTTTCATACTGTCATTCAGATTTATACAAGAGTATACGGTGACTAGCTTTGTCATTCTTGTTGATGCTACTGTAATAATGTTTTGTTAGCATTTTATCTGTTAATGTTTAGATTTTATTGTTTAATTGTTGTTTAATTATTTGTACTATAAATGATTTAGTGGTAAGTAATAAACTACATAAATTTTGGTACATTTAACAGTAAAGAAAATAATCAGACCATAGTTATTTATCCCCAGTCCATAATCCTATTTTATCTTTAGTCTAAAGATCACTAGGCCTATTTTACAGTACTAGAAACATTGTATGTTTTGTTGGTCCTTCACAAACAATATTAGAAAGAGGATAAATTTGATTTGTTAAGATCATAACATTATAATTACTTTAAGGTTATCTGAAAACATTTCTTGTCCAGCATGACTACAAACCGAGGCACATGAAATGCTGTTACCTTCCCAACAAAGTGGTATCTATTTTTCTATTCACATTTGCATGCTTTCAAACTGCTAGGTGGGTGGGATCTGGGGCAAGGAATGGGAACTCATCCCATTGTGCAGCGCTTGGGTCCCAAACCTGAGGTTTCAGCTTTCTCACTGACAAGTTCAGAGTCTTTAACTGCTGAGCCATCACATCCCTATTCCACTACTGTATCATATGCTAAAATATGCATGTTTATTATGGATTTTTTGAATTAATCATACCTTGTCAATAGAATCAAAGTTCATAATACATAAGGGGATTGTTTGTGTACATAATCATTAAACTGTATATGCACTGGAAGCAAAGAAATAATTTACTTTTCCTTCCCCTTTTCATCTACTTTGTAGAATTTCTGCTGATTATAAATAGAGCACATGAGAGTATGAACGATGGTAGAGAACATGACAAGCACCTTTGATATAGGTAACATCTCAAAAGATCCCTCCCCCCAGCAAAGTCATTAAATTGTGCAGTGGAGTTTATGGCTATATAAGAAATATAGTTAATATTTCTCAGCTCAACCTGAATATTTCTTTTGAAATTAGTTATGGATTAAAGTTAGACACTATACCTGTATCTGATTATTACAAAGTAGGTAGTTTTATAAAGATGGATAGATTCGAAAATTACTTGGATAGATTTCTACTGGTAGAATAGAATTTTCTCTTTTTCTGTTATCCTTTGTCAATTCAAATCTGTTCAGAGAGTTGAGAGGAGAAGATTAATTCTGTTTTATTGAAAAATATTGTTCTACTAGTAAATAGCCACAATTCCAAAAGATTCGAAATATTTACTGTTTCCAAATATTTTAGAGTAAATGTTGAAAGGTATTAAATATTACAGTTTCACAAATCTACTGTCAATAATTTCAGACTGGAAAAAACCCAGCAGCCTGGATGAGGCTTTATAAAATCAGTGGAAAATATATTGGTGGTTTTTTTACATCACATGACTTGTGGATCAACTTACATTTCTGTTGCAATAATTATGATTTTCAATCATCCCGTATAGTTCTTAGGAACAGACGTTCTTCCAGTAATGTAGCTCTCAACTATATAGAACCTCTCCTACCCTTCAATGTTTTATAATATATAAACTATATTGTATGGTTAATAGGATTGTATGTACTCTAAAACATTTAAAGATATTTTAACAAACATTTTAATATGGTTTAAATGCAGATGTAACTATTACTTAGAGTTCTCTCATTAAGTAGCAATAAATATTTCTTTCCAACATTTCATTTCATTACATTACATAATTTTATTTGTATTTTGAACATTTTGATAAGCATTGGTATTAATACTGTATGTTTTATATAAATAAAATTTAAGTTTATATTATTATGTATTATTTATTGATTCTTAATGAGATTTTTTTTCTTTTTTAATACAAATTGTTACTTCGTAGCAGATGTTAGAAAGTTAAATATTAGTATAGTAGGAGACCTGTGTGGATTAGTGTTGAGTGTCAAGGATAAAAGATAATGTTCAATTGTATTATTATTTAGCTCTATAATGCAGGATTATATAGTCATAATCCATTCAAAATTAAACACTGCAAGCTGATAAATCTAATCAGAGTAAATCCCATTGAATTTTGTGGAATATACTTCCAGATAAATTTATGTAGGATAGCAAACATCAAGGTTTACAAATGAAGGTGAATATATGTATCCCAGGATAATCTTGCAGGATCCAATCTGGGTCAGTCACCGGGACCAGAGGTTTTGACTTCTGAGCTTTTAGACTAGTTAAAGAGAAGTTCCCTGAAAATGGTCTCTAGCATGAGTCTGAAAATTCGGAAATCAAAACATCTGGTCTTGGTGACTGACCCAGATTGAGTCTTTCATCATCAAGTCCTGTTGATTGAAGTGGGATCTAAGCAGATAAATAAATCTTTCCTTTCCCAAAAGAATATTTATTAATTTTAACTTGATTTTGCCCAATATTAACAGGAATGTTCCAATAATTTAGAGGAACTGGAAAAAAAAAACTTTTAAAAGTGCAGGTTGAAGCCCTTTCACTAGTTGACTTCTAATGCCATCTAATGGCTGATTCCTAAAATGTATAAAAAACTTTTACCATGGAAAAACATGCCTTTTACAATACAAATGCACTCTAGATTTTTAAATGAGACATATTGGGATTCTGACAAGTTTCATAATTGATATAGTATAAATAAATAAAGCAGTAGTAAATGCTATTATATATCACTTGATTTTTTTCTTGATTTAATTATATAGATTGGGTTTTCTAAGCTCTAGTTTTTCTATTGCTTTTATTCCAATGTGGTTATTTATTTGATATTTACTGTTCTCTTAGAATTAGAATTTTAATGGCAGTGATTTGGATTTTGGTATATTCAAATTTCATACTTTTTTTGTTTTAGTCACTTAAGCCCCTGTCACACTGCACCAGCGGATGGAAAGAGGATGTAAAACGGAGAAAAACACTTGCCATCCGTTGGTTAACGTGATGCTTCCGTTTTGTACTCACTGCATACGTTTTGCTTCCTCTCTATCCGTCCAGCATCCGTCTATTGACATTTCATCCGCTCAGAGGGTTTTGAGCTGCTCAAAACTTTTGCGCGGAAAATGTATCCAATGCGTCCATTCTGTATTCCGCTAGGTATCCACTAGGCATCCGTTCTGCATCCGTTACGCATCCGCTATATCCGCTAGGCATCCGCTACACATCCGTGTAACTCGATCCGCTCCAGTGGTAAACGGACGCAGGGAGGAAACTGAACGGACGCGGAACGGATGCAGAACGGATGCAGAACAGATGGAGAAAGGATGAAAGCGGATGCAGCTCACAAAGAAAGCATTTAAAACGGAAAAAATGTTAGCAGAGGGGACCTATCTCGGATATTAAGGATGTCTAGAGGATGCCTAGAGGATGCAAAGGGACACATAGTGGAAAACCTGTACTGCCTATAAAAAGGGGGAGCAACTCATCTGGATCTCACTTTCAGACCATCAGCCCAGCTGTGCAGACCTCTGCAGCCTTCATCTGGATCTTTCTCTTCCACAGCATCCAGTCATGTCCACCATGGATCGTAACAAAATCCTTTTGACAGCCACCATCGTTCTGCAACAGTGCGAAGCCATCTACAGGCTCTGTGAACTCTACTACAGGAAGAAAAAGAGGCGGCCAAGAAGTGTCTGGGTCTTCCACATCATCCATTGATCTCCATCATGGATCATCGCACACTCCTTTTGGTAGCCGCCATCATTCAACACCAGAACCAAGCCATCTTCAGACTGTTTCACCTTTTCTATGCAAGGAGAAGGAGACGTCCAAGAGCTGTCTGGGTCTGAAGATGGATCGGGAGAAGAGTGGAGTTTGGACTCTATGACAAGCTGATGGTGGAGCTGAGGAATGAAGACCCTCGTGCATTCCAGAACTTCATGAGGATGCCACCAGCCATGTTTGACGAAGTCGTGGAGTGGCTGAGACCCAGATTGACCAAGGCAAACACCAACTTCCGGCCCAGCCTGGACCCTGAACTGAAGGTGGCAATGATTCTGTGCCACCTGGCCTCTGGGACCACATACAAAAACATGCAGTATGCCTGGAGGGTGCCACACAACACCATCAGCATTGTGGTCAGAGAAGTGGTGCAGGCCATCATCGAAGAATACATGGAGGAGCTCCTCCAGTGCCCCACCACTGAAGAAGGATGGAAGAAAGTTGCAGAGCAGTGGTATCAGAAGTGGAACTTCCCACACACCGTTGGAGCCATAGATGGCAAGCACATGGCCTGCAAAGCACAAGCCAAGTCGGGGTCCACTTATTTCAACTACAAGGGCTTCTTCAGCATCGTCCTCTTCGCCATGGTCGATGCTGACTACAAGTTCATGTACATCGATGCTTCAGGCAATGGCTCATGTTCAGATGCCCAGGTATACAACGCCAATGACCTCAAGGAGGGGCTGGAACGCAACCTCATCGTGGGCTTCCCAGATCAAGACCCACTGCCCAACGACACGCAAGATGTGCCCTACTTCATCGTGGGGGATGACGCCTTCTCCCTCAGAACCTACCTCATGAAACCCTACACCTCCAGACTCCTCACCCGTGAAGAGAGGATCTTCAACTACAGGCTGTCCAGGGCAAGGCGGGTGGTGGAGAACGCCTTTGGCATCCTGGCCAACAGGTTCCAGGTACTTCTCACCACCATGCAGCATCGCCCAGAGACCGTGAGGAGGATCGTGGAAGCTTGCTGCATCCTGCACAATCTCATGTGCACCCGCTACCCAGTGTTGCAGAACAGGCTCGTGGACCTCCAACAAGGCAATGGGGACATGGAGCCTGGGGAATGGAGGCAAGGGCAAAACCGGATAGACACTGTGGATGTGCAAGGCCCCAACAGAGCCTCACATGAAGGGAAGCGCAACCTCCTGAAACACTGGTGCAACTCCCCAGCTGGAGCGGTGGAGTGGCAAGACAGGATGATAGATGCTTAATGGATGCTTCCTTCAGCCTGTCTCATCACACTGATGAGAATGGGCCATGTATGTTGGGTGGGCCTACAATGAACAGGGCGTTTAATAAAGAGTTGTGTTTATGTTGACATGTGTGGATGATTATTACATTATTATTGATAATAAAGGGCCATAGGTGTGGCACCTGGGAGGGTGGACCATACAGTCCCACTATGCTTGCACTGGAGGTTTATCTATCCCACAGCTATTACCCCTCCCAAAGTTATCCCTGCTCATTCCACAGGTATCCCTGCCCATCCCACTACTATCTTAACCCATCCCACAGATATCCTAACCCATCCTACAGGTATCCCTGCCCATCCCACAGGTATCCCTGCCCATCCCACAGCTATTACCCATCCCAAAGGTATCCCTCCCCACCCCACTGCTATCTTAACCCATCCCACAAGCATGCTAAGGCTTAAACCATTTCTAAAAGTTTCCAGCAAGACTTTATTAAAAAAAGAAATGAAGCAAGTGTGTGAATCAAAGATAGACTTTATTAACAACAAGCTGTAAAAGAAAGATGACCCAAGTCAAGTGTCCAAATAAAGTCCATCGGTAACCAGCCAGCCAGTCTCTGGCACTCCTCTTGGTCACTCAGAGGTGTGCCCAGTCTCAGGGGTGAAGGGTCCAGGTGCTGTGGAGGTGGCTGGTGCTGGAGTGCTGGTCTGAAGCCCCACTGGAGTGCCTGGCCCCGAGAGGACAACAGGTGACGGTGTGTTGAGAAAGCTCTCGGACAGCTGGCTCAGACCCGTGATGTTGAGAGCTCCTTCCTCCATGCCATTGGGTGTCAGCCCCAGTACCGACGACAGATGTACTGAGTCCGGGCTTGGCTGTGGGGTGGAGGAAGGAGCAGTGTAGTGGGGCTGTCTGGTCTGCAGCTGGTTGAGGACTGGTGTTGGTGGCATTGGTGGCGTCGGTGGCATCAGTGGAACCGGTGGCAACGGTGTCATCCGATGACTGTGCCTGGACTGGGAAGGGCTGCTGCCTGTGCTGCTGGACCTCCTGGTAGCCGTAGCCCTGGTAGGTGAGGGCCTGTGGAAAGCCTTGGAATGGGAGGGACATCACCTGGGGTGGAGGAGCAGACCTGGACTGGGTGGGAGCAGGTTCCTCTGGGTCTGAAGGGTTGTGAAGCAGCTCGGTGATCCGGTCCTTCACCACCTGGTACTGGGGTTCCGCCATGTCCGTGAGGGTCTGGTTGACATAGGTGAGGAAGGGCTTGCGGTTGTAGGATGAGGAGTCGGTGTGGACCAGCTGAGAGAGGAGATCTATGCTGCTCCGGATGGTGTCCCTGATCTCCAGCAAGACAGTGTGGCTCTGCCCCTCCGGTCTGGCTCTCTGCCTTTCTGTGGAGGTGGAGCTGAGGGTGGATGCAGGTAGGGCTGTGGTGGACGTGCCATCTCCTTTCTCCCAACGTACCAGGGAGTCCTCCATGCGTTCCACCACGGTTACAACAGCTGTCCGCGGGTTCTCCGCCGTGGCATGCTCCACGGAAACCTGCCTGGAGACAGGAGCTGACTCTCGGCCGGAAGAGGACTGGCTCTCAGCAGGCTGCCGGAGAGAGAGGGTAGTGAGAGGGGCTGCTGGTGCTCCTCGGTGGCAGATCTCACCCTCCAGGAAGCTGCACCTGGCCATGATATAGGTCTCTCTGTCCGTCAGCTTAACCGTGGCCTGGCCAGGTGCAGCTTCCCGTACCAGGTGTGCATGTGCTTCCACCAGCCGAGGAGCACCTCCGAAGTGTAGCCCAGACTCTCCGCCTTCTCTCTCCAAGCAGCATGCTTCCGCTTGGTGTCCCTGTAGAGACGGTGTCCCTTCCGCCACAGATCGTCATTCTCTCTCCGCACCTCATCCTCATGTTCCTCCTCAATGGAGTATTGCCTCCTCTCCCGTCCCCACATATGCCTCTTCCTCCCTTTGGCAGGACCAGATGGGCCCTCATCAGAGGGGCTCCCAGGTAGTATGGGCTGCCCCTCCACACCACCACCAGCAGCAGCACCAGCAGGATCATCATCATCATCATCATCATCACCAGCAGGATCATAATCATCATCAGCAGCAGCACCAGCAGCACCAGCAGGATCATCATCAGCAGCAGCAGCAGGACCAGCAGAACCAGGATCAGCAGCAGCAGAGTAAGCACCAGCAGCGCCAGCAAGACCAGGAGCACGAGCAGGACCAGGAGCACGAGCAGGACGAGCAGGATGAGCAAGACCAGGACACAATATACCCAGCTTTGGATGAACTGCAGAATAAATATAAATGGATATAAATAACATTCAATACATCTGAACATGAATCCTTGATCGCCATTTAAATTTGGTGACATTTTAGAATAGCTGAAGGTATCCCTTGTCATGGACAAACTCCCATGCCTTCCACGTATGTTTGTGCAGGACGAGCAAGTCCAGGAGTACGAGCAGGACCAGCAGGACGAGGAGCAGCTTCAGCAGGGTACGCACCAGCAGAAGCACCACCGCCAGGAGCAGCTTCAGCAGAGTAAGCACGAGCAGAAGCACTACCGCCAGAAGCATCATCATCAGCTCCTCCAGAAGCAGAAGCCCCAGCAGAAGCAGAGTCAGGGACGGGGCGGGAGGGTGGCCCTGTTCCTCTTGCCAGGGATGGCGGCATTTTGCTGCTTTCTCTTCTTCCCCATGGTTGTGGGGTTGCTGGCTGGCAGGGAGGCTGATAGGCAGGAAGGCTGGCAGTAAGGCTGGCAGGCAGGCAGGCACCAAGGCTGGCAGGCAGACTGGCTGGCAGGGAGGCTGGAAGGCAGACTGGCAGCAAGGTTGGCAGGCAGGCAGACAGCAAGGCTGGCCAGGAGGCTGGGAGGCAGGCATGCAGGCAGGGCAGGCAAGGCAGTCAATGCGTCCGGCAGCAGGTCTTTCCTCCGAATGGTGACCTGCTTCCGAACTGCTTCCCTTTATATCCGCGGGGCTTACGCAATGCATCCCCCCCGCATGCGCAATTAACGCCAGGCATCTGTTAGGCTTCCGCTGTTCATCCGCTAGGCTTCCGCTGTGCATCCACTTCATCCGCTGTGCATCTGCTTCATCCATTCCGCGTCCGCTCTGCATCCGCTTCATCCATTCCGCGTCCGCTTTGCTGAGGTCCCCCGGAAGCCTAGCGGATGTGCCATCCGCTCTCATCCGCTTTCCATCCGCTCTGCGTCCTCCCCGCGTCCGTTCCTTTCCGTGTTATCCGCTCTGGTTATGCCATTTTTTTCCCCTTTTGAGAGCGGATTACAACGGATGGAACATTTTTCTCATCCGTTCTGTCCTTTTTACTAACGTTTTGCATCCGTTGGGCAGTGTGACAGGGCATTTAGTTTTTAATTATGCTGTTCTTACCATTATTATCTATGTATATTGCCAGAGTTGAGAAATTATAGATCCAGAGAGACAAGAAAAGAATTTCTTATCTTATATCCTGAAATCTCTGCACTGGTTCATTGATATTTAGTACTTCAGTGCTTATCATGACCTGTAAGAAACTGATTCTGGACTAATGCAATTTTCTTAACATTGTGTAAACCTTGTCATCTATGCTACCACTTTATTAATAAGAGTTTCTTCAGTTGTAGGTGATGGAGGACATAATAGTGCTTACATTATGTCCAAAGAAATAGTCGCATTTTGCTTCCTTATCAACCCTGATGGGTTGGCCCTTGACATTCCACACCTGGACCCATTATGGAAGCTTTCCTTTCAGGACTGCCTGCTGTGACCTATCATCTCATATTTTCATCCTAGCCTAATGCCTCAATTCAGTGGCAAGTTGCAATGAAGCCAGATCAAAGTTAGAAGCTAGCCTAAGATCATATTGCATATCAAGACACAGGTAGCCATCACTTATTTCCAGAATTATGATTCCTTCAGCCTGTTGACTGCATGGCACGAAAAAAAAACAAACCAAATTTGAGCTTTGCTCCTGTTATAAATAGTGCTTGCATTTTACACTTGGCAATTGCTAGATTTCTTCTTTAATGATTCCACTAGTTAATTTAACTTCAAATTGAATTGACTTTTAAAGCAAAAGTATATTAATTGGCTATGATGGGTTTCAAATAAAGCCCATATTAGTTTCATTTGTACACAAGGTAGATAACATTTCACTGACATCATTAATAATTAAGCTATCAATGACATGCAGTGAGATAAATATACAAGGCCATATGCCATTGGAAATTGAGAGTCAACACTTTATGTAAGTTAAGAAAACATTACAGATACAATTCTATTTTATCATACTAAATAATATTTATAGATCTATATTCAAATATAGTTGAAATTTTAAGTGTGAAAAAATACTGATTTTGTGGTAAAGGATCATGTTTTCTATTTTTTTTAATTTGCAAAAGAAAAATAGAAAAATTTCGTAAATTCTTGATCATTCTTTGTGTATATTATATTATATATATATATTAATAATATATATTAACAATATTAGACCAAACTATTCAGGCTTAATAATTTTTTTAAAGGATTGAAAATGTATCATTTATTTAAAATTTTAATATGTTTCATAATGCTATTTTGAATAATTATTTAGGATGTCACTGTAGATATATAATTGGTATCAATTCCTGGCATTTAAGCTGAGGAGTTAGTATTTCTTTCTGTAATGAATTAATACTCTTTCGGTTTTATTTATATCAACTTAAATACCAAACACTGTACTGAGGTGGTATACAGCATACTGTACTGTACCTCATTCTTTATTTGGAAATAGAAATGCTGCTTGATGACATTTTTTCAATTGAATTATAGATTTATTAAATGTATTAATATAAAGTCATGTCTTCTATATAAAATTTGTTTATACTCCTTAAAGATGATCCAAGTGTGCAAATTGATATAAGATAGATAACTTCCAAAGACATATATTTGTCAATAAACTGGGTCTAGATGATGCTAAAATTGCATCCTCTTTCCTGTATTCCCTTAAACCCAGTAAATAGCATTAGATAAGGGGTTTATTCAAAGGTCAGGTAAATATACTTGATTACTGCATTGTAATTAATATTCTGATTGCATTAAATATGATTTGTATACTAATATCAATGTTGCTTTAATTACTGATTGTGATGAACAGGACTCCTTTGTTTATTGATAGGAGCACAATCTGCAATAGTATTTATTTTGAAAGATAGTCTAATTGTTAGCTAATCCAGAAAGTAATACGGATATTTTGAAGTTTTCCTGCCACTTTCAAAATAGGATTATTGCAGAATGTCAGTTTCTCATGAGAAAAAGATTAGATTTAAACTTCCTTACTAACCTCATTCAAATATGTGTTATAACTGTTAGTAGTAGGAAAACAATTGAGTTCTGGAGCCAAGCTTCTACTGTAGCAAAAGTGAAAGTAGTGAAATCATATTTGTGCTCTTAATGGTTTTTAAGATAATCCATTTGTTAAATCAAATTTAATAATTAATTTTTTCATTTTTAAAAAATGTAAGTTACAAAGTATGTAATGTATTCAGGTCACTTCAACTATTGTTGGGAAAAACAGAATAATATTACAAATAATAATTACTGAAAAGTCCTGTCATTTATAATTTGTCATTGCATGTCTAAGAGAAAAAATATGAAGCTAAGTTCCTACATAAATATGAAAGAAAATGTCACATGGAAAAATGCATTCCTAGGTCTGTAAGGCAGAGATCCATAATTTAAGAACCCAGTATTACATGTATCTACAAAAACTTTGAATATGGTTCTCAGATATCTCAAATGTTTTTATCAAATTATAACTTGGAATATGATGGAGGAGGATTTTTTTGTGTTTGGAGAGTAATTAGTTTTATTTAATTGTAGCTAAGTGTAAAAATCAAAATTCAATTTTGTTTTTCAAATGTCCACAAAAAGTTAATGCCCCAGTTTTAAGTGCGTCAAATAATTCTGAACTACTGCTACCATCTGTATTTATAAATGACAATAGCAGGACATTGAGTAAATCTTGGATTTACGATCATTTAAAACATAAACAATATTTTTTTAAAAAATGTTGAATTTTTCAAAAAAAATATTTCCACAGTCTAGGAATCTTGTGGCTTCAGAAGACTTTTCTCTCAGATTGGGAGATGTTATACAGTTAGTCGTTTTAACAAACTATGACATTAAGGAGACTTATGGCTGGTCCTTGTAGTTGCAGCTGTTGCTACATACCTGCAGTCACATGATCATGTTTTGAGTGCTTGGCAGCTGGCTTGTGGTTATGTGATGACAACCTTGGCTATTAGCTTCTGACAAGCAAACACAATGGGAAGATGGCAGGAGGTTCCACAAAGCAATCATGTGACATTATTCCAAATGACCACACAGGACTTGCCTAATGATGACCACAGGAATGCTACAACTGCCATTGCAATTCAGTGTGGTCATAGCACATTATATTGTCCTAATTGTCATTGGTAAGCAAGGACTACTTGCATATGAACTAAATGTTGCTTTTTCCTGCCTTTTAGCCTGGCTTTGCTTTGCTCATAAGTTAGCATACATTTTCTTCCTTCCTGAACAGTTCCACATACAGTTTCACATATTGTCTTGTTAGTTCTGACATCCATGTGGTCACTTTGCTCAAATACTGCTGTCCCAGCCCTCCCAGACATGGTTGCTAAAAGAATGGAGCAAAAGAGCTGCTTTCTGAAAGAGAATAGGGAGCTCCCCTCCAGGCACAAAATCGGTGTGCTGGACTGAAGAAAGGAAGGTTGGGGTCGCAATGATTCGAGCTTCCTTTCTCTAGCCAAGAGGAAAGCCCAGGCTTTCCTCTCCTTTCTTTCTTTCTAGTCCAGGGTAGGGAACTGGTGTGATGCACTGGACAAACAATACTAGGAGAGTTTCATTTTTCTGGAGCAGCATGGCATTTGCTCTATCTTCCTTGGATTTTCTAGCCTACAGTGTGGAGGGGAGTTGATGTACTGTGCTATAAAAACAAAGGAAATTGAAACTTTCCCTGCTGGTTTCCCAGTTGACTTTCTTAAGAAGCCAGAAGGGAAGATTGCAAATGCTAATCACATTTTCACAGAGAGCTTAGCAACTTATTGTAAGTGCACAAGTATAAGCCAACAGTCCAGATTGCAGTCATGTGGCTGTAGGGGCACTGCAATAGCCCTAATTTCAGGCAACAATTGTAAGTATTTTCATTCAGTGCCACTATAATTTAAACAGTCATTGAGTGTAATTGAGGACTACCTGCATGACAATTTTGCTGGAAACTGGCATTTATTTTTGATTTGTGGCAAAACTGCCCCATGATGATCAATAGATTCACGTAACAATCATGGTGTTTATTTAATGACTACTGCAAAATATTGTAAAATTAAGCATGGCCACATGGTGACCCTCTTCACGGCCATCATGATGAAGGGCCAAAATTGTGGGTTCAGGTATGATCATAAGTTGAGGACTACTTCCATTATGTAATTGCATATAATTTAGGGTGAGATATGATCATCTGATTATTATAAATTGTGTTAGTCTTGCACTCTGATGATGGTTTGTTTCTTCTAGTATCTCCTGAGGCAGTTGGATTTCTATCAGCAGTTGGGGTACTTATCATCTTGCTGTTGATTCTTCTTCTGTATATTAACAAGAAAATGTGTTTTGAAAATATTGGAGGCCTCCCAGACCTCAATTCCCATTACAGTGCCAGAAAAAAATCACAGGACAAACTGCGTAAGTATAAAATTCTGCAATGTATGATTTTGAAAGACATAGGAAACTTTTAGGGAAGTAATATATCATGGAAGGAAAGTTTTTTTTGAAATAGAAACATCTGGTAAATTCCTAAATATTTTTATTAACGTATCTGTAGTGCTTGGCCATAATTATCTACTTAGGGAAATTATTTCATTTTAATTAGTTGAAGCTTTAAAAACATTTGGAAAAAACACTCTCCTAAATACAATTAACAAACTAGATCATCATTCTAATTATATCAAAATAAATGTATTTTCTAAGATATATGAGATTCCTCAATATAATTAGCTAGAAGTGGAAGAGACTATCCATCTGAAGCTAAGATTAGTTATTGAGTTATATCCTTTCTGATACACTAGCCTTTCTGACTACTAAGTGCACCATCATAGCCTTGACCTGGATCTTGCTGCAGTATACCAAAACATGTAATTGATGAGTAGGGTGGATGGGTTTTGCCTTCTATTTACATTTAGTGCAACCAGAAATTAGATAAACCCATTAATTTAAATTAGGCTTTGTTGTTTATATTTCTTTAGATCACATCCATGCCTCTAGAATGTTTGTAATCTGGAATGAAGTTATGTTAGGGCATGTTTTATAAGTTCTTTATGCTAGAAAAAGGCAGGGGATGTATGTTATTGATTATTGGTTTGTACTAATCCAAAGCATATTCATTTTGGTATATTATTTAAATATTTAAACTTTTCCTTTGCAGGTGTAGAATAAAATCCAGCACCTGCTGTTCAATATTTTAAATATTTGGTAATAAGTAGTTCACTTTTACTATAATATTGTAGGAATCCTAGAAAAGGATTGATTCTGGCTTGATAAAGAAAATATTTATTTTTGTTTATTATTTTTAAGAAAATAAAACCAGAAGACTAATTGCAGGAGTGACACATTCACAATATTGTAATTTTCTTGTAAAATTAATTTATTAATGTAGAATTGAAATATGTCATTTTTCAAACATTTGCAACAAAATGTGAATCTTCCTTCTGTGTCTTCACTGGTTGACACGTTAAGTAATGCTGTAGATGATTTTACTAGTGCAGTTGGTGATGTCAGCTACATAGTAGCCGACTCTGTTACAGAGCAGGTAACAAATGTGTTCAGCAGTTTTCAGACAGAAACGATAATTATAGTACAAGAGGATAAATCTCTATTAGACAAAGATAAAGTAACATCATTAAATAATATTAAAAAAAAAATTGTGAGAGAAGAATGTGTACCAGAAGAAAAACACAGACCAAGTGCTTCTTCAAAAAAATGTACAAATGATGGTAGGGAATTTTTTCCTAATAAAAGCAAAGTAGATTCTCAGCAAAATGTTCCTGAACCAAATAATTTTTTTAATGAGACAAAAATTGGTGAGACACATGTAAAACATGCTCAGTGCAAAATTAATTACTTAGAAAAGCACATATCAAAAGATAATAGAGAGAATTACAGTACTTATAAGCCAGAAGAATTTCTTAATCAAGAACCAGATAGACAGTCATATACTGTATCAAACCAATCTAATGAAAGTTTGTGTGAAAAAATAAAACAAAAACCAACAGAACTTGACTTGAAAAACGGTAAAGAAGTACACAGTATTTCATTCAAGAGTTTGGAAGAAACTGAGGAACAAATACTCAAACTGCCAGACTCAAGATCTGAAAAACTAAACCATTTTCATGAAGTAAAAAAAAAGAAATACAAGACACTTGTGACAAAGCAAGAAGAAAATGTAACATCTGATCTTTCAAAGAAAAGTGAAAAGAAAAAGACTAAGTACTCAGAAAGTTTTTTAAAAGAAGTGAGTAGTAAGAAGACACCAGAAAAAGGTGAGGTGTCATATCATAGCCATACTTTATACATTCAACTTTTCCTGGATCTTTTACTACATTTTTCTTAGCTGTTTTATGGAATTCATTTATCTATAAAACAATTCTTTTTATGATATGTATATTTTTCTAGAGCTCTGTATCTCTGTTTTTATGAAAGTACAATTCATAAAATGGCTCTTTCTCTTTCACCATTTCCAAATTTTGTCTCTCTGGCTCAGAAGGGCTCTCTAATAAGAATATGTAATATTTGGATTTGAAGGCATAAAGGTGCTTCAGAGTATTGCAGCAGCACAAATTTAATTTCTGTCTCCTGTCACTCCTCAAAATAAGCAATGCTTTTTGTAGAAAAAGATGCTGTTCAGCCTCCAAAAGAAGATGTCTTTTGTTTAAGAAATGGTAGTCAGGTACCCTGTTCATATTGCCAGGTACTCCAAAAATATCATTTCGTGTTCAAATCCAAAATAATATACATCCAAAGTTTCAAAACTGATGATGAGAGGTTTCAGAGGTTTTCAGACAACAACAGAGGATCAGAGAGTCAGTAAAAAAATGGTTATCTAAATTGATTTGCATAATTTATTGACATCATTGAGGTTTCAAAACATTTTTCTGTACTGAAAATCGCTAGTTTCTTATCATTTTAAATGCTTTCCATTTTTCCTCTGTTCTTCATTGATCTTTGTAAGTGTTGTATTGAATGCAAATAATACTTTCCCTAGTTCACAAGGCATGCCTGGTCTGGCCCTTCATGAGCTGTTGGCCATAGGAGGCCTTCTTCCCTATTTCTTCTTCATGAAGAAACTGCAACATATGAGCATGGGAAGAAGGCCTCACATGGCCAGCTGCTGCCTCATAAAAAGCCTGACTTGATATGCTTGGTTAGCTGGGGCAGTGGAATGCAGGGAGGCAGGGGTGGTAGAGTACAGATTGACAAAAGGCCAGAAATGGAGTGAAATAAGTGGGTGCAGGGAGTTGAAGCACCTGTGCAGTCATAAGTGAGCAGACTATCAAGGGCTTGAATTTTGATCACATGTCCACAGTGGTCCTACAATAGCGTAACTTTGGGGATGGGTATAGTATCTTTAATTAAACCACTGTTAAGTTTGAACAATCACTGAATGAATGGTCATAACCACAGATTCAGCAGGTTTTCACTGGTTTGCTGGAACGTTAGTTAACTGTTTATGCAGTTCGGAGAACCGGCTAAAAATAAAGTGCAAGAGAGGGTTTTTTTTCTCTATCTCCCTCAGTTAATAGCTGGGGCAGAGAGACAAGAACCACTTAACAGTTGCAACTGGAATGCAGCCAATACACGTTGAATCAAGTCAATAAACAACTGGTAGGATTAGGGCAGGGAAACCCATCAATCACCTATCTAGTGATGGGATTAACCTCTTCCCTTCAGGAAGAAGACCAAGATTACAAACATTTTCATTATAAAAAGTATTAAGTAACACTTCTGTGATCAGCCGATACTCCCTGGAGTTCCCCAAGAACTTTTATATCTGCTGCAATGTTGGCTACTACTTGTTTCTTCCTGGGGGAAAAGATACAGGAGAGGACAGTGATGCAGCTTCATCATACAGGCCTTGAATTTAATGCATGTGTGGTCAGACAGCTGTATTGCTTCTGCCGTGAAGCACCTAATTTAAAACATAGAGCACATAGATTAATAGAGTTGGAAAAGTTAATGGCATCTGCTCTTAGTTTCCCTCTCAGCTCAGTCATAATTCAAGAACTACCTGTATGAATGTTTAGAAATAATAGTAAATGAAAACTGGCAACATAGAAATTACAAAGTCAAAATGCAGTTCTTCTCCTGTTTGTTAAGAAAAATACTTGTTTTAGACACAACTCCTGATGACTTCCTGGAATCATTTGTTAGTCTGCACAGCAACAATACAGAATTAGTTTCCTATGTTTTCTGCCACCGTATTTTTGACTTCTTAGTCTAACTTGAAACCTTGGAATTTTCTTGTGATCTCCTTTTCAAATATTAATAGGATCTAATCCTACTGAGGGTTTCTGCTCAAAAAGAAAAACATGTTTTCTTAATAAGGATATGTATCCAACAAACAGAATAGTGTAAACAGCTTATTTCAGTGTTATTTATAAATCTGATACCCAGATTTCTAGGAAGAAAAATGAGAAATTCAGTGAAATAATTAGATGGGACAAAATAAAACACAAATGGAGGAATTAAATTATTTCAAAAAGTTACAACAAAACTCAGATTTAGAAAAATAGCTCTGATATTCCTTGAGAACCTGATTATTTCTTCACTAGACATTTTGTGCTTTCTGAAGCATTAATAGAAATAATAAATGAAAACATGTTGATTGCCTGGTTATTTTGATATTTAAGCTTCGCAGTGTTTAGCTAAATATAACTTGAAAGTGGTACCATCTGTTAATTTTTTTTCTTTTTCCCAAAATAGATAACTTATACATAAATAAAGACCAGCATGGTTCATCATCGGAGAGCGAAGATGAAGCACTGGGTAAATACCATGAAGCCTTGTCAAGAACACAGAGTTCATGGCCACCAGCAGGCAACAGTAGACAACAGAAAAATTATCGTTGGGAAACCAGACAAAAATATAGCCCATTGTCTGCAGAGTTTGATGGGTATAGTAGTGAAGCCTCTGTAGATGAAGGTATGACATAATTTGCTATTGTTCTAGTTTTTCATATTTATTAAAACATATTTTAAAAACATTGCACTTGTAAGATTAAAAACTATAGATGACAGTACACTCTAAAAATGAGTGTACTTTTGAAATATCTTAGGATTTGAAATAGATTAGGATTTGAAATAGTTTAGGATTTGAAATAGTTTAGGATTTTCAATAGTGGTGAATATCTGTAGCTTGTGGGTTGGTTTCCAGGCTAGGTAATATCTTCAGCAAAGTTTGGGACAGAAGAATACTGATACTGACATCCCTCCCTAAACTCCGCTGAAAGTCTTACCTAGCGGAAACCAACCCACAAGCTTGGAGAATGAACCTTCACCCTCAGTTTAGGATTTGTGGGTAAAAAAAATGTTATTTGTTTTCTAAGTGCTTAGTGTACGTGAAGACAATTTTAAAGCAAGCAACATATGTGAAATCTTGGTTTAAAAGACCAGTTGGTAAGGAAGGGTGTCTGTTGTTCTGATTATTCATTCATCATAACAATTTTCTATCACTTGTATGAGGATAACATGAGCATTGATACAAATTACATTATGTCAATTTTTGTCAATTTCATAATTACGCAAATGATAATTTTTCATTCAAATTTTCATGTTCATTATAGAAATGATAAAATTGGTTATCTGGGCTCAATTTAATTGGGTGGCTTTTGAAAAAAATGGATGAGAGTCCTTGGGACTATAAGCTCTGGTACCAGTGTATCTTAGACCAATGTCCTTCCTGGCTGATCAAAGCCTCCTAAGAACACACAACTGGATTCAACTGATAGTAAATGGAAGGGTATTTCCATCTACTTTAAAGGAAGTAATAGTCTGCCCCTCCTCATGAGGCCATGCCTGGACCCAGTAACACCGGATAATTTTTTGCCAATCTTCATCCTTCTTTTGTTCCTCTTTTGGAGGAAATGAATTATCCGCATTATCGGTTAGGTTTCAGTCTGGAGCATAATACTGAGGCAAAATTGCTCATGCTTGTCAGTGATCTCTAATGGAGCTAGAATGATGGTAAAGCAACTATCCTGGCCTCTTATATCACCCAATGGCTTTCATTACCATTGACCTAATGTACTTCTGGATTATTTATGCAGACTGGGAGAGACTCCAGTTTCCACCCTATGAGAAGGGGGGGGGCGCAAACTTTTATTGAGAAGTTAGTAGGTCTGCATCTCGAAAACACTCGGGAGGAAGTGGGTTGTCTGGGTCTATACCTAGAAAACCTAGATTGTTTTTTCTTAGAATACACTGTATTTATAGAAATAGATTATGTCATAACTTCCCGCTATGAGTGAAGTTCTACTTATTTATGTTATGATATGAAATAGAAAATGGGAATAGTGTTGGGCAGTCATGTTAAGAGTCTGAAGGCCATAACAGATGTTTACTGTTGCATTATTGGAATATAGTAATCAGTTGCAGTATACCAAGCCTGTAGTTTTTTAAGGAGCAGTCTGATATTTGTAGGATAATAGGAGGAGGAGATTGTCTTTTAGACAGATTTTTTTAAAATAAATTTGATTTTTTTTTGCATTGTTATTGTCTTCTACAGGACTTAGTCATTGTCATGTTTTTTAAATTAAAGATTGTATTATTTTGTTCATTGTTGTAGACTTCTTTAGAAGATAGAACACATAAATTAAAAATGTTAGTAGTAATATAAACAAACAGGGATGTGGTGGTTCAGTGGCTAAGACTCTGAGCCTGTCGATCAAAAGGTCAGCAGTTCAGCGGTTCGAATCCCTAGTGCCGTGTAACGGAGTGAGCTCCTGTTACTTGGCCTAGCTTCTGCCAAACTAGCAGTTCGAAAGCATGTAAAAAACACAAGTAGAAAAATAGGACCACTTTGGTGGGAAGGTAACAGTGCTCCGTGCACTTTTGGCATTTAGTCATGCCAGCCACATGACCACGGAGGCGTCTTTGGACAGCGCTGGCTCTTCGGCCTTCGAAACAGAGTTAAGCACTGCCCTCTAGAGCCAGAAACGATTAACACGCATGTGCGGGGAAACCTTTATCTTTTTAATGTAAACAATCAAAATATGTTTATTTTACTGAAACTAGTTTAATCTGTAATATGGAACCTCAGTACTTTTTCTAGGAGTGATTTGTACTTTTCTAGGAGTTAATTGGAAAGTTGATAAAAATAGACTGTAAGGAATCACTAACAATGCTGGTAAGAGAAATCCTATTGTAGCCTTAAGGAAGAGAGGAAGAGACAAATAGCTTAATATTCTTTCTTGATCTGTTACTTTGGGCTGTGCAAAATTTCAATTGCTGTTTTCTTTTTTTTTTTTTCCAGCATAGTTTCCATAGTGAAACTATATTGTGGGAATCTGGAAAATTGATGGTCCAGATCTGTTGTTTGTTACCTAAGAAACTATGATGTGTCATTCCTAAGCAGTGGAATGTGCTTTCTTAGGAGTTTTATTTGGCTTCTGCTTATTTCAAGGCTTTTGAATTGCTTTTATCGTGTGAATACTGTTGTATATTTTAGATAAAAAATCATATTGCTTTTATGCATTCTGTATTTTTATTATATTGTTATAATTCATTATTGACCTGGTCAAAATGATAGATTTGAACTAAAATATATAATTACATAATTACTATATGTGTCAGACATAGTGTCACACCCAACAATGAATCTCCTCTCTCCAGAAACTTAATATCACACTCAGTACTTAACTGAAGAAACTTCTTGGATGTGACATGACTAGATAAATAGTTTTTATTTTAAAAATAAAAAGCATACATTAAAAGCAATAACATCAAGCTTTTGTTCTGCATTTATTTTCAGTTTCTAATCACATTTCTTAGCAGAACTAACAAAGTTATTTATGGCTAGAAATAGGTACCCAGACTTCAGAGTACTACTGTACACAAAAATCAGATTTCCTTATCCCGTCCTTTTTATTGAATGTATGAGATTTAAATCTTTTGAACCTCCATTCGTTTGGATCAAGAAGTTCCTGCTCTTGAGTTGAGAAAACAATATCTCCTGAACAACTCTGAAAATATAGCTAGAATTATCCTTAAAAATTAGGTTAAGGTAACCTATAAAAACAAGCAGAGGAATTTGCCCCAAAATTCTTTTTTTTTTTCTGTAGAAATTTAGGTAAAGGTTTAGATTTATTTTGATTTGTGCTGATTTATAAATGTTAGATAAGACATTTTGTTTCTTGTATTTATGTCTCTATAACTTGGGTAATAATTAATATATACAGTAGTTGGAATGAATTCCATTTTACGGTCTGTCCTAATAACATTCCTTGAGAAGAGGAAGATTATAATATCCTGAACTATTATTGTAAATTAGCAGTTTGTAGCTGACTAGTACCATCCTGTGGTCAAACTGTAATGCTGCATCTTTGTTTTCCTCAGTTGAAAATAGCTGTTTCATCAAAACCCTTGATCTACCTTTAATCTATCCTTCTTCCCATTAGAGTATGTTATTCTATGTTAGAATTTGAAGTTAAAATTTGATTTTTTTTTAAAAAAATCATCTTTTTCCCCTTTATATCACTTTTATGAATTGGTGGAATGAATTGGTCCCCCCAAAAGGTGAAGCAGCTGGAGCTTCTAAGGAACATGTTAGGAAGTAGTTCATAGGAAAAAAATTAGATTTTTTTCTAATTAGATTTTTTTCCTATGAAAATAAAAATGGAACTATGGTTTTTCAAGAATTTGCAGTTTTAATGTTTAACAAAAATGAGTAACTCTTATAATAGAAATAGATGTTAAGCACAATATGGCTGTTGGTATTTCATAAGTATTGATTTTGTTATCAAAAGTATCAGCATACTTGTCTTAAAATGTTCAAAGTCTATTTAGGCTTATTTCTAACTATTTCAGTGAAAGAACATGTTGAAATATGAGATATTACAAATGAATTTACTTTGAATGCAGGAAAACATTAATGAAGACCATTCAGTTATCCATCTGATTTGCAATGGAGAGATATCTGCCCATCCTAGGATATAATGGTAGAGAAAGCAGTAATCAGCACATCATTAACAAGATGAAAATACCACTAGCCTGCTCATGAAAGATCAGAGCTGAACTTCTGAAATTCTTTTCTCTCATTAGAAATGAAGACGATAAAACAACATTTAGGCCTTATATATGTATTATGTTGACATATATACTGAATAAAATAAAAATTGATACAAAATAAATGTTTAACAATATAGCATCCTTTCTAGCTTTTATAACTATGGATATAAAATAGTGAGCTACTTTTTTATTTGCCAATTCTTAAGAACAGTATTTCATGAAAAACAAATTTACTTCTTAAATTGTTTAGGGTGTTTACAGATACTACAGTAGTTTTTATTCTGTGGATACACTGTAGCATGAAGAATCTTGGATATTTATATTTTAGGAAGTATATCTACTATGTATTTCAAGGAACTTTTTCCAAAATGATGATCAGTAAAGTACTCAACTATCCTTATTAAAGGAAGTTTATATCACTTAAAGGGAAATTCCAAATAAAAATTACTGAGAAATGTTTGAAAGTATTAAAATGGTGGATTTGCTGATTAACTTTGGCTGTTGAGGTAATGTTTACAGGCAAACTTTAAAAACTTATGTATACTAAGGATCTTGCTTCAGTTCCTGGGAAGAAAAATGCAATGTCATAAAATTTAGAATATAAGTGATGAAATAAAGGTCATACAAGGACTTTAAAAAGTCCTTTTTTATCACTCACCCAAATGCCCTCTTGCTAAAGTAAATCGGTAGCAACTTTTCCTGCCTCTGGGATAAAAATTGAGACAGAAGGCCTAACGTAGACTTACCACGCTTAGGATAAACAAATTCCACAAAATTGCCCAAAAGACAAGAAGAAAATAATCTAGAATTAGAAAGATGTCTGCATGAATGGCATGCCATGGTCCATTTTGTATCCTGGCCTTTTGACTGATGCTTTCGGCTTCCAATTTTACGCGGGAGAAAACCCGAATAACC
>BLBF01000018.1:43132737-43144850 GCA_015471245.1 Laticauda colubrina | reverse complement strand
ACTTGGAGTTTGATTGATTGGTGTTTCTGGTTTCTTCTGTCTGTTTTGTGGCTTTGATTGGCTGGCAACACTCTGTTCCTGTGTTGGAGGCTTTCAGTGCAGCTTGGCTTCGTGTGAAAGGATGGCTGCTATCCATATATATTTATATATATATAAATCTGAGTAGTCTAATCACTTCATTACTATAGAATGCTTATCAGATTTTTCTCTAAACTTTAGCGGTTTCACCTGACCAAATTTCTCATTGAGACACTCTGGCATTTTGCTTTTAAAAACAACAAACCGCAATCAACTGCAGCCCTCTTGTAAGGCTATCTGCTTGGTTTGGATTTTAAGAAATTAATTTGCATGGAGTACCTTCCATCTGAAACTGATTTTATATAACTATACAGTCCTTCACAGTTGACACATACAAATCATTTATGAAGAAAAGTTTTCTTTGATGAAAACAAAGTTACCATACTTTGTTCATTAAGAACAGCTATGTACTAAAAATACACATTATAATGCAAGGTATATACGCTGTGTTTCAACTCCACATATTTTTCATGCATAAAAGGAATTTGTATATATGTGGGTGTAAAATAACACATTTTCTGCAGAGTAAGGGCACAATTCTAACTCAAGTGAAGTTGATTTTAAGGGCCTTTGCTATGCCTTGGAAGATAGAATGCTGCTGCAAACAATTCTAACGAATGGAAAGGTCTCAGATGGGCTTTTCTGTAAAAGGAGTTGATTTGGGATTAATTCCTACATCCAGAGCTGCTCTTGTTCCCCACATAGGCGTGCAGTTCCAGGTAATTTATCTGTTGCACCAAAAAACCCAAAATCTTATGCCACCTATAATTCTTAAAGTGGTTCTGACTCAGTTTGTTAAAACACCCGACAGTGTTGTTTTTAATAACAATATGTGGATGTCATGGACTTGTAAGTATCCTTCCACAATTGTTCCCTTATTACGCACTAAAAGGTGGCTGGATCATATTCATTTGTATGCAGAATTTGACTTGATGATCCTGTCCTTAAAAATGAGGTCTGTTCAATAAGTAATTGTAAACTCCATCCCAAAAAATCAGTTTAGTTTAATTTAGTTTAATTGATTGTCATTGCACCTCATACAACGAAATCTTCAGTGCACATCATGACCATTAAAATAAACACAAACACACGTCCTTCACCCTCCACACATTGAACCAAAAACCCTGACACCGCACCAATACTACACTATGCAGCAAAATTCAAAAGAGCTATTGCCCTGAGGTAGAAGCTGTTTTTCAGCCTATTTGTCCTTGTTTATAGACTAGGAAAGCCTTGTGCATTGTGGACATTAAATTAAAAAGAACCCTGAAAATTGTAGTTTGGAAAGACTTCAGAATCTCTGTCACTGTACAATGGACAGCAGTTTGTACAAAAAACATGACAGATGAGCTATCACATATAAGCTTCAACAATATGGACTTAGAGGATTTGGACCTACTTGTTTCTTACTTGGCTGTTTGGAATTTTGCAGGCCAGAGGTGACTTTGTATGATAATTAAATTGGTATTTAAATAGAGCCAAACCTTGGTTTAATGGACTGCTTGGGAAACAGGTGGCTTAAATTCCAGTACATCTTAAATCCAAAAAATTTCCTTTTTTTCCTTTATATTTCCAGTGACATAGTAGCCTTCTAATCAAATTGATTATTTGGACTGACTTTAAGAACAATTTTCCCCAAAGGTCTGTCAGCAAAAAAGTATTGTTCAGAATAGGAACCAGTTGGAGGAAAGACGTTGCTGTTGTTGCTATATCATCCATATATCCATTAGCTGGCTTTTTGATTAGTTGGTGTTCCCAGCAGCTTACTTACTTTCCACATTAGCTGCAATTCTAACATGCTGCTTCCACATTCAGCTTAACTTTTTCCCAAGATGCTACCTGACCAATTTCCCAGGCTTCTCAGCCTCCTTTTTTTATTCTTAATCACTGCCATCCCAGTATACTACCCATCAACTTACCTCATTCGCTGTACTTTCTGTTTTTTGCTACTAATAGGAATATAAACATAAAGTATCAGAACATCTCACCAATATGTCCAATTTTCCTAGCAATTTCCTTCTCTCACTTGGAAATAAAACATGAACTGCAGCATATCCATTTTGGGGGGAAACAAAGTCTATGGTTGGAAGTGCTTCTCCAAATAATGGACAAATGCATTCTTTTGGTATGCTATCCTGATAGGATACTGTCCATTATATCCAAAATCTGCTACTCAAGTCTATTTTTTTTAATTTACTCAAACCTTAAATTGAGGTTTTACTCTGATACAGCTTTGTATTATAATTGTATGCAGAAGTTAGAGTATATGTCAGCAGCCACCAACATAGTCTATATCTTAGATATAAAGAACTGTAAACAGCAAATGTAAATATTGCTGTTATTGGTCTTCATCTATGAACTTCTGTGAAAGCTAATGGAAGACACTGAGAAAAATAATAACATATCACACTTTCATTTAAATGTCATCAGGACAATGTTGACTCAATGGCCACAAAATAGACCTTGACCTTCTGATCTACCAATGATGTATCCCATGGTAGATAAGTTTATCCACCTTGCTGCTGATCATTCTCTTTTTACTTTTCATTCCATCTTTCCCAGCATTATAGAGTTCCCAATGCTTTTTGAATCATGTATCTAGAATATAAAATGAGTCTAGTTCATCTGTGCTTTGAATGAAGACTCTGATTTGGCATCTTTTATGATCCATTTATGTTTTGTTTGGGTTTTTTTTTTTTTTTTGACTCTCCATGATGTTCTTGATCATCTTTTCCGACACAGGTTTCAAAAGCATCAATACCCTTTCTATTCTGTTTTTTCAACAAGAAATCTTTGTTTCCATAGAATGTCACAGGAAAACCATTGTTTGCCCCAATTTTAAAATGGCAATCTTCATTTTCTAATTTAGCTTTTCTCAATATATATTCAGCATATATATTTCAGAGATATGGGAGAGTGTGTTAGCTTTGTCTCATTCCTTTGTTGATGAGCTAGTCTGTTTTGCTATGTGCCATCCAGACTTTATATAATTGTCTATAGGGTTGTACAAGGACAATAAATTGTTTTGATATTCCCATTTTCCTAAGTATAGTCCCCTGCTTGACATGATAGGCACAATAAAAGTTTTTTTCTATTAACAATGAATACATTGTGGGTTTTGACTTAAATGATCCAGCAATGTTGTCTCTTGTTCCCCAGTCTTATTTAAAGATTACTTGAACATTTAGAATGTCCCTTTTCATGTAGAACTGTAAATTGTGCTAAATGATGCTAAATGTTATTTTGCTAATATATGAAATTAAGGATGTTGTATGATACTTTGCACACTCAGTCAGGTCTCCTTTCTTTGGTATTGGTATGTTAGCCACTATTTTATTTTCTAGATTTTCTGACATAGTTTGGCTAGAACTTTCACATTAATCTAGCCATATTTCTATGGATATTCCTTCAATAAAGGTTTTTCCTATCCAGTTGTGACCAATTCTCGGGCTCGGTGCTCATCTCTGTTTCTTAGCTGAGGTAGACAGCATTGCCTGAACACTTTTCCATGGTCATGTGGCCAGATGGCTGTATGCCAAAGTGCACAGAATGCTGTTACCTTCCCACTGATGTAGTACCTATTTACCTATTTGCATTTGCATGCTTTCAAATGACTAGATGGGCAGGGGTTGGGAAGAGTAATGGCAGCTGACCCCACTGTGCAGCGCTCAAGTTTTGAACCCAGGCTGTCAGGTTTCCAGCTGACAAGCTCAGCAGCTTTAACCGTTGAGGCACCTTACCCCCATTCCCTTAATAACTGTAGCCCTTTTACTTGATTACCAAGTCTTTTGACCAAAGTGTTTTATCATCTACTAAAAGAGATTTTTACAAATAAGAAATACTTATAAGGATCTTGGATATTGATATCTACTGTACAGAATGTCAGCATGCACTTTCTATCTCTTTGATTTTTTTTGAATCAGTTAACATTTAACTATTGGTTTCTCTACCATAGGTATTTGAGATTGAAATCTTATGAGCTCAGAGATCTTTTGAAAGCCTTTCCTTATATCCATGCCTGTCTCCATCTTCATTTTTTTTTTTTTTACAAATGTCATTGTAGAACTGTATCTTCTCTCTTCTAACAGTTCTCTGAAATTCTTGGTTTTGGCTTCTTTTCTTGGCAGTTTTGATTGTTTTGATGTAGCTTTGCTTTCTTCTATTTCTTGTTCTTTGGCAGTCTTGTTTTACATTCATCTTTAACAACTTCTTTGATTTCATTCCATGGTTCTTCTGGTACATTATTAATGAAATTCAAAACCAAAAAACAATTCATGATGTTCTCCTTGAAAATGTTCAAGATCATAGCTGGAAATTGGATAACTTTCTTTTTCTGCATTGGCTTATTTTAGAATTTCTACATGAATAGTTCACAATTTATTCCACAGTCATCCCCTGGCCATGATTTTGTTGTTATGACTGAGCTCTTCTTCATCTTCTGTCAACAACATAGACAATTTGACTTCTGTAGTCCTCAACCATAACTGCTCAGAATTAAGTTGTAAGTTATGCCGATTATTAAGCAGGTCAGCATGTGACTGACCACGCTTGATTTTATGACTTCTTTTATGGCATGTTAAACTAACACCATGGCCATTAAGTGAACACCAAGGTCATTAGATAAATCCATTTTCTGCATTTTTTTTTTTTTTTGCTAGAAACTGAAAGTCAATGCTGGATTCTGGCAAAAAAAAATAACTTGTGGCCATGGGACTGTGAGATGCTGCAAACAGCCATAAATACCACAGGGAGAGGATAGCTGTTGGAATTTCAAATATGGGTCGTAAGTAGTACTGTAGTGGACCATCATAGCTTTCAGTAGTCAATTGAGGGCTAACTGCATTCCACCTGGTGATATTCATGTATATACTGGAGGTGTTTGGGTTTTTTGAAAACTGTGTTAGTAATGAAAAAATAATTGGATTGGCAGAAACTGATAAAATGTTTTGTTTTGTTTCTGTTTTATATGCCATACAATCCAATTATATTTTTATCCTTCCTTAATTATTTTCAATTTTGCCATTCTTATTCCAATCACAAATAGCACATTTTGTTTGCATGTTGTATAATTTCAGATTGAATGTGACCATAAAACTCACCAACACACTCTTCTGCATCAGTGCTTGGAGCCTAAATTTGGCTCCAAATATAATTGATAATAATAGTTGATAATAGTATCAACTATTATTGGGTCTTTGACTGCATTGTACCGAAGTACTGCATTTGTCTTAACCTCCCGCTCAAGTACCTTAAACTCATGCTTACAAGTATTATAGGTTTTGAATGAGTGGGGTAGTGCCTTTGTTATTATATCCTCTGGACGTTGGCCACTCCACCACCCTTTCCCAATTTAGCTGCAGCATCTGTAGCAGCCCAGTCTTTTAACTGTAGAAATATAGGAAGAATGAGGTTTGCAGCATTGCTGAGACCCATGGTAGCTCTCTCATTTCAGAATTCTAAAATAATTCGTATCTTGACTAGATTTGCTCTTGAATATATAGCCAAAAATTCAGCTAACAAAAGTATATTTTTACATCTAATTTGTCTGCTGGCATATAATTCAAATGAATGAGTTTAAAATAGCATTCTGCTTTAATTGTTTTGCTCAGTTTGCATTCGAATCCTTAAATGAAATCACTCTTGACAGGCTGCATTATAAATTTGTGTATAAATTGTATGTCCTTATTTTCACACAAAATCTATATGGGAGCATGTATAATAATTAATAAGTACATTAATAAAATAACTACTTTTCATCTTTAGAAACAGTCTTTCAACTGCAGATTTGCCAGTCATTATTATTACATGTAGCAGAAGCAGGCTTGATTAAAAAGAAATGATGAGAATAACAATGAAATGAAAGAGCAGACAACAAAGGGATATCTGAAATGCTTTTAAGATATTTTTCATGACAGTTCAGATTTTAAAATAGAAAGACTTGCAAAGAAAAAAACAACAAATATAACATTTTCTCATAGCCCAATGTCTTTTTTCTTTCCAACTGTCTCCCCTCTCCCTTCAAACAATTCAGCATTGAAGTCTTCTAGCTACAAGCTGTCTTAATTAAAAGCAACAATAGATTGTAGGCTTTTGGAGAAGGCTGGTACAGTATTTGTAATATATTTATAGTTAAGAACATTAGAATATTCCCACTACACTAGGTCACCTTCCATCAGAATCACTTGCACAGCTCCTATTTATTGTAATTGATCTGAAGATTTTGAAGATTGTTTAAAGTTAAATTGTATTCCAGTCAAGCAGTTAGTGTTCATATGATTTTTAAGATTCACAAAATCATTTGGGATTTCAAGCACTATATGATTCTTCTTCAGTTCTCTTTTTACTATTAAGTAAGCAATTTGTTTGACATTAATACTTCTATCTGTGCTTGAAGTTGGTCAACCCCTCCTGTAACCCCTCCTCCAAATACATTACGTAGACAGGTGGCGGCTTTAGCCTCAGTGATAATCTGGGGTGACCTCCATTCCGTAGCACTTCATCCACATGTCCGCAGTTTTCTCAAGGGTGCCACAAACTTAGAACCTCCTCTAATTTATCGCTATCCCACCTGGAATCTCAATAAGGTGTTAACCGCACTTATAACTGGTCCGTTCGAGCCTCTAAAACCACTAGTCTTAAATTCCTGACATATAAGGTGGCCTTCCTAATTGCAATCACATCAACTAGAAGAATTTCCGAATTGGCGGCATTGTCAATGCATAAGGAGCTGTGTGTGTTTCATGCGGACAGAGTGATTCTCCGTTTGGATCCATTGTTTACTCCTAAAGTAAATTCAACCTTCCACAGAGCGCAGGAGTTGGCCCTTCCAAATTTCTGTGCGAAACCCTCTCATAGGCTGGAACATTAATGGCACACTTGACGTGCGAAGGGCCTAACACATCTATCTAGACTGCACAGTGGCATTTCGAAAATCTGAGGCTCTATTTCTATCCTTCAACCCATCCACTTGAGGACAAAAGGTGTTGTCCACAACCATCGGTAGATGGTTGAGAGCCACCATAGCTAAAAGTTACGAATGCCAGTCCATCTCAGTTCCTAAGGGCATTATAGCCCACTCAACAAGGAGTGCAGCAACGTCAGCAGCATGGGCCACACAGGCCTCCATAGACGAAATTTGCAGAGCGGCAACTTGGGCTTCACCATTGCCCTTTGTCAGAAATTATAAAATTGATGCCTATGCCTCAGCGGATGCTTCATTTGGCAGAAGAGTCCTGCAGAGGGTCCACAGATTATAGGAGTGGATTTCGTTCCAGACGGAGTCCCTCCCTAAGAACAGGCCAAGCTTTGGTATGTCCCATCTCTGGATGCTCTGAACAGCTCATGGGAGAAAGGGCATTGATACTTACCTGATATGCCCATTCTCTGTGAGCTGTGAAGAGCATCCAGCCCCACCCATTTCTTTCCATCTGGTGGGGTTCCGTTCCAGTCAGGGATCTAGATCAGGTGATGAGTTCCGGACTTTGGCACTCAGTCTTCGCAAAACTGGGGGACGCTGAGGAGGAGTCCCGTGGAGGAGGAGGAACATCCTGGAGTTTTAAGTCCAGCCTTTCCAGAAGAGACTGAAGCACCTCCCATCTCTGGATGCTCTTCACAGCTCACAGAGAATGGGCGTATCAGGTAAGTACCAACACCCTTTCTGTTAATTTTTTTTTTTTAAATCAGTCTAGATTTTTACAAATTATTTGAATGACATATTGTTGTGCAGAACTTTTGAATGTACTCCTTTTTCTATGGCTATCCATAAATCTAGGCATTTGTCCAGTACTTTCTTTAAATCTCCTTTTTTGTTTTACTTGTTTAAGTTATTTTAAACTTTGAATAGTTAGAATTTGTTGACTCGTTTTACAGCCATCATGTTTATTTTATTTTGTAGCAGTTCATCACTTTAACAGAAAGTTACAAATGCACCATTACATGGATACTGCACATTAATGTCAGCTCTTTACAAAATGCATCAATTTGTCAGATAAAGAAGGAAATTATTTACACCTTTTCATGTTAAAGTCACACCCTACCTAATTTAGAAACACTTTTTACTTGAAGTTGTAAGCCTTAGGATACTGATTTGAATTATGCATGACTGCCTACTTTGGAGATCCATTAGCCTGCTGGTTGGATAATGTAAATGTTCAGAATTTTAAGTGTACTGCATGAGTGGCAGATAAAAATAGAGCTAATAACAGTATATATTTAGTTAGATGTAAATCCGAAAGAATAGAAAGCTGAACACTACCAATATTTTGAATATGGAGTGACTATCTACTGTCTAGTAGTTCTAATAGGGTGAAGGGATAATCGTCTCTTGTCTCTGGACACAAGAGAAGTTGGATCTGTTTCCCCAAACTAGAAAAACTAGACATTAAGATAAGGACGGGTGATGAGAACAACTTCAGGGTCACAGTGAGGATTCTAAGCATCTGTCAGATGAAATTGCTCAGATTTGCTTGTGATTATACAGGTCCTGTGAATTGCCTGCTTTTGGGAGGAATTTGAAAATGTTGGCCCTGATAAAGTGGACAGGGTCCCTAAAGCTGTGAGTTCAGCCCTGACTTTTACTTTTTAGACCCCTGTTTTCCCTGTCTGATTAGATTCTTCTAGGACATAACAGATGACTGGGTCCAGACAATAGTGAATGCTTATCTGTGGGAAGAGATAGTTACAAACTCCTTGTCAGAGTCGGTCAGTTGTCTTTCCCATAAGCGGATATTGCTGGATCTAACAAAGTCCTTTTTGGGAAAAGTTGTTGAGCTTACAACTTTTCAGTTGTTGGTCAGCTTACAATTATAGTAGGGCCCAGAACAGGCAGATTAGCTGGATTCCTTTCAGTCAAGATTCAGGCCTGGCCAAAGTACTGAGATGGTACTGATCAAGATTGTCAATGACTTTTGGTATGGTTAGGATAGGGTTATTGCATCCATCCTGGCTTTCAACCTGTTAGCAGCATTTGATATCATTGCTCATAGCATCCTCCTCAGCTGTCTCAGAGAATTGGGAAGTACAAGGTTATAGTAGTTCCATGTATATAAAGCCTCTGGAGAAAGTTATCTGTTGACAGTGCATTATCATGAGTATGCTGATAATAGCCAACTATATATCATTGTCCTGGGTTACCAAGGTCCTTTCTTGGTGCCCAGAGGCTGTGGATGTCTGAATGGAAGAAAACAGGCTTCAGCTCAACCCTGGCAAGATTGAATGGCTGTGGTTTTCAAGGCCACCTGGTTTTGGAGATTTTCGATCTTTAATTCTGTTTGGCCTTTCACTTCTCCAGTTAGAGCTGGCAGAAGAATCTTAGCTACATGTTCTAATGCTGACAAGCTTCAATTGTATATTAAGCAACCCAAATACAGTGTTAAGTATAATGTCAGTGACATCCACATTTCATATAGTCCTAATAAATTTTCACTTTACCAATCCCTAGTATAATAATTATTCAATATATTCATTATGAATCCAGGAAATACATTTACTCATTAACTGGATGCAGATGATGCAAATGACAACTTCCAAAAAGCTGATTGCATTTAGATATGCTTGAAAACTGATTAAGATAAAAACAAATAGAAATTGAAATGTCTTGAGATCATCTTTATTGTTTGAAAGGTACATTAACTCTTTGATTTCAGTAGCGAGCACAATGCCTTATTATGGTGGACAAATCATTGTGCACCAGGCTGCCAGTATGCCATTATCCATGTATGGACTAATCAGGTTATTTAATAGAGTACAGTTATGCATTCTGAAGCCTTGGGGCTATGGACATCCATAGGGAGAATGAAAAAAAAAATGTATATAAATGCATGGTAATGCAAACTCTGCTCCTTTTGTATTTGCATAACAATGTACATATGTAAGAGACAGAATTTTTATTGTGCTAGCCTGTTGCCTATTGTGTATTTTGATGATGTTCCTGCCTGGGACTTCATAGAGCCTTTGATATGATTTCCCAAACCCATAAAAAAGTAGCCATTAAATTTACAGTTCTGGATTCATGAAATACCCTGGAGTAACTAATACCATTGAAATAATTTAATTTTAATGAAATGTAAATACAATCAAATTAAATATAGATTTTGTTTTGTTCTTCATTGGGATCCAGATGCCAAGATTTAGACCTCAAAATATCACACGTTTTTGTATTGGGGAGTTATTTTGTAGAATATAATTAGAATTACTAGTTATAATACAATCTAATGCTTATCTATTTAGATATATCAACTGTTGAATCTGAAATTATATGATCGCCACTCATGTAACCCTGAAAGAGACAAAATGTGTGCTTTCTTCACAAATGTTATGGCTACATAAAATAAATCTTCTGTTTCAATTTAAACTAGATTAACTATTCCTGTTGTTTATTTACAATAAATTCAGATAATCTTATATTCTTATATAAGAATATAAGCTTTTGAAGGGTGACATAAAACATATATAAATACATAAATGTTGTCTCTTCTTATCCAGATTTTATTGAAGATGCATGTAATAATTAGTTTCAGGATCCATTTGCAAATCAGTATAGGATCAGAGGTTTCCATAAGGGAATGGAAAAAGGATTGGAGTTCAGTTGCATGGTTCAGCTACCACCTCAATTGTATGGTCCCACTCAGATACCCCTGAAAAAAAAATCTAACTTTAAGAGAAAGAGAACAAAATTTCTAAAAGGTATGAAAATAACATTGAATAAAACCTCTGCTTTTAGAAGCAAGTTTGAAAGACAAAGAATGATGAAAAACATTTTTTGCTTCCAAAGTATAGCCCGAAAGGGCATATTTTGCTGAAGATGAATCTGGATCTGTTCAATATCTATATTTCACAGTGCCCCAGAACCCTGTCTATGCTCTCTTTGAATTTCACCTGAGGAAAAGAAGAGTTATAAAATGGGGTAATTGCTAAATTTGTTCCACTGAACAATATGTAAAACGTTCTATGCTATTATATTTATGAGTAGGACGAGTGGGTGACCCATGTTCTAAGCTGAGTCTTAAACTGAACGTTGCTTGTATTTTACTTGAGAAGTTCATTGTTATTTCTGAAATTCACAAATTACTACCAAAAGTAACAGCAGTATTGATAGTAAAAACTCAATCTCTCATTGAATAGGCACATTAGGGAGGGATATTATCCATTTTATCTCTGCAACCTATCTAATTCTGTTTTTTTTGAAACAAAAATAGTTACTGATGTATTTCATCTAGAACCTAAGTAGGTATTGTGCAGCTTGTTTCTAAGAGGGGGTAGTATATTTAAGGAGTGGTGTCAAGAGAGCAGAAAACCATAGATGCTCAGATTCCTCCCGTGTGAGTTTCTAGTGTTTGATAAGACACACAAAGCAGTTTGGGAGAAAGCATGTCACTGGTATCCATGGCAACTCCAAAGATACTTAAGAATTCAAGGGGATGAAGTGAGCCACAGTAATGGGTCCCATTATAAGGGCAACATTCATAAAAGGCTTAAACATATGCTTGTAATTAATTGTGGTAAGATGTACCAGTTTCAATGGCATTTAAAAGCTTAAATATATACTGGTTTAAAAAATGAATAGAGTCATAAATAAATTTAAAAGCTTGCTATTAAAATATACTGCATATATTAGAAGCAAACCAATTTATTAGTACATAAGATTATGTGTTAATCTTACATACACATGTATGTATGTACACACACATGTTCACACGCACACACATGCACACACACATATTCTTGGTCGGATAAGAGAGGAAACAATAACAAGAGATAAGCCTCCTTTGACCAACATGATGGAAGGAAAACAACAGAGCTAATTACAGGCAGTTGAAAGGGCCTATCAAATGTGGAAGAGCGAAATTCATTAATGATATATAAAGGCAGAGATCTCTGTAATGATAGCTTCATACTCTGATGATGTCAGCAGAGGTTGACGAAATCTTAGTAAGTACAATAAATGTAATTTTAAGTTCCGGAGATCGTACAATGTCTGTTTCTTCTTTTACACACACACACACACACACACACACAGAGAGACAGAGAGAGAGAGA